>VZRS01013665.1:69150-107025 GCA_013398055.1 Ifrita kowaldi
CTGATCCCTTCTCTCCACACCCTCTTTTGCAGGCGGGGCTGATCCCAGCTCGCCATGTCCGGAGCACTGGAAGCAGCGCAGCAGGCTCTGGCCCGTTAGCCCAGGTTGCCCGAGGGGGGGACTCAGCCATGGATTCGTCCCCCCCAGAACCCGGGGCCCCCCCTGACCCTCTGCAGCTCTGGCAGGAGGAGAACCAGACCCAAGGCGGGCTCTGGAACGGCAGCCAGGAGCTGGGGTGGGAAGAGCTGGAGAAGATGCTCTTCCTCTTTGCAAAGGAGCCTGTCACCATCAGCCTCACAGCGATGTACTTGGTGTCCTTTGTGGTGGGCTTCGTGGGCAACATCATGTCCATCAGGGTGCTGACCCGCAAGCGCCGGAGTCGGGTGTCCAGCCTGAGTGCCACCCGCAGCCTCCTCATCAACCTGGCGGTGTGTGACCTCATGGTGGTGTGCATCTGCATGCCCATCACCGTGGGCAACCTCATCTACAAAGCCTGGGTGTACGGGGACTTCCTCTGCCGGGCAGTGCCCTTCATCCAGGCCGTTTCTGTCTCTGCCAGCGTCCTCAGCCTGACCGTCATCAGCGTGAACCGGTACTACAGCGTGCACAACCCGCTCAACGCCCGGTCTTTCTTCACCCAGAAGAGGATCCTCAGCACCATCCTGGTGGTGTGGTTGTTGTCCTCAGGGATATGCATGCCCCTCATCTTCATGAACAAACGGGATGAGATCGGGGTGGTGGAGGGCTTGCCCCTGGTGTTTTCCATCTGCAGGGAGATTTGGCCTCAGGAGAGGCTCAAGCAAGCCTACAACTTCCTGCTCTTCTGTGCCCTGTACTGCCTGCCTGTCCTGTTCAACATGGTCATCTGCTTCCTCACGGTGCGCCGGCTGTGGAGCCGCAGCAGCCAGCTGAAGGAGAGCTCTGCCCTGAACCGATCCCTGCCGGCCTCCAGGCTGAAGATCCGCAGGAAGGTGGCACAGATGGTGGTGGCCCTGGTCCTGCTGTTCGCCATCTCTTGGCTGCCCGTCTACCTGATGGACATCTGGATTGATTTCAACATCCCCAAATCTTTGCAGGATGTGACTCCTCCTCCTTGGATCCTGCAGCTCAGACCTTTTGCCCAGTGGCTTGGCCTCACCAATTCCAGCCTCAATCCTATATGCTATTGCTTTGTTGGGAACCTCTACAGATCAGCCAAGGAAATGAAGAGCAAATACCACCAAAGGATGGTCTCTCTCTTTAACTTCTCTCTGTCTGAAGGGACAACTCATTCCTCAGTCCCAGAGCTGCTCTCTTACCGGAGTTCAGTGGACCCTGCAAGGAAAGGACCCTCCACCACCCCATCCATGGACAGGAGATGTCAGGGAAGTCATGGCCATAAGAGCAAGTGTGGACACTTGAACTCCCGCCAGCATCCACCTCTGAACACTGTCTCCAGTGAGAACACTTCCTTGTAATTCTGCTCAGGAAGTGCCACTCATACCCTCATCTGCATTTAAGAGCTCTGGAGATCTTTCTGAACCCGGTATTTTAATGATGGAAAAGTGCTTTCTTCTAATAACTCTTGGTACCAGTTCAAAAATGCTGTGACAGGGAAAGAAACAGGTAATGGGATAAAGAGATGATGTATTTTAACTCAGATGAAATTTTAAGACAAATTATTTTTACTGGGGACAACTGGATGTGCAGCCCGTTGCCCAGTCAACAGTCACATAATTAGACAGATCAAGTTCCCAACGAGTGAGCTCTCCCTGCAGCTCCATCCCTGGATGCAGAGATGCTGTTTGGATACAGCAACGATTTGACTGCTTGCTGCTGCTCACACTTGCTGATGAAGAGCAGCGATAAGAGGCACTCTCTGCTCCAAATCCATCAGTTGTAGTTGCAAGCAGTGAAGAAAAGCTGGAAACAGCATCATAAAAAGTAATAGTAAATGGAGAATTTCACACACTTTACCACTTGAGATTTCATTGTCTGCTCGTATTGTTTCACTCCTCCCTGCAAATAAATTCTCCTCATGTGAAGAGACCGTGCCAGAAGTACTAAAGCAACCATCACCATTCCACATTTGGGAATTCAGAAGGAATAATGGGGCCTCAGACTTGATTTAGGAAATGCAACAGGAAAATATTTTTTGGGGCATCAGCTCTCTTTCTTACAGCAGTGTTCCTGTGTGTGGAGTGGAAAGAACTGAGCATCTGTTAACATGATTTGCACTTGAAAAACCAGCCTTTTTCAGCCGTGTCTGTACCAAACAAAGTCAATGGCATGTGAAAATAAAAATAGAAAGTGGTTTATAGCTAATAAAATCAGAAACAACTAATGCAATGCTGTTTGTCTGGGAAGGAGATAATCAAAGTGCTTGCTTTTCCTGAGTATCACAAGTAGGTTAAAACCTGTTTCGTCCATCTTCTCCTTTAAAGGAGACTTTGATAAATAAATTGTATACTTTTATTATGTTAGCATTGAAAGACTCCAGTAAAGCTTGAGCATCCTGTTGTTCTGAGCACTGGATCTGTATGCATAAAGGAGACCTTTCTCCCCAAGATCTAAGAGAAAACACAACAGACCAGGCAACAGGTTGGAGGGTAAAAACCTACAACAAAGATCCAAAAGGCTGGAATGATACGAGGGATGAACCCCTTCCCTTCCTGATGCCAGGAGTGAGGGGATGTGCACCATCTCCTGGTGCCAGCAGAGCCCATGCCCAGCTACTCGTGCCCCAGCACCTGGCACAGCCAGTCTGTCCTCTTAGCAAAGTCCAGACTGAACACAGCAGTGTCCCTGCGAGAGGATTTTGAATTTAAAGGAACTCAGGCTTCTGACGACTGGGGGCTTTTATTATTATTATTATTATTATTACTATTACTGAACAAGGGAAGGATTTTAAGGAAATCCAAGTTTCGTATAATATCCTGCTGCATTCCAGGGGGCCTTTTGTTGTCAAAAAATTAGAGACAAGAAAATAGCTCTCCAACCTAACCCTTGTAATGATCACTCAATAGCATTTAATGTTAACAATGATCCACCTGGGAAGTGAAAGATTCCTCCTTTCCAGGCAGTGCCATCCACAATTTGTATTCTCTTTATATGAACGAACAAGACACTACAACTGCCAAGATTTATGGCTTTTATGTGTGCTAGAGATGAGAGCATCTGCATTTTTGCAGGTGATATGGAAGTGTATCTACTGCCTGATCTTTTCGTAGCTGTGGAGAAAAGCCTGTAGAGATTTTATTTTCTCTTTCAAGGCGTATTTTTAGGGCTGGCAAAATGTGGCAGACAGAGGAGCATCAAAAGCTCGCTCTGCATGCCCACGTCTGTGAAAAGGTGTTCTCCATCCCCAGACCAAATGTAACACGGTATTGTAACCCCTACATTGCCCTGACCTGTGTATTTAATCCTGCCCTGAATAAACTACAATGAAAGGACCATGGATGTACCAGACCAGCTCCATTCCCTGTGGTGGCCTGGCTCTGAAAATGGACAGGGTCAAATGATGCTGTCAAAGACGCAAGATGTCCATATCTTAAAATGTCCCAGAGGAGGATTGTTTTTTCTCTGAATTCATGAGCTGGTGCCTGGGTCCTACCTGAAAGTCTCTGTACCCTCCATGGAGGCAGAAACACCAGGGACTGTGTTCTCCTGAGCCTTCCCCTCCTGATGCAGGTGCCCGTGCCTTCCTCCAGCCCCACAGCACTCCTGACCGCTGAGATTCACTGCGGCAAAAGTCAGTCCCACTGGGCAAGATTACGTCCTCTTCACACTTCTAAATGTATTTTCCAGTTTCGTTCAGTGTCCCTGTTTTCCTATAATAAAGTCGAATTGCTCACTTAACTGCTCTTTGTCTCCTTGGTTGCTTCCTTTCTATCCCCCGCACTCCAATCACTTCTCCACCGTCTCCAAAAGGAAATCTCCCCCTGCTTCTCCCTGTCATCACTCTTTGCCTGTGAATTCCCCTCGCTCTAATGACCCATTCATGTCTTCACTCCCCTGATGAAAAATCCCTTCCCGCCCTGCTGGTCTGAATGGCTCCTTTTGTGCTGCAGACACCTGTTTGCTGTGCAGAACGCTGATTTATTTTGCAGGGCTTTACCCAGTGGCTGCCAGGTAGTAATGGATTTTGGTCACTCTCACCCAAGGGTAAATGAGAAGCCCTGACGTCAATGTGGAAGCCACACAGCATCCTGCGAGCTGCCCGGGCTCTGACAGTGATTTTATTAACCTGAACAGGTCTGTGGAACGCAGCAGTGCCTGGCTGACTCATCCTGGATCCCAGAGAGGTGAAAACTCAGCATTTGGGAAGGTGGCTTCTTCCCTCTCCTATCTGACAAAAGATCTCTTTATATTTAGGGCTGACGAGATATCTGAGTGTCCTCCAGGCCATACAAGGTCCTTGTTTCAGGTGGCAGGTGCTTTGATAGGCATTCAAGGGACTCCTGGTCCTTCGAGGAATCGGGAGCAGACACGGCTCTGGCTGGTGAACGCAGATGGTTTCCTCCTAGGAGCTCGAGCCCAACGTCTCGCACTCAGTGCGTGATTGGGAAAATGTGTTTCTCTCTAAATGTACCCAGACAGACTGGAAATGTGAACTTTAGGTGTCTCAAGGACAGTGTTTTCCCACAGCAATGCTGCTAATGCATCTCAGTCCCACTCTTCCCCCACAGGTCCTTCTTCTCTGCTTTGCTGTTTAAATCAATACAGGCATTTTACCACATTACCGAAATAGGATGTTTAAAACAGCTTTACTTAGAATCACTGAATCATTTAGGTTGGAAAAGACCTCTAAGATCATCGAGTCCAGCCATTAACCCAGCACTGCCAAGCCCCCACCAAACCACGTTCCCAAGTGCCACATCTTTCAAATCCCTCCAGGGGTGGGGACTCCACTGCTGCCTTGGGCAGCCTGTTCCAATGCTTGAATCCATTTGCTGTGGTGAGGACTTACAGGCAGCTGCTGCTGCTCAGTAACTCTCTCAGGCATGTTCCGTGATCTGTTCTCGTATTGTCAGCACTGTCTCAAAGATGCGACAGGTTTATTTTCTGTGAACCACGGGGGAGATGGAAGAGAGACAATCTTCTGTAGCAGGTATCATCGAGGTACGTACAATCACGACTGCTACGTAGCCCTCGTATGGAGGTTGATGAATCACTGTTCCTTATAATAAAATACTCAGGGGAAGCCAGTGAAAGGATTATAGAGGATGTGTAAGGGCAAGCAGCACCGCTTCTCACACTGTGGGCTCACAGGAGGAGGTGGTGTGGGTTAAAAGCAATAAAAAGTGTCCAGAAGGAGACCAGACTGTTCACAGCAGAAAAGGCCATCAGCAGCTATTTAAAACAATGATGAAACTTCTGACCTAGAAAACACTGGGTATATAACCTGTAATTTCCACTCTTACTCCTTCCCAGGACGTGCTACCAGCCATCACTGGGAGCTGGCTGCTGGGCTGAGCATTGTTTGAGCTATTCAGTACCCTCGGTTTTACATCCCTACGAAAAAACCCTCCATGTCAAAGAGCAAGGCAAGAGCAGAGGATGATTTCAGACCTGGAATAATTTGATCAATGGTAGAACTTTGCAAGATGCAGTGACCTGGAGGTAGGGCACGGTAACGCTGACAGTGCAGGCTGAGAAATGCTCACTCAGGCACTTCCCGAGCGAGAGCTGAGCAGCCCCAGGGGATGGTGCATGGTGCCCACTCCAATGCAACACAACAGAATCAACAGATCCATCCCTCTTCTAATATTCATCAGCCCTCTCAAGGGGTCAGCACTTTCACTGCAACATCCCAGAGAGAAGAATGCCCTCCAGAGGGAAACTCCTGCCTGCTGGTATTTTACTCATTATTCTTACAGATGCTGGCCTTCAAAATAGGATGGAAGCTGGCTGGCGAGTTATCCACAGCACCAGCAGCCCCAGCATAATTCCTCCTGCACTCCCTCCACCACAGCACATCCCACACACAGCAACACCTGAGCTCCTCTGACATGAAGTATCTAAAAGAACAGGGAGACTGCAGGGCTGGCCTGGGTTTCCAGTGGGTTGTGATGCCCTCATAAAGAATCAGAGAAGTATCGGTGTGAATCTTTTAAGAACAACCAGTGCATCTCAGTTTACATTTGTGATTGTATTTGTCACGAAAATAAATCACTGGCAGCCCCTAAAAGAGCAAATAAAGGAGCAGCTATGAGCAAGTACAACCAAAGAGATTGGTGGAGCCCTCCGGGAAAGTCAGCCTCCAGGAAAGTACTGCTTGCCTGGCACGTATAGGGATCGTATAAGACTTCCCCAAAATTTCTAGGGATGAATGACTACTGGTTAGGTCAGCCCAGGGGCACAGGAACTGCAGTAGCTGCTTTCTCTGCCTGCTAAACACCTTTAGGCAAAGCCCTCAGACTCAGAAGGGACACAACACAGCTGCAAAGTCAATGCAGCCTCATGTGACTGCCGCCCCCAGGCTCCTCTGCCGGACCCTGAAGGAAGCTCCTGGCTGCCCTGACCTAGGGACTTTTTCCTCCTTCTCTTGAAACAACCAGGAAATATTTTAAAATATTTCAGAAAAAAAGATGGATGCAGCACTTGCAGAGAACATTTTTCCAAGTGAGGAGTCTACACCAGGGTGTTCCTGTTCGGTGTCTCTTGCTGATTGCAAGACACCCCTAGAAAAAATCAATGCCCGGAGTGCACTGGTGAGGAGCTGGCTCAGGACTGCCAGAGCAGAGGGCACTGATTACCTTGTGATTATCCTCACCCCATGGGGAGAAGGGGAAGTCTCATGGAGCTGCAATGTGACCTTTGATTTTAAATGTTTTCTACGCTCAACCTTTTCCTTCTTAACTCGTTGCACTCTAAGACAACTGGTTTATGTTGCACACTGCGGGGTGGGTGAATTATCCAAGGATAATTTATTTTTAAAAATACACATGAGGTATTTCTGCACCTGAAAGATCCAGGAATTAACGACTTGTCCCCACATGCCTTACCCTTGTCTCTGTGAGGTTTTATGGCACTGAGGAGCACAAAGTGCTGTGTGCACGGTAGGATAAAATCACCAAACTTAAATCATTCCTTTACCTGGCAGGCATTTCCCAGCCACAGCCCTCTGCCAGGCTCTCTGGGGCCAACCTGCAGAGCACTGAGCAGTGGCCTCCCCCTGCCCCTGCCAGAGGTGGCTGTCCTGTGGCTGGCCAAGCACCTCCAAGCACAAAGCACCAGCATCCCTGGCTGTGCAGGCTGCTGCCCCAGGTGCTGCAGAGTCTCTGCCTTTCTTCATCTTCCACTTGAGGTGTTTTCAGTCAACCCCCGCTTTCCTGTCCTCAGCCATTCACCACCAGAATGGAGCTGCTGAATTAAAGGGCTTTATGAATGAGTCTTTAGGCAGATGTATCCCATTACCCGCTGCTCACAAGTCGTGAGCTGCTATTTCTCAGTGTAAGGAAGGAAAATGTGGCAAAACATTCAGGAAATAAGCTAAAAGATAAAAAGGGGAAGGAGAGAAAGTCCAGACAGTGAAATAAAACCATCTTAAGGCAATTACTGGGGGAGAAATAGATCTGCCAAGGATATTAAAGCTCTCATCCACCTGCTAATCTCTTCTGATAAAGGTCTCACTGGCTAAACTAATAACACTATTAAATCTGCAGTAATCAGTACCAGAGGCAGCCCAAGGATCTCACAAAGTCACATGCCTGGAGGAAGACCTTTTCCAGCATGACTGTGCACAACCAGCAGCAGGTAAGCGGTACCTGCACCTGAGATGCAGCACAATTGCTGAGGGACTGTGGCTCAGTCACCTCCCTGACTGCCTCCCTCAGCTGAGAACCGAACCTGGGATTCCTAAGGCTTCATCCAGCAGTTCTGCTTTGTCAGACTGTTCTTCTGGGCTCTGGTAGCACGGGAGCAAACAATGAGTTCCTGCACAACCAGTACAGGTTGGTATTTGGAGTGGGCTGACTCATTAAGCTTCCACAAAGGTGGGAAGTTCTCCTGCAGGAGCTAACGACATAACACAGCCCCTGGCAGGAATGCATCGAGGAAAGGGTATGTGATGGAAAACTATCCAAATTCTTCCTCCTAAATCCTCACAGCAGAGGCAAAGCTGCACTCTGCTCTTCTGTGAGTGGGAAGGGAAACAGATTGTGGGGGCACAACCAGCCCTGCGAGGTCCCCGTGGTGACCTGGAACATCAGGGGGGAGGAGCAGAGGAGCATCCATGCAGCAGCACCAGACAGTGCTCAAGAGTTTGTGCAAAAGCATTTTTGATGTCACCTCTCCAGCACGGCTCTGACTGCCCAGCAAGGCAGTGGGGATGCTGCTCCTCTGCGGCAGGAGAGCGTGCCCAAGCTCCTTGCTCCCCAAAAACATGCAGATCCTGCTTCTCTTTCATTCCCTCTCCACCACTGTTGGCTTCAGCAGAGTTTCTTCTGATTCATACCTGCGGGAGATTAGAGTGAAGCGCACAGTGAGTGAAATACTGCCAAGGTGAGGCTGCTGTCACATCAGCTGCTGTAATTCCACAGCCTTAATGGATCTACTCCTAATTTAAAAGTGGGAGCTGGACCTGGCACCACAGGCTGAGCACAAAGGTGTCATTTTTATACAGTCAAATTTATATCTGAAATAAATACCACATTAGCTCTTTTCAAGAGGTCTGAGCTGCAAAGTATTCTTTTCTCTCCCTGTGGAAAGGTGAAATTCTCGCTAATGCTTTCATTACCCTCAGGTCTTGAGGTTGGTTTTTTTTTGGCCATCTGCTTGCTCCACACAGACTGTCAGAGGCCAAAATGGGCAACTGTGTCCTCCAAGGAGTCCTCCAGCAATTTGGTGGGAGAGACTTTAAGCCCCTTCCTGAGACTGCCTTTTGCTGGGAATGACACAGTCCTGATGATGTGCAGCTTCTTACAGCAAAAATTCAGATAATGAAGAATAAATAGTAATCCATCTGTATGGGCTTTTCTTGTGGACTTTAGAAATAAGGAATGCTTACATATGAATACACTTCCCAATAACAGCGTAGGCATATCAAGTTTAGATCAGCGTGGTCCCTCCAAAAGTTGGTGAATATTTGTGTGATCACAGGCTGTGAATGAAAATTCATGGCTTAACCGAGACCATGTTGCATAGGACCAACTGTGGGGATTCAAATGGATCTACAGACACACATCCTGGAAGGAAAACACCTACAGCAGCCACGTTTCTGCATCTGCAAGCACAGCGTGGGAAGACTGAGTAGGATGGGAAAGTCTTTGCTCTCAAATAACAAAATACTCTTTTTGATCTCATCTCCTTAATTCTCTTCCTGAAGTCCAGGCATGACAGCCCAGAAGCCAGAAAGCTGCCAGATTTGTCATGGAAACAGCAAAGTTTTTCTGCAAGGCTCAGTGCCAGAACTGGAAGCCAGAACTCCTAGAAACAGCAAACAACTCTTTCCCAGTGTGTTGCTCCATCAAGCAAAAAAGCAAAACTTGGGAAAACGGGGAGGCAGTGATGGATGTGGGGGTCTGAAAGTGGTAATGGAGCAGCTCCCCTTCCTCCATACCCACAGCCAAGGGAAGCCAAGAGAGGCACTGCCAGGACACATGGAAAGCTCCTCGCTCCAGGCTGGCTTGGCTGCAAAGGGACAACACAACCGGACAGCAAGACCTTAAATTTCTTGTCTGCAGACTTGAAGCTGCTAAACCTGAGGCAATCTTAGCTGCCTGCTCTTGTAGCACAGAAATAAGGGCCATAGCCCATGGACTCCTCTCATGCTGGCAATTAGAAGTGACTGGAGGAAACTCTCAGGGCATGGCACTTGCTGATGAAGGTCTGTATCCTGCCTCGTGGGAGCAGAGATGTGCAGTGCTGGTGAGAGAACTCAAAAGGAGTGGGAAACAGAAAAGCAGTGTTTCATTTGTGCTGATAAGCTTCAGCATGTTTGGTCCAGCAGCCTTTGCCCATAGGAAATGTTTTGATACATTATTGTTGTGAGGTTTGTTGGGTTTTTTCTTTCCCCAAGTCCATTTCTCAGCTGTGAGAAAAGCTAGGAATTATATTTTTTGTTCCTTGGCATGCTGTGCTGGATAAGAGGAATCTGCAGATAAAGGGGTGGGATGATGGAGTGCAACCCTGAACAAAGAGCTGGACACAGAGTCGAAAACAACACAGATTTGAAGTAGCAAGAAAGTACCTAAATTAAGTAACCATAGGTAAGCACTTCTGCTAGGAGGAGCTGCTCAAGAACCACCCAACCAACCAACACAGGGACTACACAAATTTGTCTTATTTTATATGCCTCACCTCTTACTGTGGGATGGTCTGCTGTCCACCCACAGGAAGGGGAGGATAACTGCCCTTGGCAGTCCCTGCTGTCCTTTCCATTGCTTCTCAAGTGGAAAATGGTCCCCGTGCCCTCCTTGTAACATCACATGAGCTGAGATTTTACTTCCCCCAGTCCTGCCGTCCCCAAGGAGGTGCCAGGAGCCTGATGCCACCAGACCCACAGCCCGTGGCTTCTGTCCAGGAAAGAAAGGGCTGGAGCCACACAGGCTCCATTGCAGGGACTGGACCTCCAAAGGGAATGGGATCTGCATGTGTTTGAAAGCATGGCTATTTAATTGGTCCTTTCTTTGCTCCTATTTTTATTGCTAGCCATTTAAATTATACAAATGAGGTTTTCTCTTGTTTTGTCCCCAGAGACCCAAAGCATTAAACAAAACATTAAAATATAATCACAGAAACTCTCTCATATATATTTATAATGTCAGAATTGCTGGCATTAATGCAGAAGTGGTTTCTTCACGCTTATCTCTTCTCACTGCTTCTATATCCAAAATATACAGCACACAAAAGATAAACACATTAAACTGCCCAGCCATTAACACATCTGCCATCCTGAAACAAATGCAAGGAACAAATTTACAAGGAAAAGCCAGTGAAGGAGACAAACACAATTACAGTGATGTGTCTCCACCACTGTCTGATCATTAAGGAGGATGATAAGAGAAGTGTCGTTCCAAAGACTCTGGCTATTTGGGAGCTGTTTCCAATGTGAAAAGCCCCAAGAAAGGAGGAACAGCAAGGTGGAAAATCCACAGTGACCCAGGGAAAACAGGCTGGTTTGCTACATGTGTGTAGTGCAGGAACCCCCCCAGAAACACTGGGGGACAACTGGTAGAGAAGGCAGAACTTAAACCGTATTTTCAATAGTTACACCCAAAATATTCCCCATTTTCAGAGAGAAACAAGGCACCAAGAGCAGCCCTCAAATACACTCTACAGGAGAGGGGGGTAGGAAGCGGTGAAGGTGCTCAGAGCTTCTCAGCACCAGCAGACAGAGCAGCCACGACCTGCTCCAGCCCTTCCTCTGTCATTCTCGAGTTCCTGGAGACATGCTCAGCCCCATCTCAGCCAGTTTGGTGTTGCTTTCCCAGAGCAAGCTGTGCCCTGGAAAGCTGCTGGTGTCAGAATGCCTCCCCAAGGGCTGTGAGGTGGTGGCAGAGGGTATCACAGCCACCAGCAGCCGTGGAGCCCGTGGGGTCTGCATCAAAGTGGTCACCAAAGTGATGGAAATCAACCTCTGCTCTGCCAGAGTCTCACTCCCTTCTCATATTCCCCTTGTCTGACTTTTTTCCTGGGGAGAGATTACTGCGGCTTTATCCTGGCTGGGAAGAGTCCAGCCTGGCACATCCAATCAAGGAGCCAATCTCTTTCTTGTGCTCCAAGCACCAAAGCACAGACACAAACCCTCTGGCACGCACTGCTCAGCTGGAGCATCCTTGCACCCACAACACTGCACAGCTTTCCTTCTAAGCCCCTGGAATTTTAAGGCAGGAGCTGCTCTCCAGCACACCAGCACAATAATCTGCCTTGTTAAGAATCCCTCAGCCTCCAGATCCCATTTTGTACCTTTACTCCTGTTTGTAGGTGGCCAATGTCTGCTTGATTTGTGAGTACCCCTGAACCGCTCACAAATTCAATCAGCCGCCCTTGCAGGAATCACTCCCACAGTCACACCGAACCCGAGGGAGGTTGCAAGGAATGACCAGTCACAAAAAGCTGACCTTCTGCATCAATAACTGGTGCTGCTGAAGCTGACTCCTCAGACATTAGTAAGATTGACTGCTGCTCCCCACCAGATGCATTGATGCCAAGTGCACCTCGAGTGTGTATTAGCAGTAAGTTGGTGCCTCTTAGTTTCTTCCATCAAAAAGCAATCACCCTCCTCCCTTTCCCCATGGCAACCAGGGTTTAGTAATCACCTCATCACCTATTCCAAATTGAGGCTATAATACATGTTCTCAAAGACTGAAAACTCCAGTCTTTATTAAACAGCATGTATTTGTTACTCACTCAGATGAAGCATCTTCCAGGCTGCATGTGGATAAATGTCCCCTTCTCTGGTTTGAAGTATGGTGGGATGAGAAGGGCAGAGAAGGTAAATATTTAAACAGCCTGCAAAACGAAAGCCATGCTTTGAGACACAGGAAACCAAATGCTCCACAGGTGAAACTTCCAACAAAAAAAGCAAACAAAGGATCAGGAATTAAGTATTGCGTTGTACCCACAGGGGACTCTTCCCTCATATCTCTTTTTCTGGCTTTTGCAGACAAGTTGACAGCCTGAATTATCAAAGCATTTGTGCTACACAGGAGGGATTCTCATTTGGGGGCTGGTGCAGCAGAAGACATCTAAGATGGAAATGGAGCTCACCATTTGCTCCTTTGCTGCCAGCTCTGGTTACAAGAAATGAGCTACTGAAACCTCCAGCCTGTCCAGGGACAGAACCACCCGTGGACCTCTCACTTGCAAATGTGCTGCTAAGGGGGCTGAAAAGAGAGAGGAGATTCTCAAGACGTGACCGAGGGTGCTGAGCACTCACTCACTCCAAACATTTCTTACTGGAACCACTTGTTTCACAGGAGCTTTCTAACAATAGATTCTGTCCCAATACAAAAATTTCTTTGAGCACTGAATTTTGCTCAAAGAACATGAAAAAATTAGGGAAATTATATACATTCAATAAAGAATTATCACAGTTTAGGCTTTTTTTTTTTTCCTAAATATTTGTACAGTAAAAATGATGCTAATTAGAAGGCAAGATGAAAATAGGGAAAAACTAAAGTATACATGTTTTCTGGGACAATATCCAAAGCCTGGGGGAATAACTCTTTGTACTGGGGGAAGGAAGGAATTCTGCCGGATCCTAAGAGATGTGCAGCGATTGAAGTAAACTTAAAACACCTCCGATAAGAAACTGCTCATGTAAATGTGCTACTTGGTGGCACCATCTACTGGGTGTCACGGAAACAGCTGAGACACGGAGGAACTGAAGCCAGAGTCATTTGCTGTGTCCAGCAGACACGAGCGAGCAGAACAAGGCCAGGGTGTGATGGGGGACTGTCAGGGTATAGGATGTGCAAAAGCACCTGCAAAATCCGGAGAAAGCCTTTTCCACAGGCTCTCTTTTCCTGTAATCTTCAAAGAAAATAGCGAAGTAGGATACCTGTATTATCATTCTGGTGAGGACACATGAATCCCATGCTAGATTTCAACGAGGAAATTCTATGTGCCCATTTCTCCTCCCTCATCCAAGAAATATAAACCTAAGAGAACATCCAAAGAGAAACGGTAAGTAACTGGTTTTGAACTCTCTCTCTTTCAATCGACACAGACAGGGCAGGGTGGTGAGCCAGCTCAGAAGAAGGGTTTGAATTCAAGCTTACATAATGCCTTCACAAAGGGGGAAGGTACTTCACAGAAGTCCCTGCCAGACTCGCCCTCATCTGCTGCTGACTCATCCTGGTGCTCCTCGGTGGCCCATCTTTGGCACACAGGAAAGCACCCAGCCCCTCCACCATGTCCGGGGGCTGGCCTCCCATGCCCTGCTGCCCCACATCCCCGAGGTCAGCTTGGGCTTGGATTTCTGATAAAACTCCTCCTCCCAAGCCCTGATCTCCCAGGCACTCACTGAGTTCACCTCAGCTCTCGTTAAAGCACCTTCCTTCAGCAGCAACAGACCTCACAGTGTCCACCTAAAGAATTCACGTTCTTCATCTTTTCCTTCCAATTTCCATAGGTCACATAAAGATTTCCCAAACACTCACACCTTGTTCCTAGAGAATTACATGCTGTGCTAGTCACTGAGTAAGACAAAGTCATGGGCAATTGTAAGAAGATGATGCCAGTTTGGCACTGCCCTCTGTTAAATTGCTTAAAACTAATCCAAGTTTTTCACAAGACTGTTTCCAGACATGTGCCTGGAACACGTGATTACCTGGCCTCAATCTCCACCACCACAGATTCTGCAGCTCTTGGAGAAATAATACACTTCTCCATGACATAGTTGGCCCAGAGATCCTTAAGATGATATAAAGTTAATGGAAGTCATGCAACCCTCATCAGACCTACTGAAAGCTGTTAGTACTCCTGTGCCCCAGGTTTTGATGACAGCTGGGGGTGTCACTGTGCACTGGAGATGCTCCAGTTGCCTGAAAGTGAGTTCTGGCATGTCTGAAATGGTGGTGCACTGCATTTTGTCTTGTTGCAACTCCGTAGGAAACAGCCCAGGGTTCCTAGCCCTTACCCAAATTCCACCATTCCTTAAGCTCAGCCATTTAAAGAGTAATGACAAATTCAAAACCAACTTGAAAAGAACTCAGCATTAAAACTATTGACTCTCTGGGCTCTGTAAAGACCATTTAATTTAATTCCCTTGCTTCTGTAACATATCCCAGGCACAGGCAAATTGAGAGGTTTGGCTTTTTTAGGATGCAGCTTTGAAGCCTTCTTGATGCCTCAGCAGAATCACTGCCCTGCATCCCATGCCTGCTCACATCAAGACTTCAACACCATGTCTCAAGGACAAAAAAAGGGGATTTCCACAGGGAATTGTGATGTAACAGAATAGGAGCTGTTGATTGTCTTTATGATGACCTGGTGAGATACTGGAATCTTCATTCCATATAAATGGAACTTAAATTATTTATAGACGAGCTACTTCAACCACCAATTTTTGTGAGGCATGAGGGAATTCTAAATTTCACCACATTCCCCAGCTGGAGATAAAAACAATCTGGAAAAGATTTTCTGCTGACTTCACCGTGATTTGGAACTGCAGTTTCTTCCTCATGCACCAGTTTGGTGTTTGTCACAGGTCAGAGACACGGATATTGTTACTTACATCAGCTTTCATCTGTGGTCAGAAAGGCCTTACCTCTGCTCTGACCAAGACTCCTCTGATACCTGAGCTTTTAAAGCAAACAGCAAAACTGAATTTTTGATGACGTTTAAACTTGAATAGTAATTTTTTTAAAAAGCATGTAGCACCGGTTCTATTTTTGTTCCAGCCATCGATGATGACCGTGTTTTGTGATGATTTATTTCTATTTTTAAGCCCATCAGAAGGATATTATTTGAGACTATTCATGTATCTGCTACAGTGATATTTTGGTACTCTGTTCTTCAGATAAATAGATAGGGGTAAGCTGAGCTCCACAGAGCTGCATTTCACAAACTAGGAGAATATTGAAAAAAACCAGCTTATGAGAACACTTGCTGAAGATGCTGTTTATCAGTTGCTGCAGAACCACAACAGAACAAGGTTTAGTAATACATACTTTATAAAACCAATCAATAAAGTCATTGAAACATTTAAGGCATTTCTTTCATGTTTTCCTTTTCATTAGAAATTAATATTAGACATTAGACACATTCTTTCAAAACACTTGAGAGTTGCAGCTTTATTTAAAATGATACAAAGCCTTATCCCTCTCCTGTCTTATCTCAGCCCCTTTGTGTGTCTCAGGGTTCTTGGAGCATAGTCCACTTAGAAGCCATTAGTCACCTATTGGCATATTTAGGAGTCTGATAGCTTTGAAAATCTGATCCTTGTGAGCTCAAAGTGCTTGGTCACATCGGGTGCACACAACGCCGGATTACTTGGCAGCACAAATACAAAGTGACAGAAGGACGAGGACACAATTGCCTGTCCTTGCTGCTGAACCAGCCACGGTGCTCGATACCATGGCAATGCTGACTGAAGTCAGAGTTGGGCAGACCGGCCCCTGAGATGGCAAAACACCCAGCCTGGATGCCTGTCTCTCCGGAGCACTCTCCACATGCAGGCAGGATGTTTGTGATAGGATTCTTTAGGGTAGGACTTTCTCTCCTAAGTCAGCTCCTGGCTACAAAAAGCACCAAGTCACTGCCCAGACACTGCTTGTTTGTTCTCCTCAGTTTCCAAGGGGTGTTTTAAGGCTGCCCCTCACAGCAGCAGGAACTCTCCTCTGACAGTGGCTCTCCAAGTCTCCCTTTCCCAGTGAAACCTGGTGATGGTGAGAGATGCCAAACCCCCGTGCCAGAAATTGCTGCTCACCCCCTGTCTGCAGGGCACGTGGCAGGCGAGAGCTGGCACACCGACTAACAGATAAACAAGACGCTCTGGAGGCTTTGCTTAACCTGGGATTCTTCAGCTCCACCTCTGCCTTCTGCCTTCTCACCCTTCTCCACCAAACTGGCATTTCTCCATCATCAGCAACCTGTCATAGCAATGAGAGAGAGAGAGAGAGAGAGAAAGAAGGACAGAGAGAGCCCATCCTGGGTCTGGCCTCCCAGCTGATGTTATTTGGCTTCCAGGCACACAGGGAGTTTGCTCTGGGCTCAGGTCTGTCTGGGTCAGTAGTGTCATTGTTCCCTTGCTATTTGACAAACCTTCAGCCTGCTGTGCACAGACTTGTTCTGTCCATCACCAGCATCTCTCCAAGCAGCTCCTGAGCAGGAGAACAGCAGTGGGATGTGCTCTCAGCCAGCTGGAAACAAAGCAGAGGGCTTCTCCAGAGCTTCAGCTCCGCCAGCAGCTCCAAATCTACAAAACACTTGGAGAGCAGGAGCAAGCTGCTCTCTGAAGGGTGAGAGAACCAAGACAGACCCCAACAGGTGACTGATGAAACTTGTTTTCTTGTCTGATTTTCTTCTGGATCATCCCTGTCCTTTCTCTTCACATCCAACTCTATTGCCCTTTGTGATACTCACCCCTAAGGTCAGCAGCTCTTTGCTCCTGCCCTTTCTTCACTCTTTCCAGCACCACCGTTTCAGAGGTGCAACAGGAATGACAGCAGTGGAACAATTCTAGAGTTGAAGTTTCTCAGAAATTAGAAACCGGTATGCACTGCTGACTACCAATGAGTCTGACCCGTCAAAGTACCTAAATCTAAGCTCCTGCACTGCTTTGTCCTCCTAAAATATTTATGTTCTCCCGAAGAAGGTAATTCCTGGTGCTTTTGCCTCCCCAAGGCGCAGACGGATGAGATTTCCCAGCTGGGCACTAGGTGGCAAAACATCCCGAGGAAGGGAATTTCCCACCTCGGTTCCTTAGGAAGGGGCTGCGGGAGCTTTGGCGAGTGTTTCAAACGCAGCTGAATATGCAGAAGTTGCAAATGTAAGCGCACAGAGCCAGAAGAGAGAGAGAGAGAGAGAGAGAGAGGAGGTGATTTGTATTCCTGTCCTACCTTTGGGCAGAAGTATTTGCGTACAAGCGTCTGAAGCTGTTTCCTCCTCTGCTGGCCTCCCGCTGACAGATTGTGGCCACAGAGCTTCAAATATGCAAACACCGGCCCCGGTGAGGGCACAGGCACTTCTATTTGCAGAGATGCGCTGGCTCCTTGTGACAGGCACGGGACAAGTGAACGTGTAGCACGTGGCCCGCGGATGCCTCAAGCCTTCAGCCCTGGCAGCGCTGCCATCCTCCCCCTCTGGCAGCTCCAAAACGAAGAACAGGCCATATCATAGAATCATAGACTGGTTTGGGTTGGAAAGGACCTTAAATATCACCTAGTTCCAATCCCCCTGCCATGGGGAGGGGTGCCACACACTAGACCAGGTTGCTCAGGGCACCATCTGTCCTTGAACATTCCCATGGATGGGCATCCACAGCCTCTCTGGGCAACCTCTGCCAACCATTTTGGCAGCGAGGTTCCCCCACACCTCTCCATGCCCTGACTCTCTCCTCCCCTCATGTCCCCTTCATGGTGGAAAAGTGCAGATGTTGCATTCACTAAGGGGAATCCTTGAGGGGCTGGAATCCTGTGTCCTTTACTTACCGGGTTCTGCCCTCTGTCATTCACTGTTTCAGCCAATTTTAGAGTCCAGAGCAGGTGACTGGAAGCCACTTGCCCAGAAAAGAGCCAAGCCCTCAGATCCTTGCGCTCATGATTCTCTGCTGGCAAGTGCCATCTTTTTATTCCACAGTGATCAGCCCCTTGATGGGACTCAGGGACTGAGAGACTCAGCTGGAAAGTGATGTCATCCATTTTGGCCTTCCCTGCCAAAAGCTCTCCTTCCCCAGCTATAAAACATCCTGCACTGGGCTTTGCTGGCAGGTGGGATCTGGAATGAACCTACAGCTACTTGACCTCAAAAGCTGCTTTTTCCTCTTCTTGTAGCTCTCAGGACGTGAATTCTCACAGGGGCCTCTCCTGACTCTGCTCTTCCACAGCCCCTTTGCTCGAAGGCCCTGCAGCAATTTAAGGTGCTGATTTTGCAGATCATAGCAGCAATACTGGCCAAAATGGGTGACACCAGGCAGGGTTCAGGTCTCCAAACCCCGATACTTTGCACTGCTTGTAACATGTATGGGTGCAGACGTCCCTGCTGCCTTGCTCTAGGGAAGCTGGACTGGAAGAAAAAAGCAACTGAGACCACCACCAAGGAGGAGATGTGGGGGGATTTGGGGACCCAGAGTGCCTGAGCTCTGTCAGAGCAGTGGGCACACACAGCCTGCATCACACGAGTTTGGTGGAGCACTTTAATCCTACATGAAGGTATCAGAAAGGGATGCTTTGCCAACTCCACAGCCTGGCAAACAGAGGGGAAAATGTGCTGAAAGCTACGACTTCCTGAGCATGTTCTCTGTCTGGAATCTGCCTGCAAAACAACTCAAATTTCTCAAAGGGGTTCATTATTCAAAACTATTTGCTGAATAATTTCTCTGAGTAATTGCAGGTCTGAAGCTTGTCAGCAAACAATTCATCGTGAGCATCCGGGCAGGCAGCTATAACCATGCTCAGGCTCTGGTCTGTGGGTGGATAACCCCAGAGTTGGGCAGGAAGGGTAAATAAACTTGTTTACAAAATCAGGACCTTGCCAGAAGAAAAAAAAGAAATGGTATCAGCTTAAAATAAGCTGCTTCCACCACGGTTTCTAGATAGAACTGTCTGAAAAAATCCGGCAGAGAGACCTGGGCATTGGGGACCGGCCCTGGGCTGCCACATCCCTGCTCCTGGTGTATGGCTCTGTCCTCCTGCTGCCCCCATGTCCTCGAGGGAGCAGCCAAACTGGTCCCCAGGCAGGGAAAGGAAAGGAGCAGGAGATGGGGAAGGAGGAGCTGCCTCCATCCTTGCAGGGCCCTGAACATCATGGGCTCTTTAGAGCTGTCTGCTGGAGGAACATGTCACAGACCCACTGTCCCTAGAAAATGTCACCAAGCAGCACTGACAATTCACACACAGCCTTGGAGAAGGAGCAGAGACCAACTGGAAGTGTTTCCACAATTCAGGGCTCAGAAAGTGCACAGTAGCACTGGGCTGGGTACCAAAGTTATCACTCAGGCTATGTTTCCTGCTGAAACCATGAAATAATAGATGTCCAATTAACTGGCAAAGCAAGATGCAGAGAGAAATATTACTTGCAGAGAGCTGGCATAGTGCCCTTGGAGTTATAATAAGAATATTTTATTTGCCTGGGCTATAGATAACTTATTTCTCTTCTCTCTCTTGCTGCCTCTGGGGTTCCTGAGAGTGTATGGGTTTTCTTGGAATAACTTTTCTTTTCCACCAATCTCTAAAGTCCTCTCACATTCCACCAGCTCAAATTTATTTCAAATACTGCTAGACTAAACACAGTCCTAATAGCTGGTGTTGCAGACTGGAGTATCTGACCCGCTCAAACTGCACAGATTGCAAATTTGAGGCTGTGGTACTTTTCAAAATATGTCTGTATGGGAGCAGGAAGGAGAAGAGGGGCTAACCTACTTCAGCCTTTAGAATAGGCAGAGCAGAAATAGGAAAAGGGAAAAAAAACCAACACCCTAGAAAAAAAATTAATTGGCAGGAAAAAAAGCCTGCTTCACATTGCAGTTTCCTAAGTCAAAGTAAAACCATGGAGGTGCCAATAGGACTGGACAGATGTCAGCTCACCGTCGACCTGCCCAATAAGTTACTAGAATCCAGAGACCATTGCATGCAGAAAATCTTGTGCACAGTGCCCTGGAGCCAATACAAGGCACGTACTGCACATCCCTGAAAAGCACAGCAGGAAAGGATCCAACTGCAGCACGCCAGCCTATCAACTACACATGATTCAGATTAAGGGCAACTAGCATAAACTAAAGCCTCTGAACAAGGTGTCCAGCAAAATAAGATTTTTAATGGGTCAGTCCCTCCCTGCAGGCGCGGCAGCAGCAGCTGAACTCTTTGCTTAGCTTGACATGCGACCACAGCTCAGGGTGGGAAAGAACTGATCCCGTTTAATTGTTGCAGCCATTAACCTAAAACGAGTTCTTTGTAATTCTCTGTATCTGTTTGGCTCAAGAGTGTTTCCAAATCCTTAGAAGCAAGTCAGTAGTTGTAACCTCGGTAAAACTGGAGGCATCAAGCAGATAAGTGACTCACTGAAGGTCAGAACACCACCCATTTGCAGAACCAAGAATGGAAAATCCTTTGCCTCTCAGCCTTGTATCCCAATTGCATTCCTGGTGGTCTCTGATCTCGGGGAAGGCAATGCAAAGGCAGTTCCAACACACACAGAGGAATTTATTTGAATTACACTGCTCTTGAAACAGCCTAGAAACGTGACCTCTCAATTCTGTTTCCTTCTTCCTTCCCTTTTAATTCTTAATTGTTTTCTTCTCAAGCCTTTCATTTGCAAAATTCTTTTATTCTTCCTTTCTTCTTTTGTATTCTTCAACTTCTCATCTTGCAGTATTCCTCTTTATTTGTGGAGAACGGACTGGAGAAAACCAAGAGGTGCATCCTTAATGGGAAGAGAGCCCTTAAAATCACCTGCCAGTTAATCCCTTCGCTGCTGGTGGCTGCCACTTTCCCATCCTGACAGCAGCCAGGAACACAAGGGTGGATGGCTGCGTAAATGTGCAACGTGAGCTCGGGATTCTACTCTGTAAAGTGATGACAGAGTGAGAAGAAAAACACAGGATGCGGCTGGAGAGTGGAAGATGTTTCCTCACCATCCTGGGAGCCCAGCAAAGCCCCAGTTCTCACCAGTGGAAGTCTGGTGCAGGTGCAAAAAAGCAATCAAGTAACCGAAAACACAATGAGACAGCCTTTTCCTGCCACTTCTTGACCTCATCCTTTCTCAAACCAAACACTGCTGTTCTTTCAGGGGGGAAAAAAAATCCCCTGTTGCTTTTGACAAAACAAAAAAAGAAGAAAAACAAATCCCAATGCAGCTCCCGCTATCTGTGGGTGACTGTGTGAGCAGGGCTGAGGAGGGAGATGCCTCGGCTCCACGCTGTCAAGCCTTGCAGCTGCAGGCAGGGAGCTGCAGTAGCACAATGGCCTCAGAAATGCCTTGCCAGGGTCAGGCAGATCAAGCCAAACACGTGTAGTTTCCCCATTTTTACTTGGAGGGCACCACGTGAGATCCTGGAGGCAAATATATAGCGTCTAATAACTCCCAGAAAGGAGAATCACAGAGCCATTTTTGTTGGAAAAGACCTCCAAGGTCGTGAGTCCCAACTTTGATCCAAGGAGATCAGAAGATGAGAGAAAACCCAGGCTGCCTCCAACACCTTGCCCACATGTTGGTCCTTCACCAGCTAATTGACTCCATCCTGACGGAATTCCTCCTGCCGCTGCACTCCGCTCCCAGTAAAACACACATCTCTAGAAGGGCCAAGAAAGGATCCTACAGAAAGACCTTGCTTGTGGCATCACAATCTCCACAGTGTGGGAACAGGCTTGTCCAAAGCAAATACCAGCAATAAAAACCCCAACAAAAATAAAGAAGAAATCAAACTCAGAGTTAAGAACGAGGCAGCCAATCGCTGGGTGTTCCTGCACTAAGTGGCATCCCTGCAAGGAACAAGTTGGAATATTTTAACCAAAATGTTCCAGCAAAGAATCCATTTCTGGCAACTAGGCTGTATTGGAAATTTCCTTCCAATCAGCATGGCCAGAAAAAAACAGCTAACACTGACAGCAGCAGCCTAATCTATACTGAAAGCTTTTTCCTGAATATTGGAGGAAAAAACAAAGATGGAGAGAAAAAATAACCCAAACCCACCCTCCCCCTCATTGTCTTTTTAGCCTAAAATAAAAAGAGCTAGATTTTCACTGGCATCTCAATTCCAAAGGCAAACTTTGCAAGCAGGCAGTTTTCCTACTGAAAATAAAGTGAAAAGCACCAATCCCAAACCTGCAGACTTTTCAAAAGCCAGGAACTGTGTCCAAGCACACTGACCTTTTGCTAAGCTCTAAAAAATGTAATAAACGCAAAGTGCAACAGCGCCTGGAACCTGCCCTGACATCTTGAATTCACATTCTCACTTGCTGATGAAAGATGCTGTGCTTCTTCTTTTAAACAGGTTTGCTCCCAAAAATCTTGCTGTGGCCTGGAGCCACGGCTGTGCTGAGGGCCCGGTCCCAAGCTGACCCAATTTTGGTACATGAAGGGCCCTCACCACACCGGAGCTTCATCCTGCTGCTCTGCCTCCACCTGGGGCTGTGTGGTGGAAGAGAAACACAGTTTGTCCTGGTCTTACAAAGGGCTTTTTTTTGCAGGCTGCTCTCGGCACCCTCACTTTCCCCAGGAAAATCTGTGTGTATGAAGCAAAATCAATCCAGGAATTGCTTCTATCCGGGAGTATCTGTGGAATAACACTCCGAGCTTTACTGCCCACCACAGGCTGTACTCTCTCTTTTTGCAGCTGGCAGGACTTTGAGGGAAACATGATGCTATTTTGAGAATCCAAGAAATCCAGGAAGCTCAGACTTGAGGCATCTAAAGGAGTAGAGGGAAACCCCACACTATCCCAATTCCATCATTTTGGGATTAGCTCCCAGCCCCACCGACTAGGGGCTGGATCTGTGCAGTGGAAGCAGGAGGGTGCACGTGCAGCCGTGCCTGGGTTTGCTCTTTCACTGCTGAGGGCAGCTGGAACAGGAATAAAGCAAGCAGGCTCAGGGATGGACAGCCAGGGACATCCTCAGCCACCAGCAGAGCTTGACTGCCCCACACCCTCAGCACCCTGGTGGCTGCACAGCACAAGCATTCCTGGGATTTGCTTCAGAGAACCAATGAACAGACCGGGTTAATCAGGAGAGATGTCCTAGAAATGACAATCCATTGCAAAGTGCTAATTGTAACCACAAAAATGATCCCTTGCTGATAGGAAACAGAAGGCCATCACTTGCATGTATTTCAATCCGTCAAAAATGTGTTTGTTTAAACATTTCAGATGTGTTCATCTGCCCAGGACTGTGGATTTGTTCTGACACCTGACTTCACATACACTCAAAATACATAAAATACAAAGGAAGATAATCAAGAAACACAAATCTAGGTCATCGTGACCTGAAGCAAGAACCTTTATTCGGAAGACCTGCATGCCCAGACTACTACTGGGTAGCTGTGTCATGCCAAGGTGGGTCCCCCACTGTGCACAACAACACCCAGCACTTGGGAAATGTTTCTCTACACTCAGTTCACTGATTTACCATTAGCTAAAGGTCACCAGCGGCTTTGTAAAAAGCTTTATCCTCTCAGCATGATCATTCTAGGTGACAAATACTTCTGATTTACCCAAGACAAAAAAATATACAGAGTCAGAAATCGATAAAGCATGCAAAGGTTGAGGGAAAGAAAAACTGCAGACAGACAGAAGTGCCCAGTAACATGTGAAAGGTCATTGGCACCATCTCTCCAGCACTTCCACCCGCCATGGACATTGCCTGCTTGCAGAGACTGACAGCGGGTAGAGCTGCAAGCCTTCCTCCCCCAGCACAGGCAAGCAGAACCTCAGACCACCACTCTTTTTAGTTTGCTCTGAACAACTGTTTGGTCTGAGTCCACAACCCCCACCACCACTCATGAAGACACAGGAATTTCAGATATTTGGTCCCCACATTGTGTATCAGAACCCCTTGGATTTTGCCTGCTTCATTCCAATAAGCTTTCACCACTTAGTTTTTCAATTATTTCTTTTCTCCTCTACTTTGGCCCCCGCTCCCCCCTGGAAAAGCAGACAGGACAGGTCTCCATGCTGCAGCAGATGGCACCTGGCTTCTCAGCAGCCCCTCTCACTCAGCATTTACCCACTCCACAGAATCCCCATTTTGTTTAGAGATGCCCTCCACTCCCCCCACCCTTTTTATCCTCCAGAAACACATCCCCAGCCCTGCTCCACTCCCTGCTGACCACTCTTTTGGCCACCACTGCCTTTTTAACACATCTTCTTGGCTCTTCTCTGTCCCTTGCACTCCTCCCATGTTTTCCACAGAGACCTGAGTAGTATCCAAACAAAACAAGAGTCAGTCCCAATGGCATTTTGTTCCATCCATTTTGAATTCCTACAATGACAGAGAAATAAACACTGAAACTGCAGCTTCTCTGCCACAAAACGTGGCTTTGCCAAAGCTGTGTGTGATCCATCTGCCTGGGGGATAAAACACGGAATTCGTGAAGGCACTGTCTGGTGGGTCAGGAAAAGTCTCCCTCATTTGTTGAACACATGGTTTGGGCAAGACTGGGAGTATTTTGATACTGGCACAGTCTGAGGATGAGAATCTGAGACAAAATTACAAACCCCCTCGTTAGGTGAAAAGCGCCAGCCCCACTAATGGCATCTCAGCTGGCTGAGCACACTGCGCTCGAGAATGCCCAGCATTTCCCAAGATGAAGAAGAACATTTTGTTCAGATTGATGGTACACTGTGTGCCTCCTCTTTCTCTGGAAGCCAGCCAGGGGCAGAGCAGGATGGTGAGCTGGGACCTCTGCATTTCTGTGGCAGAGTTTTGCTCACGGACCCGTATGAGCACTTGAGCTCTCCAAAGCACATGTACTTCTTGAATCAATTCCGTTCTCATGCCAACAGCTACCAGACCAACCCCATGGCAAAACACGTCTGGATTGAGGCAGTTTTGCACTGCTTTCACTGCCAGCACTCTATCCCAGCACTCCCACCCAGGTCACTGCTCCTCCTGGAGAGCTCCAGACCTCCTGTGGACGCAGCTCACACCCAGGAGCCCTCCAGAAAACAGGTGTCTGCCACCCCCCCTTTACAGAGGACAAACAGGAGGCAGCTCGAGTAACTCACCAAAGGGCTCACAGCCACAATTAGCATCACTGATAATTAAATACATGCTCCTTGGCTCTGTCTCATGGTTTGAGGAGGAAAACACGGTCAATTACATGAGTCTCTGGGTTCACATCAACCCTTGCAAGAGAAATTCCTGCTGCCCTGCATCCCATCGCAGCCTGGGGGTCACTGTGTCTCTCCAAATGCAATGGACCAGGTCCAGACCTCATGGCCCAGATGGCAAGGACACCAATACCTGAAAAGCCAGATATAAAAGGCAATAGCCCTAAAGTATAAACAGTGAGAGAAGACTGATGAACAGTCACATTTACTTGCCCGGCTTCCCCTCTGGGGCAGTCTGAAGAAACTACTGCAGCATTCTCCATTAGCACCTCTAGTTTGACTCTTGGGGATGCCGTGGGCAGAGCTAAGAGTTGGACTTGAGGATCCTTGCAGGTCTCTTCCAACTCAGGATAGCCTATGATGCTATGGTTCTGTATTTCTTTAAAATCACCTCCTTCCCTGAGGTTTTCCAGAGCCTTTAGTATTCAGTGGCAGCACTTAATACCCCAGTCTCAGAGACAGGCTCACCTGCAGAACAGGTTGCACAAATAAAGCTCCTGCTGAGCTCAGGAGCCGCCCTGTGGCTTTGGGTAGTGCTTTGCTCATCGCCTCGCAGGGCACCCGTGACGGCAACTGCTGCTGACAGCGGGTGCAGGAGACGGACTCCTGCTGCCGCAGGAGCCAGGCCGGGGGAGCGGCTGCGGCGTCTGTCAGAGCCCGGAACACAAAATGGGTTTTAGAATGGGCCACTGCGGAGCGGCTGCACGGCCCGGCTCCCGCGGAGCCTCGCCCAGACACAGCGGCGAGAAGAGGCTCGGCCAGCCCCGCCGGCTGCCGAGCATCGCTCCCGTGCCGGCACGGGGCTCTCCAGCATCCCTTCTGTCCCAAGGCTCTCCAGCATGGCTCTCGTCTCGGCAGAGGGCTCTCCAGCATCCCTCCCATCCCAGCACGGGGCTCACCCGCATCCCTTCTGTCCCAGCACCCTGCCCTCCAGCATCCCCCCCATCCCAGCACGGGGCTGTCCCACACCGCTCTCCTCCCAGCACAGAGCTCTCCCACACCACTCCCAGCACGGCACGGCACTCTCCCACAGCCCCCAGGGCAATTGCTGCCCAGCTCCTGCAAGGACAGACCTCAGCCTGCACAGTCTGAGCTCGATCCCCAATTTGATTGAATCAAGGATAGAGAAGAGCTGCACTGTGCCAGCTCCAGAGCTAGCACCACCCACCCTCCCCATCTCTTTCCCAAACAGCCAGGTATCAATGGCTTTATTAAATTCTGCTTTATTTATCCCTCTTGCCCTTGACTAGAGGGTTTTTGAGCAAGACCAGCGTGGGCAAGCCCTTACATTCAAGCAACACGACTTTCTTTTGAGCCACCACACCCCACACCCTCCCTGGCACCGCTGTGCACCACAGTCCCGCAGCACCCTGCCAAGTCACCGGCTTTCCCCCGCGGGCGCTGCGAAGGTCCAGCTTACGTAAGAAGGAACAAACTGGCTTTTCTTCACCACCCTTTCAATGCTGCCATTCATCCCCTGCCCTCCATCCTCCCAGTGCCACCTTGAAGGATGCAAAACACACAGCCAAAACACTTCATCTCACACGTTGTCCCGGGGTGAATGTTGTCCGTGGATGATGGCTCTATAATTTTGCCCCCTCTAACCACAAGCGAATTAAAGGGTTAAGGCAAAAAAAATACTGAGATGCAAAGGTACCCATGTGTTAAGGACACCCCTACCGTGGCAAAGTCATGTCACTGCTCAAAAAGCAAGGAGTTCTGAGACCTGAAAGCCCTTTCCTGGAGGACACGGGGGCTGCAAAGCCAGGTCACATGCATTCCACTCCACCAGAGAATCCGGCATCAAACAGCGAGGGACCAAATCTGTTCAATGGTTGTGTAAAGACTTTGGCTCTGATGCTGAGCAAGCACTAAGGCTGGTTTCAGTTCTACCCAGCTGGAAACATCTTGGTCAAACCCCAGGTTATTTTTGCATCTGCACATCAGTTCTGCCTCGTTAGAGACTCCATGCTGACTTTGGCCAAGTGGTCAACCCCAGGGAAAAGCAAGCCAAGAGGGGAACAGGACACAGCTTTGCAGGCTGAGCATGAAATGACAAAGCCAGGTTTATTCAGACACAAATAGCCTGCTTCAAAGCATTTTCCACCCCTCATGAAAATGATACTAGCATCATAACCATCGACATTCCAGGATTTTTAGCCCTCTTCTGACTTCAGGCCAGCACGGATGCATTCTGTCTACCATTATTTGTCAAATACCAAATTCCAACTCCGTTAGGAAACCAGGGGGGAAGGAAGCATGGCTGGTTGAACTCTTTGTACTTCTCCCCCCCCACATACACACTTTCACATCATGAGAACAGAGCAAGAAACCCACAAAAAATGCACATTTCCAAAGCCAGAGGCTACATCCCAGTTCTGGCAACTCAGTGGTCTTACCACAAAGCTCAGCATAGCCTGGATCCCCTTTGACTTCTTAACAATACATTCACAGTGGTGGCAGGGTGGAGAAGAAGGGTTTCAAAAGGGAGGAGCAGCAAGGAACAAGTTATTTTGAATCCAGAAGCCAACCACTGCAACATGAACACTCCCCATCGGAGTTTTACTGCTCCTCCTGGGAAGAGCTTTGAAGCATGGCAATGGAAAATGACGAGAGAGCCAAGGGCACCCAGCATGTTGGTTGGGGACAGTTCTGCAAGCACTAAAATGTCTAAGATATCAATAAAGGCTGGACTTGGTGAGGTGAAAGAGAGAAAGTAGAGAAGACAGGACCCTCGGTGGCCTCATGCCATCAGTATATTCCCCTGACTGCAGCTCCCAGGGAGGCTGATGAAGCCATTGGGGTGCAGGCAGCTTGCTCAGACTCACACATGGGGTGTTCTGGACCTCAGTGTGATGCAGGGTGGTGTTAGCACATAAAGCTGGAATTTACTCACTTCATCCAGCTTTGGATATGGAAAGAGAAATCAGTGTGTTCCAAGCCTCCCCTGTCTAGCCAGTGACAGCAAGGGAAGGGAGCCTTGGAAAAACCTTTTTCTTCTGTGGCTGTTAAATCACAAGGCAGCCACACAGAGAGGATACACTCTCACACCCCATGGAGCAGCTGCTGGGTGGGTTTTGCAGCCATTTTTCACCTTTTCTGCCCATTGCACAACCAGGACCTCGCTGCCATGGCCATGAATCACAGGACAAGTGTGGCTGGGGAGGCAGCAGCTGGTTTTCAGGGTGGCACTGGGATACAGCAGCCAAGCACTGCTCGGAGGGGCAGGAAGACAGAGGGCTAGATCAAGAGGTGCAGAGGAAGCAGCTGGGAGGAAGCTTGTATGGCATCTGCACTCCAGCCCCAGCCCCCCATGCCTGCACATACTAAACATCAATTACATGGAAATTAAAAGAGGAAAAAATAAACACTTTGAAAAGACAAGAGATGAAAACATCCACACTGTGTTTTTGAAGAGTGACATGAACCCATCCTGAAGAAATGTAAATGTAGCAGGAATCAAGAGACTCCCGGGATTACTCATTATAGGAGACGAGACTCTACATCTTTCTGTTTTGCAGCAATTAACTGGTAACTGGGAAAAAAAATTGAATAGATCAACACTTTTCTATTATTAGTTTTAAATAATGACTCAGAAACAGGCACTTCCTTTTTCCCCAAGCTATGAGGAGCTAAGCACCAAGACCCTGACAATGACTTCAGGCTCATTTAAACTGCAAATATCTCCGCAGAAATTACAGGAGAGTGGTGTGAATACAACGAGAAACAAACCCTTTGTTTTGAGTATAACTACCTGCAATTACCTCTCATTTATAGGTTAAAAAGCTTGCTACAGCATATTTGTTAGGAAGAGCATGCAGTGCCAAGACGTACTCGTGCAGAAATAGGGGAAGCGAGGAGAGAGAGAGAGGAAAAGTTACGCCTGCTGATGGCCTTGGAGAGAAACTGAGGCCAATATAAAGAACCCTCTCCAAAATACAGAGCTGTCTCCCAAGGCCTGACCCTGGAGCTTAATCACCAATACCATCCACAGCCCAGGGAAATAATTAGGCATTTCAGCTCTGAAAGAGTTGCCTGCCTAATCTGCTAAGCAAACAGTTTTTGCAGAGCAATTCAGAGAGCGAATGAGAAGCAGATTCAGCTGATGAGACACAAAAAGTCTCTAAAGGCATTAATTTCCTTTGGGAAGCAGCCCACATGCTCCCAGCACAGTGGGAACCATCACTCCTGCAGCAGGTCCCAGCAAGGCAGATGATCAAATCTGCATCAACCATTTGGAATAAGCAGAAAGGCAGTGGATGAGCAGAAAGGCAGTGGTGTCACAAGCAGTAGCCAAAATGCTGAAAACAGAAAAACATTGAGTTCACCTTGACATCTGCTTATTGAAAGAAATCTTTTGGATCTTCCTCTCCCAAGGATAAGTGTCTGCATCCCTGCCACATCCCCTTAAAGTGTGCACAGGGATGATGAGGACACAGCACAGGTCTCAAGGGACCTGCACTGCACACAGCAGTGACCAGGACATGGAGCAGCACACCACCAGGGCCCGGCCAGCTCGTCCATCCAGGAGCACACTCTGCCCACCCTGGCTGGCCACAACCCCTAAGAACTTCAGCACCATCCTGGACCGGGACATGTCATGGGAATGCTCCACGCTAGCAACGTATAGGGGGCTGAACCTCAGCTTTGTGGACAGCAGAGTCCCACAGTACTTTGCCAAAAGGTCAGGCAGTGCAGAGGTGCTGTGTTGACCACCTGCATGCCCCACAACACCCCACAGGACTTGTTGTCACTGCTCCCAATGCCATTTCCTTCCCGTGACCCTGGTGTCACGCTCCACCTGTGAGCAGAGTGGGTCACCAGAGTCCTTCCAGGTGTTCTTTAGGATTGTTTGGCAGAGTCAGGCACTGACCCATCCCACTGCCTCAAGTGCAGCTTGGAGTGACCACCCGCAGACCTGGCACCATCAGCATCCCAGCCCCCAGAGAGATCCAAGTGCTCTGCAAACCCCGGACCTCCAAAACAGCAGCCCTGAGACAACACACAGAGGCAGGTACATAATTTCTTGGGGTTTTCTTTTACTTTTTTTTTTAATCCTTCCCTTCCTTTGCCACAACACACGATTTGTTTTAAATATCTTAAATATATTAATTTTTAAAAAGTATTAATAAAAAGCTACTGAAGGACACGATTGGCAGAGTGACCAAGGGCAGTGACCCATTGCAAAGTATGGGGACATTTTAAAAAACAGAAAACAAATGATAACCCAAAAAAATGGCATTTTTTGCATATGCACAGCTGGCTGGAATACCCTGGACTCTGGCATTATTGCAAAAATGTAAGGGGAAGCTGTAGAAAAAATATATTCCATTGTACCAACCCGCATTGGGAAGGGAATTAAGAGCAAAAATGAGGAGGCTTTAAACATTTTTGGTATTTCAGATGTTCCCTCCCACACCCACTGCCCAATCACTTTCAGTCTTTAAGCAAGTTTTCTGGCTTGGGGTAGCCAAAGAGTACAAAATCTGCTTCATAAAGCTTGTAGAGCTGCTGCCTCCAAGCCAGTGGGATTTTGGCAAACCAGTCATCTTCCCAGCTGCTGGCAGTCCTGTTCCGGTAGCTGGGTGGGAAGCGAAGCAGCCTGTCCACTTTGAGGAGCTGCAATAAATAAGCAGCATCCTCATCCAGCGTCTCCAGCTTTCCGATGAAATCATAGTCTATCTGGCACGGGTGGCACAGACGGTAAACCTGCCTCCAGTGCTCATTGAAGGGGACCATCTTCTCTGTCCTGGGATCCAGTAAGTACTGGATGAAGTCAGAAAAGGAGACTTTGAGGCCTGCCCCGAAGGCCTCGTTAACGGAGGTGGGAAGGTTGGTGTGGTTGGAGTAGAGCTCCAGCATGGGGATGGCGAAACGCCGGTAGAAGTCCTCATTCTTCAGCTCGAATTTGCTGCGGAAGGCGGAGATGAGGCGGACGAAGGGGTCTCGTACAAAGAGGAACTTGGTGTACTTCTTCAGCTTGATCTTCATCAGGTGCCGGGAGAACTTCCCGTAGCGGTGCCAGAATTTGTTGAACGTCAAGTGGGTGCTGGTGTTGTGGACGTGCTCCCGGGGGATATCCAGAGGGTTCCGGTAGGGCACCCCCTGGTCCAGCAGGCTCTCACTTAGCACGATCATCACACGTTTCCAGTTGGTGCAGGCCACCTTGGGCACGTAGCAGTAGATGACGCCGTGGCGGTCATCCACAATCAGGTGGTTGAGCTCGTAGTTTGGAATGTCATCAAAGGAGCGCTCCTTGGTGGGGAAGGTGAAGCTGGAATTGGCACAAAACTCCCGCAATGTTCTCTGTCTCTCTACCTGCAGCTTCTCTTGGTCCAAGCTGTTCCTGTCCTTGTGTGTAGACCAGTCATAGCCCCGCACGTTCTCCTCCAAGTTACTCACCACGGGCTTGTTGGAGCCCTGGACGAGGAGCTGCTCTGTCTTTCTGGGGATAGAGCTGTTCTGTTTCAGGCTCGAACTAAGCAGCTTTGCTAAAAATTCATCTACATCTGGCAAGGTTTCCCAGTCTTCACCTGCCGCGATGGCTCCTGGGGAGCGGGGTCTGGAGAAGGATGTGTGCAGGTAGAAGTGAGCCGTTCCCACGTTGTCCCAGTACACAATAATCAGGAGGATCATGAAGATGGAGACCAGCACCACAGACAGACGGAGGAGCCGCGCTTTGGTCATCCTGACACCTACTGTGGTAGCTGGCTTTCACCTGGATTCACCTCTGGCTTGCAGAGTGAGGCTTGGGATCCAGCATGGTGCTGCAGAGCAGGAGCCTGGAAAGGTATGAGGAAAGAAAAGTTAGTCGAACCCTTAATCCTTCTGGTTTGGAGAGAATGATCTGTCACAATGAAGACTTGTCATGGGGCTGACCATCCCCATTTCCACATGGGGAGAGCTGTGAGTGTCTGAGGTATCCATAGAGACTCTGTGGAAAAGAGCTGGCTGGCCAAAAGGAGACATAATGTGTTGCAATTTTATCAGTTTCATAGCGATCATGGCTTTTTATCAACCTCAACTTTCCAGAATTAGGTGATTTAAAGAGAAGCTCTGTTTAAATTTTAAAAAAATTAGTCAAATATAATCATTTCAGGCCTAGAGCTTACAGAGGCAAGTTTGAGAGCATTAACATATACAACCATACACAGAAAATATGCAGAGCCAATTACTCTTCAGACCTCCTTCATTTTTACACTATCGAACACACAAGAAGAAAGAAGGCTCAATCCATGATTTCAGCTTGTGGTATCACACTGTGGTCTCATCTCTGCATGCAGGTGCTCTGTGCTGACAACAAATTCCTTATTGGAGTTATAGACACAGGGCTGAAGATGCTGCTGCCTCAGTGGCTAAAGCAAGTCCCTGCTGAGAAAACATCACTGACCTGAACACATCATCTTATCTACTCGGTGTGAAGGCACCCAGTAGGTGTTATCTCCATAACCTTTCCTGGTAGCTATTTCATTTCCCCAGGAACAAAGACTACACAGTTTTCCTACAACCCCCCTCAAAGGGATACAGTCCTGATAAGAGCTGTGCATCAAAAAACATCTAAAGGAGTGATTACTTTTAACTGAGTAATTTCAGAGATTAAGGATGCTCTGGTAAATCTGTGTTCGTGCCCAGACACTGTTGAGTCAAGACCCATTTTCCTGCTTTAACGTAATTTATATTTCTATCACACTCAACACTAACAACTCTTGATCACCAAAGACAGGTGAGAAATCACTGTTAAAGGGGCAGCTCAGATCATCAGTTCTGAGGGGTGCAGCAGGTTTGGTTTTTTTGCTTCAACCAGCCCCATCTTTTCACTGCTGCCTGCTTTCTGTGATTCCCAGCCCCTTTCTTCCCGCAAGATCCTCAAGGAAGACCCATCTCCCCACCCTGCTGCATGTTTTCTGGTCCAAGGCTCCATGCAGAGGCAGGCTGGCAAACCAGCCTTGATCTGTCCCAAGCCAGCAAGGAGCCAGTGCCTACAGCCAGGGAAGAACAACACAGCGAAGTGAGGAGTTACAAGTAGTCAGTCCAATGTCCTCCTCCCCTCCGAGCACAGTCCAGGCTCTGATTAAAAACACAGAGCAGGACCTACAGATAAAAACAAGAGCTGCCCTTTCCACAGACATCCCAAATCTTTCCAATGACTTCAGAACAAATACTGCAAACATCAGCTCTGAAAACAAAGCCACTTCAGGGCAAGCTGCCCTGAAAAGTTTTTTTAAACGAAGGCTGGGTGTCTCTTCTTCTGAAAACACAGAGGTTGCTCCCCAGCCAATTCACACCACCCTTAAACAGCACCAACCCCACCGTGCACAAGGATGGAGAAGAACTCAAGTCCAGATATGCAAAAGTGCTGAGCTCTGTCATTCCCAGGGGAAAGGTGCTCAGCACCTCTGAAGTTCACTGCAGCCTTGCAGTGAATAATTCGGTAAAAAGTCCCCTGCATGGCTGTGCTTGTGTCTCAGGGGTGCTAGTTTTTAACAACTGAAGTCCAGATTTCAAACATTAGACAAGAATTTAGTAACAAACAGGAACAATACCAGATACTGTTACATGTCAGTGTATTAGGTCAGCTTGTCCCAAGACACAGAACGCATATCCGAAGGCTTATGGTTTCTCCACCCTGGTATATTTATTTACAAATTGGAAGTAGGGAGAGCCAGAAATTCAGCAGAGCTGTAGCCTAACACAAGGCTCTGCACTGCAACACCAAAAAGTGCCTTTCCTGAAGCCAGGCTCTTATTCTGCCTGCAAAGAGGAGCTGGAGGAACTGCAGACAAAACGTTTTACACTCTGCAGAGCAAGAAGCAAGTATTACTCAGCAGTAATTTTCTGTGTTTAGCTAGTCAAGACTGAGGATGGAGGAGATCTGAGAAGAAACACCCAGAGATCAGCACAGAGCTAAAGAAGGGGCAAATTACATATGTGCGTCAGCACTTCAGACCAAGCATCTGAGTCCAGCAGCAGAAGATAATGGAGGGACACTGCCAAGCCTCCTGCTTGGCACACTCCTGGGTTTGAGTTTTGCCCAAATCTGTTCTTGCTTTTGATCCCGTTTAGCTGCTCAGGGCAGGGACTGCTTCCTATTCTGGATGAATGGGGTGCCCACTGCGCACAGAATCCCAGCACGCTGTGCTTCCAGCACTGCTTGAGACCTCTAGGCTGGCTGGAATGCAGCAAGCCTGGAAAGCTGCACGGAGCATCCTTTTCTGCTGTCCCCATATCCAGCAGCTTCCACAGCCCTGGGCAGCACAGCAGCCTCCCAGCATTCCTGCAAAGCTGTCCCAGCCAGGCGTGGACAGATCACCCTCCTGGCAGCAGCAACAGGGGCAGACTGGACACCGTGTGTGGCATTCACATTCCTAGGGGCAAATGGAAAGAGGGATCTTCATCAAAGCCACCCCATAGTGCAGCTTTACCCAGTGCACCCCAAGGGCTCCAGCCTTCTTTCCAGGACACGGCACGCAGGCCTGCCAGAGAGTTTGGCTTTTCCAAGACACACACACAGCAGCGAGCAGCACAGAATCAGAAAGACTCCACTTCTATTAACTCTACCAGTGCCAGAAAGGAACCCTGGAAAAGAGCAGTAAGACAGCTTAATTCCCCCTCAGGAGGAAAATGCTGCAGAAAACAAGAGTTGCTCTATTGATTATGACCCATCCCCTTCCTGAGCACTTCACAAAGGATGCCAGAGTGAAAGCGCAAATTAGAGGGAACGTGTCTCTGTCCTCCCCTTGCCAGAATCACAAGGAAAAGCTTCCAGAAAGAGCCAAGAATTTACATTCAAGTTCAACCCAAAGTCACCAGCCAACAGGAAAGTGCACCAGGATCCACACAAAGCTGCCTCTGTGACACGGTGCTGGCAAACTGGGAAGTGGACCAAGTGCTATAATCATCCTACAGAGTCCCCTGAGCAGCCATCCCGTGACCATCTCCAACCTGAACCTGGCCTGGCTGGGAACCAAAGAGTTTTCTCCCCATCCCAGGCCCAAGAAAGACATTGAGGTCTGAGGTCACTGGTCCCATGACATATCAAACTCCCTGCTGTGTCAAACAACCACCTCTCAAACTCTCATTTAACACCAGAAAGGGAGGATGTGTCCCCAGCACTCTTATTGCAAAAGCTATTGCAGATGCAACTCCTCGTGGGTTTGGAAACTTTATTTCCACTTCACAGCCCGATTGTAACCGTTTATTCTCAGGACAGATAAGAGCTTAAGTAATTTGTGTCTCTTTTTTCCTCTCCTCTTGGCTTTATGCAACAATTACATTCCCTCCCAGCCTCTCTTTGCAAAAGAAAATAACCCCAGCTCACTTACAGGAGCAGTAAGGCCTAGAGAAAATAAAGCAGCTTACAGAAAGGCATGTGCCAGACACAGGGGACAATAAACCTTCTCTATGAACAGCAATGGTTTTGAAAGAAATGTGCTTCCAAAGTCTTGGGTGCAGATCCCATCTCTTCTTGCTTTGCGTTTTCCCCTGCACTAAGCACCAACTCAACTCCTCCAGTGCCCACTTGTTCTAACATGAGAAGATACAGCATTTCAGGCAGCTTACTTGGATTTTGCCTGCTTAGGAAGATGGAAAGAAGTGGAATAAGAACTTTTGAAAACACATAAAACCCCCACCAAATTCAAAGGGATACTTTCCCTTGGGGCACTTTACCAGGAATCACCGGACCCACGCAGCCTTCCATACTCACATACAATGGCACACACCAGTTATGCTTAGGGAACCAGCAACCTCTAGAAAAGTGGAACCAATTTAATCTCCTAAAGATGCAGGAGAACAAGCTCCACCAGTCAAAGCAGACTGTACCAAGAAACAAATTTCATGCACTTGGCCATCACTCAACACATTATTTCTGCCCAGCCTCCCAAAAGTCTAGCAGCCTTTGCAGAGCAAGGAAGTTTTAACCCATCTAATGACATCAATACTTACATCAGTATAAACGCACACCATAAGCAAACAACATGCATTGCATGTTGCACCCCAACGTAGCACATACATGTTAGAGACCAGCAAAAGAACATTCTAATCTACAGTTTGGCAGCACCTCGTCTCCCATCGCTGCCACAAAGCCTGGTTTGGCAGCACTGGTCGCCTCTTTTTTAATATCCATACTTGGAAGTTGTCACAATTTCTGAAATTTCAGGAGGAAACTCCCAAAGCACAGCACATCCTGTTCATCCATTACTTTTGTCACAAACTTCCAGCACACGCACCATCCCCGGCTTTACAATCGCAGGAAGCACCTCAGGCAGCCCCGGTGCTGCAGCCTGGGCCAACAACAGCCGGGGACATTTGCTGTGTGCCAACCCCGACACCCGCACTGGCTGTAGTTACCATACACACACCTGGTTCCGGTGCACTTCTCAGCCTGAGCTCCGCAGTGAAGTTGTGCACGTGAAGTTCAGGCTGGAAGAACAGTGTTTTTGGCCGGATCCCTGCGGAGCAGCGCTGGAAGCCAGGCTGTGCCGTCGGGAGGCGGCTGCATCCCGGCACCCCAGGATCGCTCTCGCAGCCGCTCATCCCTCGGTCGCTGCCAAGCCCGGCAGCGGCTGCAGAGCACCCGGCAGGGCTGCACCAGCCTCAGGCCCAGCACCGGGGCTGGAGGGAGTCACAGAATCATTAAGGTTGGAAAAGACCTCTAGGATTGAGCCCCACGATCTACCTAACGCTGTCAGGTCCATCAACAAACCGTGACCCCAAGTGCCACATCTACATCTGCCTCCAGAGNGGGCGGTGGGGATGGGCCGGGTGCTCACGGCGCTCCGGGGTCCTGACACCCGCCCAGCATTTGGGGAAATGGCCNCCTCTCCGGACAGCTCGTTCCCGGGCTCAGCTTGAAGCTGTTTCCTCTTCTCCTAGCTCTTGCTACCTGGAAGAAAAGACCGACATCCACCTGCCTACAACCTCCTTCCAGGCGGCTGTAGAGANTCAACACGTGGAAGAACTGCTTTCCATGCAGGGGGGGCAGCGCACTGGAACGGGGTGTGGAGTCATCCTCGCTGCCTACATCCCAAACCCACCGGGACGCGTTCCTGTGTCACCTGCNGGTCCTCCTTCAACCCAGGCTAAACCCCCCAGCTCCCTGGGGAGCGTGCAGCCGGGCGGCACCGCGTGTGTGGAGAAAGGGAGCTGTCCCGCAGAGCCCCCGCAGCCCCAGCCCGGCGTCCCGCCGGAGCCGAGCCCTACCTGGCACCGGGGAGAGCGGACGGACAGGCGGGGGCACGCCGTGCTCATAACCGGGAGCTGGCCCGGCCCCGGGGCGGCACCGCCTCAGCGAGCCCCGCCCGGCCCCTTGGGCACCCCCCGAGCTCTGCCCGGCCCCGCGCTCACCTCCCGCCCGGGCACCGCAGCCTTCGCCTTCTTCTTCTTCTCCTTCTCTTCTTCTTCTTTTTCTTCTCCTTCTCCTCCTCCTCCTCCCGCCGCGGTCCCGGCGCCGCCTCTCGCGA
>VZRS01013665.1:107077-139464 GCA_013398055.1 Ifrita kowaldi
CCATGCAGGGGGGGCAGCGCACTGGAACGGGGTGTGGAGTCATCCTCGCTGCCTACATCCCAAACCCACCGGGACGCGTTCCTGTGTCACCTGCTTTAGGTGGCACTGCCTTGGCAGGGAATTTGACTGGGTGATCTTCAGAGGTCAAACCCTAAAAATTCTGTGATTCTGTAAAAAATTAACCTAAAGCTCGCTTTTAAATTAATTACCACATCGTAACCCTTTGTGGGTATTTAATGTCCTGGAAGCTTGCGGGGGCAGCAGTCATAAGGAGCAAAGTCTAAATAACTGGATACAGTAAGGCTAGAAAATGCTCCTCAAAAATCCCAGGACAGTTTAAGCTCCTTTTGCTTCTCTAGTTGTTTGTGATTGGTAAGAAGTGAATCAAAAAAACATTAGCCCAGCACTGAAAGTGAGCAAGGTCCCACTTTGCACGAGACACGGGCTGCAGCCACATCTCCAGCAGTAATCAAACCTAAAAGTGATCATTTACAGATTCCATCTCCCAAGATTTCAAGCCCCAGCTTTTACATAAATTAACAGACTTAAAATGTAGATTTTACAAACAGAGAAGTCTAAACATCATGTGGCTCTGAAGTCTTCACAACAGTCATGGCAAATTATCAAACTCTTTGTCACACAAACTTCCCCTTCGGGATGCAGCCTCAGACTGAGGCACTCGGCTCAATTCAGCTCACTTGAAATGGCTCCAAACACTGCAACTTTTTCGTGGTGATTCAGCCCAAAGGTATTTAGCAGAGATGTATATGCTTGGAAAGCTTCATTTTCCCTCATTTTTGGGTCCCGCAGTGTTTGCAGGTCACGTGAGGTCTTGTAAATACAGTCTTGGCTCAGGACCTGCTGGCACAAGTTTGTCGTATACACACTCTGTGCTTATTTTATCTGTGTGTCCTTTCTTTATATCTTTGTTAATCTGAAACAGTCAGCTCTGGGGACAAGTGATCCTGACTTTTCACTTCACCGTCACACTTCTTCCTGCTGCTTTCTGTTTCATAAGAAAAATCGGCTGCTTGCTACCCCCACTCACACCCTTGCATTGATTGCAACCCCACTTCAGGGGCTTAAGACATTTATAAATACAAGCAATTAAACTTCCTCATCCCTGGAGTGAACAATCCCTCATCTTCCCAACAGCAAAGCAAGAGGCATAGAGAAATAGGAGCGTGTACAATGTCACCCAGCGAGAAACAGCGCATAGGAGAATTCTTTGCAAGTGCTGCAGCTGTAAAAAAGATTCTTCATCCATTTGAAAAAAAATTCCCAAACCTACCCGAGATTGTCACTTTAGAGGAGGGAAGTCACTTCTCCTTGGAGCAAGGAGTCATTATTCCATGCAGTTATCAGAACTGTTTTGTTTGCAGAATATCTTAAAAGCCCTTTAATGGAGAAGGCTGCCACCTGAAGATGCTTGTTCCAAAAAGAAAAACACATTCCCACCGTTTACCTCTGGGCTAGTAATTCTTATCAGAGTCTTCACCAATCACCACTGCTGCCTCTCTGTCTGCAGTCAGATCTGAAATGCTCTGTAGATAGAAGAGAGCTTAGAGCAATCTTTGGCTGCTCTCACAGCCAAACATCTGCTCACCCAAACAGCATTCCAGACATGCAGTACACCTCCCAGCTTCACAGCAACACACAGGGAAAAAAACAGGGAAACTATTTCTCAGGCATTTACATTTGGTTTTAATAGTCAGGGAGCCTTTTGGACGCATGGGTGGCATCCACGCTTTTGCCCTGGGAAAAAAAGGCGGCTTGGGCTCCATGCTGACATCTTCTGGGAGATGGACACTGCTGGGAAAATGAGGTTTTCCTCTTCTCTTGGACTCTGTTAACACCCTACTTCTTTTAAACTGAAGCCAACAGCTAGAGCACACAGTACAGAGCAAAGACTTGAAGTAGGGATACAGAAAAAGAGTATAAGCTTCCTCTCCTCCCTGCTCGCCTTCCCTCTGCTCTTCAACACCACGACACAGAAGCTAAAATACATTTTAAAGCACACTTCTGAATCTGCTTCCTCAACTTCCAGCAGTCTTGAAATTGCAATCCTTTGGGGCCGAAGAGAGTCCTGTTCCCCTGGTGACTTCTATTTAGTCCTGGGCTGGCTCCCCAGACGGGCGACTGCCTGTTGCTTCTGCCGACTGCTGGCACCTTCTGCAGGCCCTGCAAGAGAGGGAAGAGGAAGAACTCGGTCAAGTTTCTCACCCCTTGATTTGAGTCTCATTGCCAGTCAAAATGGGGAAGAGACAGATTGCTACAGGCTGTGGAGGGGTGAGTTTGGCAAAGACCAAGGATCTGCACATCGCTACCTCAGGAAGAGCCCAAGGTGACACCTTCAGTGGAAGGCAGTATGTTGGCATGTGGCTAACTCTGATTAAATTTTGTCCTTCACATGTGGATTAGACCGGGGTTATGAACACCTCTGAAAATGTTATTTTCTCTTCCTGAGAGGTTATTTTTGGCTAAGAGGGAGATGGAGTGTGACTCCTTCTGGAACATTGCCCGTGTCATCTGTTGCAAAGAAAAAAGGCTTAAAACTTGGCTATAAAACCTCTACCCATGTGACTGATTTCACAACTGGACCATTTGTGTTGCATTTACAGCTCTTTTAGTTCAGATTGCACCAGAGCAAGTGCTGAAGAGTGTCACAGTTCCTCCTGAGCCAATCTGTTATTTCATGCACTCACCTGTTTCTGTAGGTCCTGTCCTTTGACATGACCAGCGTTGCTGTGCTGGGTGATGCTTGCAGGAGCGTTGCCTTTTGGCAGTACCTTGAGTGGAGTCCCCTCTGTTGGAAGCAGCATGGTGCTAGTTATGAACAGTGGGAACAGAGCACAGTTTAAAAGCATTTTGCTGTGTATGAGTTGCTAATATCTAGCCAAAATAAATAAGAGCATTGTAATCAAAAGTTAACCGTTTTGACTGTGTATCTCCCATACAGAGCTGTGGCTACAAAATAAGTGAGCCAGTGAACAAGAAACTGAGGAGCTCCTAACTCTCCCTCCTGTTTCAGGGTCCTGAACGAAATCAGTTTCACCAGAGAGTCATCAGTTAATGACACAAAAGGAGGTGATCCTCCTGGTCAACACAAGTGCCCTCACACCAGATTGCTCAGTGCATCTCTAGTTACAACTCTCATCACTCCACTGGACACACTGGACACAGTTGACACACAGAGGGAGAGTCTGAATTGGAGATGACAGCTAAGCCTTGGCCTCTTAGCTAATTCCCACATTTTAAAACCAAGGCCAGTGCTCCAGGAGTGATTTTATTGCCTGCCAAGGTTTACCTTCCTCACATACACTAGGTTTAGCTGCTGTGCATGTTCTGCCATCACGAGAGCAGGATGCTTTCCACAACAAACGTGCCTTGAATTCAGTTCTTGCCACACTGACCTGCTGAACTGAGCTTTCTGGCAAACCAGAGAAAGTTGGGCTGAGATGGGTATCCAGAGACCATCCTTCCTACAGAGTGTCGTTTTAGATGATCTGTAACCGCCCACTGTGAACAGAATATGCCAAGAGGTTAACAGATGAAAACACAGACCCCTTATCAACAGGGAGAGATGAAACATGTCTAGCTGAGAGCTGTCAAGCTGTGGGGAAAGCCAGAAAGCTGGTAAACATGGTGATAAAGAACACATCAAGGAATGCTTCAGAATTCATTTTGTCCCTTGATCCTCACTATCTTGGCTACTTTATTTGGTTTAAAAGCTTGCCTGGCAACAGAGGTGAATTGAAACCTGTCCCATAGCCCTCTCTGTGGAAAGGCTCCTGCTAAAACAGAGCTGATTTGCAAGGGCAATATACCAGAAAACTCTTCTAATAGATTTCAGTTTCTAGAGGTCCTTCCAGTTTGGTATCACCCGACTTTGTGGACTTAGCTGAGAGCTGCCAGGTCCCCATGCCCTAGAGAATAAGCCTAATAAAAAGAAAGAGTACTTGTCCGACTCAAGGGTGGTGGAGGGAATGGCAAATTTCACCCCCCAGGGAATATCCTTCGTGTTCCCAGGCACACCCTTTCTGATCTCATCTTTGTTAGGATCCAGATGCTGACTGACATCCAGAGAAGGGCTGTTGTGGGGCTGCAGGAAGAGGGAAGAATGAGATCCTCAGCAGATTTTTCTCACTATAAAGCCCCTTCTCTAGCCCAGGCTCTCAGTCGGTGTTACAAAGACACTCTTGGTACCTCATGTGCTTTTACAGAGTTCCAGCCACCTGCTATTTGCCCCCCTCCTGTAGAGGGTCACTCAGTAGTTTAATTTCTCATGTAACAACAGGACTAACATTAAGTGTATTATTCAAGGTGAAACCCAACTCTGTGCCCTGTTCATTCTAGACAATCATAATAAACAGGAGATACTGCTGCTTGGACTCCCTGCTGAAGACTGGCAATTTCCTGGCAGCCCCTTACTGTCTCAAAACACACAAGTCTTCCTAAGACAAAGGGGCCAGCAGCACCTTTCCTTTCTGGTGGGAAAGATCTGAAGGCCTCAGAACAACTGTGCCCTGAGTGAGCAGAGGCCTCTGGATAAGAGTCTGCTTCAGCAGTCACTTGGGACATTGCATGTTTGGCCATCTCACCTTTGCCTTTCTGTTGAGTGAAGCTCCAGAGACAGCATGTTCATAAAGCAAACTCTCTGTGCAGGTCCTGAGTGGCACCAGGACCCAGCCAGGCTTTGGGTGTGTATGATTTCATGGCCATGACACCACATCATGGGACAGGATGGGTTCTCCAGCACAAGAGGCTGCTCTGCCTTACCCTGGGCATGCTGGATGTCACTGAGTGTAGCAGCAGCTCAGCACCCCCTCCTCCAGCTCAGAGAGGTGCAGGTGGTGTAACCTCACTGGTGTCTCTGGGACGGGACTGGTTTGGGCTGGGAGGAAGAGTTAAAAATGACTCCTAGAGAAACAGCTGAGAACAACTGAGTCGTGACATCCAAGGCAATGTTTCCTGGATGGATTTTTCTCCAGTTTGTTGTCAGAAAACAAAGCTTGGAGATAAGGACAGAGCAGGAGCAAAGGTGCTGCTTTAGCTTTTATCAGCATCTGCTGCTGCTGAATAATTTCTTTGCAGAGTAGCATGTGCTGCTGCAGTTACTGGATCACAAAATCCTTCTGGCACAATAGATGCTCCCTGTACAGTGCATTTGCCTGCAGCTCTGTATTGCCAAGCTGAAGCTCATGGGCCCTGCAGAGAAGCCTTAGCACCTCCTGCTGATCCTCACTAGTGATTTGTCTGGGGAAAAACTCCTCCATCTGAGAAGCTTTTTCCTTGGCATTTGCTAAGTGCTGCTCCAGCTCTGTCTGAAAAAGATAGATAGGGGTTTGCCAAGGCAGCTCAGCTTCGTGGGGTAACAAAGGCATCTGAGCAATTCTCTGCTGTCTCCATCACGCTGAGATTAAAGTAAAATCTAGAAAAACAATTTTGTATTCTGCTTGTTTTACTACCAGCCACCATATTTCAGTCATGGCAATATATATAGATGCAGAGCCCTTGCCTAGAGGAACTCCCAAATGTTAACCACAAAAATAATCACTAAAAGTAATTACCAACACAATGAACAACCCGTGAATGGCAAACCCTCAACGTGGGAAGAATTAGCTCAGTTGGTCAGAGCATGGTGCTAATAATGCCAAGGCTGTGGGTTTGATCCCTGTGTGGGCCATTCACTTAAGAGTTGGACTTAATAATCATTGTGGGTCCCTCCCAACTCAGAATATTCTGTGAATTAGCTCACTTATAGGTGCACAAGTTCAGAGGGTGCTTTTCTCTCATCCTAAAAACCACAGGGACAGAGGCAGGATGCAAACATCAATGTTCCTAAGCTGTTTCCTTCAGCAGCCCGAAGTGTTTAGGAGTCAGGTGCCCCACAGCTTTTATGGTGGTGGCACAAATCCGCATGAACCTCTGAGCTGTGCTGCTGCCATCCTGCCCTCAAGCATCCCCCAGGCAGAGGCCAGACTGGCAACCCCAAGGGCACCATCCCCTCCTTGCCTTTAGGGCCACCATCCTGCACTGTTGTGCCAGCAGCAGGTTGATCTCTTCCCTTGCTGCTGTAACTTCCTGAGATTCAGGTGAATCCATGACATCCCAGTCCTCCTCCTCAGTGTTTCCTCCTTTGCTGGCATATCATCCTTGCATGCACCCCGAGCCTTCTCTGGTTCCCAGCTGCCAGAAAAAAAAAAAAAAGGAACTTCTGGGACACAGTGACATAGCTCTGGTGATGCATAGCCTTTCATTGTGTCTATCCAGCCTCTTCTTCCATGACAACAGCAGAATTAATTAGTCCAGACTGCTCTGGAGCTGGACAAACGACACAAAAGAACACAATTATCTTCGTCCCTTTGCCTCCTATGTGATGTTTTCATGGAAAGGACACCCCAACACAAATTACTGCCTATTCACGGGTATTTGTTGAATATCTTTAATGTCCTAAAGATTGGTTTAGCTATAAATGACCTAAATCCTAAGGAACCAGAACTTCCAGTACCCAAAGGGAGTCTACAAGAAAGATGGAAAAAAACTTCTAACAACAGCATATAGTGACAGGATGGGGGCATGGCTTCAATCTGAAAGAGGGCAGGGTTAGATTAGATTTTAGGAAGAAATTCCTTACTGGGAGGGTGGTGAGAATGAGGTGGGGGTGAGGGTTGCCCAGACAAGCTGTGGCTGTCCCATCCCTGGAAGTGTTCAAGGCCAGGTTGGATGGGGCTTAGAGCGACCTGGGATCGTGAAAGGTGTCCCTGCCCGTGGCAGGGGGTTTTGAATGAGATGATCTTCAAGGTCCCTTCCAAACCATTCTATGATTCTATAAAATTTACAGAGGCATTGGGTGGGTGACTAGTGATAGGGAACTGACACCTACTTAAAAGTTTATCCAGAAGAAAAGGATGCTGCTGCTTTTTCTGGCATGGAATCATGCCTAGACGCACTTCATCTGAATGGAAACCACTTCACAAGAACTGAGTGACTGGACCAGGGAAGGACCAATCCAGTCTGTGCTTCCACCCAGTTTTTCCCTTAAAACACAAGTTCAGAATTAGGACCAAAAGAGGTGAGACATCTCCCATTTATACTTTAGTCTTGAGCCTAAACTCGATGCTCTGGTTGCCTTATGGAGCTATAGCTTCTCCTGGTGAGTTTGGAGATTCAAGTATACATCATGCTGGAAGCTAAGGAGGGACTCACTCAGCAGTTGTTAGGAGGTGCCTGCAGCTCAGTGTTGGTGTTTTCCAGCTCCATCAGGCAGTGACACATCTCCATTTTCTCCCTGAAAGCCTCGATCAGCTGTGCCCTCAAGGTGTTCATTACTTGGCTGCTGTGTGCCTCAGGCCATTGGTGCCTCTCTGCTGCAGAAGAGATTTCTGATCTGACATCAGGCCAGGTGAAATTCTGTGAAATTCCCCCAAAACTATCCTGGGACCAGGACACATGTTACAAGACACTCTTCTTTCACTGCTTCTTTCTGCAGTCTTGTCAAGTTCATCGCATGCTGAAGAATTCTCATACAGCTTTATGATTGCATTATTAGCAATAACTAGGGCTCATTGCTATGCTTTTGTGAATATGAAGGGGAAACTGCATTGCAGGAAGATCTCTTCTGCCTTTGCACACACCAAAAGGAAAAAGGTATCTGTTTTCTGTGCTTGTTATCTGGAAATAACCTTGGCTCTTGGTAGCAGAGGCCTATTATATCTCGTGTCTAGTCTGTCAGAGAACTTGACTATTTTTATTTCATTTCTTGCCAGATTCACTGACAAAAGGAACAATCCCTGGGGCAGAACAATCAGTGTTTTAAAATCTTCACCCTGTCCGTCTATTTTTTTCTTTTTTTTAAATTACATTCAATGGACCATAGAGCAGAGCTCGGTGTCCTGACACAGCCTCAGAGCCTGCAGTGACACAGGCTACAAACTCGGTCACCTCTCTGTGAGAGACAGGACTCCCCACAGCAAATGCCAGCATTTGGTGTCAAATCTCTTTTCAAGGACAGGTTTGTGAAATTTAACACATTTTAAGGCTGACGAAGACACTGAGAAGGGTGATACCCAGAGTCACACAGTACATCAGAGAGAGGCTCATGCAGAAAAACAACTTCAGCTCCCCTGCCTGCCTCCACTGCCCATCGGACTGTGCTTCCCACTCTGCTCCTCTGCAGGGATTCCTGAGCCAGCTTCCCCAGCCATGAGAGACCCAACAAGCACCACCACAACTCCCACACACAGCTCCTCTCCTGCTCTCTTCCCTCCAGAAACCCCAGAGCTGTTCTATCTCCTGGCGTTACCTTGCAGAATGCTGAGGGTGGGGCTGACTGCACTTTTCTCCTTTTCCTGGTTCTAAACCCTTGCCCTCAGCTGCTTGATCTCCCCACATCCATACCTGGCACATCATCCTCTCCCTTTCCATTATTCTGCCCCATTTTTTTCACCTTAATATTTCTCTTCTCATCTACAACTCACACAATTTGTGTTCCACTGTTCCCTTCCACTGCATTTCTTCTCTCACTCACACTGAGCCTCTACCCCTCCTGAAATTTCCTCTCTGTTCACCCATTGCATTTTCTATTTCCACTTGCAAGCTTTTAGTCATAGAATCATAAAATGGTTTGGGTTGGAAGGGATCTTAAAGCCCATCTTGTTCCACCTCCTGCCATGGGCAGGGACACCTTCCACTATCCCAGGCTGCTCCAAGCCCCATCCAGCCTGGCGATGGACACTTCCAGGGATGGGGCAGCCACAGCTTCTCTGGGCAACCTGTGCCAGGGCCTCCCCACCCTCACTAATTCTCTAAACCCCATGTTCTTGGGAATTGTTTGCTCTGGTACCTGTGTCTCACTGTTTTTTGCTCGATAGGCATAGATCAAGGTCATTTGAGATTCTTCAAAGGAGGAACTGGCTGGGCTGATGTGTGCAATCATAACAGTCCTGCTGTTGCCCCCTAAGGAGTCCTGGGGAGGTGCAATGTTGATGTGGTTAATGTGGATGTGACAGGGTTTTATTGTTCAGGGGCAACCACTGTGGCTGGGTACCCTGCAGTTCATTGAGATTCTGGTGGGGAATCCCAATTAGGAGTGAAGGAAGTGCTGGCAAAAGACCATTCATTAGGCCCTTTCTCCATCAACAGTAAAATCAATAAGTAATTAACTTGCTACAAAAGAAGAATTTTTGCAAGAAAATCGCAATTTACACAAATGCACTGGCAGCTTCTCAATTCTGCTCACGAAAGGAGCCTGCCTTTCCCTCCATCTCTCCTCCTTCCCACTATCCTCTAGAAAACACATCTGTCATGCAGCAGCAGTGAGAGCTCAGCACCAAGGCTTGAGGCAAGGTTCATAAATGAGGTTGTAAAGTATCCATAAAATAACCAGCGTGGCAAAGAGCGTGTCTGCAACCTTTCTGATTTCCTAAGGGAGAGACAACTTATGACAGCACACAGTCACTCTCAGTCCTCCTTCCTCCTGCCCCAAAAAATTTATTGTCCAATTTCAGCCAAATCTTATAGAAGGGATGAAACATTCAAAGGCATTAAGTTAATTTAAAAACTCACTGGTCACCTGCAAGCTTAGAGATGTATGACCCACATCCACAGAATTTCTTTAACCCTATAGAAGCTCCTTTCTTAATCCTCTGAGAGGCAGAAATGAACAGGTCTTTCCTGTTCCTGCTCCTGTTAAAGACATAGAGAGCAGCATCAAAGCCCAAGTGCCACGTGAGCAAGTTTCCCCAACAACTGATGCCTGGCTTCCTATTGATTTTGTCCTTCACCTCATAATTTTCTCCAGTTACTCCAGTGTCTCACCCCACAGTGACACTGCCTGAGGAGAGAGACAGTGTGTGCCATCCAAACAGGGTGACAAGAGGACTGGCAGATGGGCAGCAGGGTAGGTTAACTGCTCACCTAGGTGTTCAGAGCCAGAGCTGTAGTCTATAAATGCTTTCTACAGCTACATCTATTCTCCTGAGATCAGCCTCCAGCATTGCACAGATGCCCTTATCACCTCCTCCTTTCTAATTGGAAGATTTGTCTCTACTGAATTCTACCTCAATTAAGTGACTTTTCAAACACGGCAGCTTCACTGTTACTTTAGCATTTAAGTGAGGTCCATATTTTCCAATGAGAATGATATTATAATTCCTCACCCTTGTCCTCACAGTCAGCACTTAATTGGCTCTATAAATCTGGTTTTTACAGCTATATTTTGTTCATCTGGAGCAGTACAGCTACAGGGACTACTTCACCTGTTGGACCATGTGCAAAAATGGTTGTGCTGTAGCCAGAAATGACTCCTTCTATCAGGCTTTTTGTTGTGGACACATATACCTCCTCCTAATTCAGTCAAAAAACCCACAAGCTTTTGGTCAGGCACAACAGCTGTCCGAATGATCTATACCTAATTACATTCCCTGTGATTTTCTCACTATGTCTTGGAAATTTCCTGGGCTTTGGAAGGATTTGCAAGCTATTTGAATTCTGATACATCATCAGAACGAGCAGAAAAGCACAGAGGTTTATTGAATTTTATAAAGGCAAGCAAGATGCAGGAGCCTACTGAAAGAAATATCCTTCAATATGATTATTTTATTGGACTCTGAACATGAAATGCTTTGGGTTTTTTGTGTCTGCTGAAGAAGGGAGTAAATTCACTCCCTCACCTTTCCTTTATTGAGAAGTGCCACTGGGCTTCCAAAAATATCTTAGATGGCATACAAGGGTGAAGTTTGATATGAAAGAGAACACAGGTGACTGAACTGCTGTGAGAAGTAAGGCTGCAGTCACATCGTGGTGATCATAAAATGCAGGCGCTGATTAAATCCTCCCAGCGCACCTTTCCCCTGTCTGCAAAACACGGCTCAGTGAGGACACCAGGGCCCCCTTCACCTGTAAAACCACAGAACACAGGGAAGAGCTGTGTGAGAAACAGAGCCAACAACGTCACAGTGACCTCATGCACCAGAGACCTCGGGGGACAAAGCTCTTCACCCCTGCTCAGGTGTGTTACACCTGGGGAGGGCCAGTGGGGGAGGAAGAGGCAGAATGAACACCACACGTCTCCCCCACTTCTCTGGCAAAAGGAAAACTCTCACAGCCCTCTCACCTTCAGCACTGTCACCTTTTATCTCGGTGACAAGTGGCCTCTGGGCTGCGCAGTTCTGTTCACCTGCCAAAAAACATTTATCTAAGCAGGGAAAACAATTCTAAAGTTAAGCCTTAAAAAAAAAAAGTGGAAGGCTGTTACCTGGGTTGCTGTGTGATCAAAAACCATGTCAAATACAAATGTTTTTCCTCAGATCTATAAGCTCACAGCATGTCATCTGGATCTTGGCTTGGATCCATCAGGACCACCCTCTGGTATGGGATAAAGTCAGAGGGAGAACCGTTAGGTCTGGGTTTGGTTAAGAGCCTGTCGGGATTCCCCACAGCACCATCCCTCGGCCAGAGGAATGCTGCACTACAGTTTTGCCTGGAAAACACACACACACACAGGGCTGAGGCCGACAGACTGGGTTTTGCAACTGGTGTAGCAACTTCTGCAATTTGGGGCACTGCAGAATCCCTGAAAGGGCCGTTGAGCTGCGAAACTGTCACTGGCGTTGGGTAAGAGCGGTGCCTGCAGGGACACAACAGACCCCAGGCAGGCAGGGAGGGAGGGACAGCACCTCTTACCTCAATTTTCAGCTAAGATTCAGACAGAGGAGCTGTGGAAGAAAATACGTTCCTCAGCAGCAAAATTGCCTGAAGCCTTTTTGTGCAGAAGAACTGAGGGAAATATCTGCGTTGCTCAAGGACAGAAACTTCATTCCATGTCTGGCTTTTAGTAAGGAAAAAAGCAAAGGTGAGAAAGGAGCTGCAGCAGGTTACAGAACTGGTTCTGCTTCTTTTCAGTCCTTTAGGATTTATTTTAGTACGTGATTATTACAGTGTATAGTTACTGTGGAGAATGAGTTTCTTCCTCCTCCACCGAGAGGGCTCACAAGGAGATGCTCAAGGGAAGGACAGAGAACCCTGTGTCTCCTTCTCCAGAGCAGCTTTAATGCTCTCTCAGGTAAACAGATCAGTAGATAAGCAATTAGAGCATGGAGTGACAGAATAACCCCACTGGTGCCTCAGGAGAGAGACAAGTGTCCAGGACAGGTGCTCATGGGGTTCAGGAAACTTCAGAACTTCGGGGTTTCTTTTTCTTTTGCATTTCCTGCTGAATTCCAAGTGTCTAACGAGTATCTCTTTGATATGCAACTTTTCAGTTACTAGAATTATTTTGTTGTTGTCGTTGTTTTAATTCTTTCATTTTCAGTGGTCCAGCTCAGGCCTTAAAACCTGAAGCAACATAAGAACAAACTCCAAAGGGAACTCCTGGTTTGTCCTTGGTGGCAGCATTTGCCAGTGTAAGACAGACTGACACGTAATCGTGTGTGCACAGGCAAGTGTGACAGGCAGGAGCAGCGCCTGGAGAATGAGGTCAGCCTGGTGCCTTGAGAAGTTTGTCCTGTAACACTTTCAGGCCCCTCTTACTGAGCTCATGTAACAGCCAAATTTTGCTCACACAGTGTATCCATGCATCCAAGAGTCCTCCTCTTCCAATCTGGGGCTTTTCTAACCAGAAGTATTCTAAAAGCACAAATCTTCTGCTGTTTCATGGACGCATTAAAATATAACAAGCCACAAGCAGAGTCAATTTTGAGTTAGGATTAATAAGCAGACAGAAGCAGTTCTAAATGAGTTCAGCTGGGAGTAAAAATAGCAGGGAACATGAATGCAAATCAAAATACACCAGGAAGTTTAAGTACTTTGACTGCCCAGTCAATTAATTTGCTTCCATAATTACAGTTATTTGCATTATTAAGAGAAAAGCATTCTCATAGACAGAAGTTACTCAGACTAATGTAATGCACATTTCCTTCCCAGATTTCCATTAGAGAAAATAGATCTTGGGGAAGATGATGCAAGTCTGAATAAGCTGTATAAAAATAAAGCTGATATCCTTGTGAGATTAATGGCTGCTTTAAAGTAGAAAAGAAAAAAAAAGGATATTTCACAGGTAAAGTGCTAAACAAAAATTGCATTTGTAATCCATAAAGGGGAAAGAGAGATCCATTCTCTCTTTGCTTCAGAGGGCTGCTATCATGTGACTACTGTGTGGAGACAAGATATATTACAGAATTAGTGTGTGTTCAGGAAGGGTTCAGAGAAAGATCAGCAGAAGCACAATAAAAAATAATGGGATTTACATCAAAAATGAAGGTAAATAATGAGGGCACAATAAAAATATGCAAATAGATGTAGCAATGTAGAAGAAGCAAGTGGAGCCTCCTGCAATTCCTGCCTCTTAGAGAGGGAAGCAAGAGGTGGAAGGTGCAGAACTGGAAAAAAAGAAGTTCCATTGCACAGGAAGCTGCACCCCTGCTGTGTCTCAGGAAAGGCAGGAGTTTTGCAGGATTTGAAAGCAAGTGCTTGCACGTGAACCAGAAGAGCCAGAGGCTCGTGGTGGCCCATGGGGTACTTGGCAGAGTCCCTGGTGCCCATCACGGGGGCTCCCCTGTTCCCAGGTACAGCCCCAGAGCTCACCTACACCCAGGTACAGCCCCAGAGCTCACCTGTACCCAGGCACAGCCCCAGAGCTCACCCACACCCAGGCACAGCCCCTCAGCTCGCCTGTACCCAGGCACAGCACCTCAGCTCACCTGTACCCAGGCACAGCCCCTCAGCTCACCCACACCCAGGCACAGCCCCTCAGCTCTCCTGCTCTCCCACTCTGCAGGCAGCGAGCCTCAGCATCACTGAGGGCAGAGGGTCACCTGCACACACGGACACCGGTGGCTTTTGTGTGCTGAGGCCACCCAGAGCTCCCTGCAGCAGGGCTCAGCTCTGGGCAAGCACCAGCCACAGTCACAGCTTCTTGCTGCATCTCTTCTGCTGATCAAACTCAAAACATTAAAGCTTTAAAGCCCAGAGAGTTTCATGAAGTTTATAAAGTTTAAACCAGTTCGTTCTCCCATGATTTGCACTTTTATCTTGACAAATTCTTCCTCCCTCTGCCTCTGTTTCTGTCTCTAGCACAGCAGGACTCTGACTGATTGACAGGGAAGGTGGCAGAATGAACTCAGCCGTGTCATTGCTGCAGCCAGCAGGAACCTTCGGAGGTCTGGGACCATGGTACCCACAGTCTAGGGCTGGGCACAATTACAGATTCCCCTGGTGTTCCCAAAACACCGATTAAAGTTATCCATGACAAAGAAAGGGAATTGCATTTCACTAAGTACCCATTTTGTTTAATCCCAGGTAGCAATCATTATGAGCCTGTTCAACCAGATCAGAGCAAGTTGGCCCTAATCTGTGCAGGTCCCACAGGGTTCCTTGGGAGCTGGAATTCGTCTGGAATTCATCACAGGACTGGAGCAATTATAAAGTAGTAATTAAGTGCCAGTGCCTTGTGCCACGACTCAATCAGTCAGAAACACCCTGCTCTGTTTGAAACAGACATAATTTGACTTGAAGATTTAAAACACAATGGCACAACCAATTTGTCAGCATTAATAACAGACAAGAGCACGTGTATTGGAGCCTGTTTAACCTACAGGTGAAGGCCCAGAGGAAATGCTGCTGTGGGGTTAATTGGGCCCCCTGAAGCTGGGGTCCTGCTCTGGCCCTCACTGTGGGTGAGTGGCATGGTCCCAAACCTGTGTGCCTAGCAGAGGGCCTGTTTGAAATCCCACTAAAGAACTGCCTTTGGGAATCTCAGATAATAACAGAGATCTGAAAAATTCTATTTTCACCTTTCCATGGCTGTTTTCACTTTCATAAAACACAGCGACATCCCCTTTACAACTCCTGGCAGAAGAGCTGATGCTGCTAAAACATTTCATAAGGCACAGGAATGATGCTGTACCCAGCAAGCACTTAGCAAAACAGACTTGTTCTACAGCCCCACCAGTCACAAGCAACTAGTTTCTATAGGAACCAGATTTATCTGCACAATAACAAGCCATGTACCAACTAAATGAGGGTTTCACCAGCAGCTCCCAGTCTCAAGCCCTGTAATAGACAATTTTGAGTCGTTGAAGCAGCAGCAAAGGAACATTTCTTTGCTGTGAACATCTCAGGGTACCAGGTGAGCTCCTTAGCTTTGGGCAGCTTTTAATATTCACAAGAATTAAGTTAATTGCAGTTTCATCAGCTCCCTAAACAGGGCTGAGGGACACTGCTATGAGCAGCTCATTCCCACATCTCTTAAAAGCATTTTAAAATACTATCCTGTACACCATAATCCCAAATTCTGCAGGAGGTGGAGGGGATCATGCAAGTCTCTTGGACAGCCTTAAACTCCAAAATGGTCCAGTTAATCACTGCATCTGGGAGCCCCAGCCACTGAGGGTAAGAAAACAAACCCAAATGAGCAGCATGTGGAGCCAGGTCACACCAAGTACTAAGGCTTTTCCTTGCATTAGAGAGGAATGCAAGGTATTCCACATATTATTGACTTTATTTTAAGCGATTCCAGTTAGAGCAGAGGTTTCTGTGTCTGCCCCAGTCCCAATTCAGCACACTGTGAGAGCAATGCTTCAGTTTAACTGAGAGGCACGGGGTTGAAGGTTAAAACTTGAGAGAGGATTACATTTTCAAAGCATTCCTCTTACTGAGATCAACACAGAGATGCTGAGGCCCTGCAGGAATTGTGAGGACTCTGGCAGGCCTTTAATCCCAGCTGCTTTTGGCTGCTTATTGTGAATCTGTCACTCAGGTCCCAAAGAGATGGGGACAATGAGGATCACTGTCCAAGGGGGACACCACCACCACCTACCAGGTGACCCAGCCTCACCTACCCCACTGCACATTTTTCTCTGCAGATTACTTACCCACAGCTGCTTTAAATCATGCATGGATAGTGCAAGTCTGGTTTTTCCCCCCCTGATTGGACCAGAAAGCTCAGGAACACCAGGAGTCCGTGCATTACAACAACCCATTAAAAAAACCACAAGGAGATCACCCTTTGTATTCATTTTTTATTGACAGTAAAGGAGTCAAAGCTCATAAAAGTTACAGCAAGGCTTTATTAAAAAATATTAGAATTTAAGAAGTTAAAACTTAGTAGAGCAAGTGACCAAAATTTGTTCTGTGAAGTTTGCATTAAGGGCTGTAGATGGTTAAAGGGTCATGAGAATATTTATTACAAATTCAAAATAAAGACAGAGTGAAGACTAGCCCAGGATTATATGAATTAGTCCAGTTAATCCTGCTATTTAAGAACGATCATTAAAAATACTTAACACAATACTTAAACAAAACTAAGGAGAGATACTACCTTAATGCTTAAGGTTTGTTTCCTTTCCCACCGAAATTCTGAACCCTCAAGGGCACTCAGTGGAGGTACAAGTGCTGTGGGAAGCCTTTTTTCCCCACCCTACATAGCTTCAGCCAGTACCTACAAACCTGCTTCTGCTTTGACCATCCTTCTGAAGCCCTTGCAAAGGCACAGGCTGAGAAGCAGTGGCAGAGAAGTCGAAGCTACACAGATGGATGCAATCCAACAGCAGCCTTCCTCCCCACTCCACCTCCCAGTGCTATTCCAAGATATGGCAAAGAGGGTAATTTACCAAATACCTTCCCATAAAGCAATTTCAGTAGCACATAATTTGCAAAAAGCATTTGAAATAAGAAGCACAAGAGAAAAGATGAAGTAATTGAAGGGAGCGATGTCAGAAATGCTGGTGTTAGATGAGAAAAGGCCTGAACTGCTGGTCAAGATCTCATCAGCTTCCAGAGCTGCTGCAGGAACAATTTTGGATGCAATTTTTATGTTGTTTTTTTCCTCCACTGATGATCTGCAGTTCAGAGAAGCATCTTGTAAGAGAACTCAATTTACTCAACATTGGAATTACATTTCATTACTTTGAAAACAGCCAGGAGTAAAACACAGTAGCCTATTAAACCTTCACTGCACGGAGACAGGAGAAAAAAAAACCTTTCAGCTCAATTTGTGACTTAGAAAATGCTTGAGAAGTCAGCTCTTCACAACCAAAGGTTGTGAAATCATAAAAATGATTCCTGCTATGCAAGTTCAAGCCATCATTCTTTACCATCATTCTTCACCATGAGGGTGGTGAGGCCCTGGCACAGGTTGCCCAGAGAAACTGTGGCTGCCCCAGCCCTGGAAATGTCCAAGACGAGGTTGGATGGGGCTTGGAGCAACCTGGGATAGTGGAAGGTGTCCCTGCCCATGGCAGGGGGTGGAATGAGATGAGCTTTAACATCCTTTCCAACCCAAACCATTCCATGATCACTGGAGAACTTTGTCGTGCTTTAAGTTCTTCTGCACTGTTTTTCTAGAAAGTAAGTATTTCTTTCCAGTCCAGTTGAGAAATGAGGCTGGGGAATACTGTGGAGTAAACTTTAATCAACTATGTACCTGTCTATATGGATTATGAATGAACAAAAGCAGAAAACTGGAAATTAACAGAGACTTTTGGAAAAACAACTCGTGCTGGTTAAAGAGTGAATTGTTGACACTAAGTCAGTACCATTTACAGGAAAATAATTTTGAAAATTTCCTGGTGAAGAGGACATGGGAGTTAATTGAGGCATTTGTGCATTGGCCATCACAGTAAATTTACCTAATGAGAAAGAAAGTGCTGAGAACATCTCTGTCCCTTGGCCACCTGCAGCTGAGTGGGGCTGTGCTGTGCCCAGAGGGCTTCCCACTCCAGAGCTGTCCCACCCTGCATCACAAGTGAGCCCTGGGCTCAAGGAAAGCCAGTCAAGAGTGCTCACCTTGGCAATTTCCCTGCCCAGCCCAGGAGAAGAGACGAACATCCATCCTCATTCTCCAAGGGCAAGGAACAGGCCAACCTCTCTCACTGACTGCTCTGACAATATCCAGTTCTACATATAAATATAAATATAAATATAAATATAAATAGCTGCACTAGCTCTGAGTACAGTTCTCCCTACTGAGCTCGGAGGGCTTTGGAAATGGAACCAGGTACTCTTAAGAGGGAGCAAAAGGCAAGTGGACAGAGCACTGTTCTAGAAGTCTGCAATTTTCACTAATGAGACACAGTAACCCAGTAATTCCTGAGGCTTTTATCAGTTTGCAAATGGTTTAAGAATCCAGTCATTTTCTAGTCACTCCACCCCCATGAACAGGTCAATGTGACACATTAATGAGCTGTACCATATTATAAAAACAAACCAACCACAACACAAAGCTAGAAGGGCCATGAAGAACCAAGATTTGACAAAAATCCAAAGGAACCATTAGCCAGTACAGCAAACACACTCTTATTACTGGGTGATGTTTGACTTTGATCATTCAGGGAAAGATTCCCTACAAACGACACACAGCCAGCCTGGTTTTAGTATAGGTCTGCTTTTATTTCCATATTCAGCTCTTTGAGGGAGACATCCTTTCACAATCTGAAAGGAGGAGGGTATAGCCCGCTGTAGTGCTGCTTCAGCACACTAAAACACATCATACCAAAAATGGTTCTGGTGACTTTTCCCCAACCCAAACGAACACCTGTCCATGCCCTAGGGACACAGAGAGAGCCCTGGAACCCAAACATCGTGTGTGTGAGACGGGGTGCACTGGTGAATCTCACCTCACTGGCAAGAGGCAAAAACTGCCAGCTGGCAAGGACTGCACAGGAATTGGGAAGTAAATACTGGTAGTAGTGGATTTAAAAAGAAACAAAATAATAATCAAACCCTAGAAAAAAAAAAAAAGAATATAAATTTAAAAGCAGCGCCTTTCCAGTATCTCACTGCAGCAGGCAGCAAGACTTAAAGGCACTACAATGTGTCAGAATGGAGAAAATCTGGTGCATCCACCCTTCCAGAGTGCAAGAATATGGATTAAGAATTCCAAAGTTGATATAGGCTTTCAGAAAACAAACAAACTTCTTTTCAGCACAAGATCTGGTGGAGCTGCAGAAAAACAGAAAGAGAGGTGAGTTAGCTACTGTGCTTTTATACAAACAGCTCAACCTCAGCAGCTGAGCTGGTGAAAGGCTACCCCAGCTTGTGTTTCACCTCTTCCTAAACTCATGTGGTTCAAACCCCTACACTAAGCAGCTTCTCTCCCTCTTCCTTCCATAAAAAGATCTCCCAAGTATGAAACACAGATAAGCCAGACCCAAATACAGTCCAAGGTATCAAGGCTGTTATTTTGCTACAGCTCCAAGAGGCACGTGTTGCACCTGAGCTCTTTAGATATCTGGAGGCTGAAGAACTGCAGAGTGATTTACAGGTGCCTATTTCCAGTCTCCCCTTCCTCTTCCCTAAGTGAGATCCTGAACATGACACAGCAGGAACCCACTGCAAGTTTTAAATCCTATGAGTGTCTTCGCTATCAAGGTATTTTTCCTCTGTAATACAACGTCAAGCTCCCACAGATAAATGCTGCATGATCTTTAATACAGTATTTAAACTCTGCCTAGTCTTGGACTAACATGCAAATCTTCCAAAAGGCAAAATTCCTATCTCATACTAACTACAATTCTTCCTACAGACAGAACTTACAGCCTCTGCAATACACTGTGTTCAGAGGCTGACCCTGACTCTGCTGTGGGTTTGATCTCTCTGGCCAGACAGGGCATACACAGTATTCTGCTCAGTACAACTCACAAATCTGACTGTCTGCAATTCCTTTTTTAAAAAAACCTTTTGTCTCCTCTAGCCACAAAAAAAAAAACAAAACCCAGCCAACAATGCAGAGAACAACACATTCACCAATGCAACAGACAGACCTAACTCTCGCAAGCAAATTATCAGTTCTATAGCAACAGCTGACAGAAAGTTTCTCTCTACTGAGAGTTATCTTACCACACTTTTATTAATTACTCTGGTTCTGCAAGGGTAATAATTTCTTCATTGATAAAAAATTCCACAGTCTCCTCCTCCCAGTCATCAACATTGCTGTCCAGCTCATCTGTGTCTACCCCTGCAATGGAGAAAACATCAGCACTGAGCCCATCCAACAAGGCAGCAATGGAATGATCTGATGCTCTTGGCAGAAACAGTCCTTAGAGCAGCAGTGAAACAAGAGGTATTTGGTGCTTTAAATCATAACAAGTACATGCAAAATTTATTCAGGGATAATCAAGGCATTACCATCTCCCACTACAGTTTTATCCTAAGGTCAAGCCAATGCCTTTTTTCTCCCCCTTAAATCCTGCCACGATTCAGGATAAGAAGTACAAAAAACCCTCCAGAGAACACAGGACTGGCTTTAGCAGGAAGCAGAGGGAGAAGAGGAGAGGATGAGGCCCCGAAGGAGGCGTTTCTCTGTGGTTTTGCCCAGCCCTGAGTCTCACCCCCGCGCAGCTCCAGGCGCTCGTTGCGCTGCTCCATGTACAGCTCTTGTGCCATCTTGCGGTACTTCCTGAACTCCTCCATCATCGTGCGCCGCCGCTCCACCAGCTCCTGCAGGGCAGGAAGGGGTCGTTAAACCTCCCAGGGAACCACACCCACGCCCCAGGCATTCCTCAGCGAGTCAAACTTTGCTCTCACAAACACCTTCTACTGATTTAGAAGAAAAAAGATTCTCTTCTGTAATCAAAATGCTGTTTTGGTGAGGTTTTTTTTTAATTGAAAGAGCTTTTCTTATTTTAAACTCTGGCTAATGCAGCAACACATTAAGAACTCCAAAATTTTACCACCTTTGCTTAATGAGGCAACACCGGTTCCTCTCCAGACTCTTTACAGCAGCACCTCTCTGAACTACCCATTGGACTAATTCTAACCATCTGGATTCAAATGAACACTTGTGATACAGGAAATGTAACTTACCTATCACCACTGCCAACTACGGATAAGCTACAAGAGTTTAATCTATAATACATTTCAAAAGTGTCTTGCCTTTGAAGCTTTGGACTGGCTCAGGCGATCCTTCTGCTCAAATATCTTGGAGTATTTCTTCAGGTCCTTCTTAATTTGCTGTGAAACAGGAAATTTTATTTCAACTGGAGTATCAGACTAGCAATTACAACCATCATCTTCTCTAAGAACTCCTTTGGTAGGCCTAAGCAGGCTATGCCTTTCTGAAGAACATCTCTCTGGTAGGCAATTTCCCTTCACTGTAATTTTGTTCTTCCTGGCTTATAGATCATGTAAGTGCTTCTGTACACACACAACTAGCAAAGTCTGAACAGCAAAATTCAATCTTCCTCTTCTTTGTACCCTTTCATCATACCCTAACTGTAAGAACAACTGGTGACCATTTCTATTTTGAGCTTATAATACAGTTAATATCTGCAGACATTCCCAGAAGTGAGGTTTCCCACAGCAGTGTGTTTATTCACACATTCAGGGCAAAAGGCAGTTGTGTAACAAGCCTCATCCTCAAGAAGAGGGAGCAAACCAAGTATGCTTGATACACCAAATCCATGTCAGCACAAAGTCCCTGGAATACCCCACCTTTATCTGATCCTCGCTGAGCAGGGTAGCTGGTCGTGGTCTCCAGAGCAGCTGACAGAACCTGTCTTTGTTGTTTTTCTGAAGCAGACGGCCTTGGAAGGTCCATAACCAATATGCATTGTCCACCTGGAAGAGCAGTGCACCAGCTCAGCCAAGATAAGCTTTAACTTAACACTGCAGTCCTCAGAAATTAATGCTTAAAACTGTGGTGCAGGTTAAGTCATTTGACCAGTGACAGGTGTTCATTTTCTCTTCCTAATCAATAGTCCTTTCCAATACCACTGGAAGAGCAAGCAGGGATGGGGAAAAGAGGTGCATCAGTACCTTGTGGCTCCACCAAGACACAGAGGTGACAATGTATCTGCCCGTGGGGTCCCACTCCACGTCCGAGGCCGTGTAGTGCTCCGCGATGTTCATCATGGTGCAGTCGGACGTGTCAACAAATGCTAAGGCACCATTCATGCTGCACAGGCAAAACAAGACATTGCTTTACACACCAGCACGGCCTGGGGTTGTAAAAGCATTTCACGAGCTGCATCTCTACAACTCCTCATTACAAACAAATCCCCACAGCAGCCAAGAGACAGGTTGGTACCAGTCTCTGTGGCTGGAAAGGAATGCGGTGGATGAAAACAAAACACCACGTAAGAGTGACACTTTTGTTCCCATGTTCAGTGACCCTTAAGAATACAAATAAAATGGGTTAAAGTCACAGTAAACACATGCTCTAGGCAAGGTACAGCCGAAGTTTAACAATCATATGCTTAGACAGAGTAGTGAAGAAGAGATTAAAGAAAAGATTTCTAAGATGAACAGCAGCACTTGTTTGAAAGCATGTGAAAGCAAGTATCACCTGACTGGTTAATAACAGTAATTTTCACTTGCTCTAAAGTGGAACTTTCTTGATCATTCTTTCACAAAGCAGCACTGTCATTAACAGGTATTGCCCATGAAAGGGCACCAGGCTATGACAACAAATGCATCACAAGAGCCACATACATGTCCAAACTGGATTGGCTCAGAGTCAGTATTTAACTTGAACAGCTGAAAGCTGTTTCTAAATATCCACTTATCTGTTAAAAAATGCATTCCTCATTTGATGTGGCAAAAATAGGAAGTGAAAGCTGCAAAGGACTAAGCTACATCATGAAGTTGCATCTCTGCTCTGCCTTTGCTTTTGCACAGCTCTATGAGGATTACAGCAATCAACATTCACAGGGACACCAAACACTTCTTAGTGAGATACAGTAGTTCTTTCCCTCTTTAAAATGCATGTGGTGCTGTTCAGCAACCTGTGCAACACTCACCTTCTGAGGCCAGCCAACACTACAAACTGCCCCTGGGGACTCCAGAATATCGTGTTTGCCTGCTGTTTGTCAAATGTTTCTGAAAAGAAACATGGCAAATTCAGAAAGAGATCTCAATCCAATGCCATTAATTACCTTATAAGCATCAGCCCCCCCAATTTCTCACAAGACATCACAAACAGTCACAATTTTGAGTTTACTGCATCTTCTACCATGTAAAATGCTTATCATCTGCACTTTTCACTTGTTTTTCACTTACTTATGAGTTCTATTTTCCCGTTGTTTTTAACATGGTAAAAGGAAACAGAAATTCGTGGCGTTTCTCCATGCAACACAGCAAACTTGCTTCCATTTGGTTCCCAAGCAAAGGCTATGATGCTTTCTGTGACAAGAGGAGCCAAAACTCTGTTAAAGGACAATACAAACCTCTGATTTTCTTTAGCTACCAAAGAAAACTAAGATATTGAAGAGACAGAACCCACCAGTTAACAAGCTTTCTTTTAAAACACAGGTTGATAAAGCAATTGCAGAGAGTTAGGGGAAGTGTTTCTAACTATAGCTCAAGTCTTCCATCTTCTACAAAATACACTCATATTGTCAGCCCTACCATCTTTATTAATAACACATTTCCAGTTCTGTCATTTTCCAAGTCAGTCACAAGCATGAAAAGCACCAGAAGTTTTGATTTCTCACTTTTACATGAGACATTCTGAAACATTAACAATCCAGCTCTTTTCCAAAGAGTTAAAGTCCTAATTATGTCACATGCTGACAAGAATTTATAAGGAAAACACAAGCATCTATACAAAAAAGTTCAAGCTCAAAAGTAAGGAACTACTTGGCATTACCTTTCATTTCCACCACATCCACTGGCACCTGCTTCTCTCTCATGCGGAATATTTCAAAGTTGGTCACTACTCCCTGTAAAGGCCAAAACCAGCTCATCATCCAGCACAAAAACAGCAGAGTAAATAATTTTATCACTAAGCATAGAAGGACAAATCCACAATTAGCCTGTTAGAACACAGGATGAGAGTGAGTCAAGGTTTATTGCTTCAAGGAGAGCAAATAAATACGTCTCCTTATAAAAAACATCCCAAATTTGTTCTGATGAAGAGTAACTTCAGAATTGTACAAAAGCATTTATTTTTTTTCAGACTGTTATAAAATTTAATTAAGACAGATGAACATGTGGCACATTATACAGCTTGACCTACATCTTGTTCAGCAGCTGCTTAATTCTGAGCAGGGGAAGAGGTGAGGCACAGACCTCTCAGAGACCAAGAGGCCACTAAAGTCAAAGCAAATCCTGGATGCAAACATTACATACATTTTGCTTTCCACATGCTTCACATTCAAACAGAAAAAATTTAAAATAGCTTTGACATGATATAATTTTACACTGCCTCTATTAAAAGGCAGTATTGTAAGAAAAGGAAGCATGAGACAGAACCCAATTTTACCACTAAAATCAGAATTCATGTACCTGTGTGCCTTTGGGAGTCCTGTCTACCTTCACACACAGGTAGTCCCCGTTCTTCTGCCAATGCAGTTTACAATCTACTACGTTGAACAAATTCCGCACACGAATTTCTTGTCTAGAAGGCAGCTGCATCAAAGTCACTCTTGCTGGGATGTCTTTGTCCTCAGGCACCCAGAAAGCAATTATGTTACCACCTGGAGACCATGAGAAGTCTCTACAGGAACAAAGTTAAAAATATGCCATTTGAATTTTCAGTTAGAGATACTACAAGCAGAAATCACTTTCCTCATTGTATCTGAATGTTGCAGACAAAGACCAACTCTCAATAATAAAGACAGGCACAGACACATAACTGAAGGCAATTTAACAATGATACCAAACCAGATTTTTAAGCAGCTATTTAAATTTGCTATATCACCAATGTTACCCAATCAGTACATCTCACCAAGAAGGAGGGGTTACACAGAGAGTAAATGCCAAAGATCTAGGAACAAACGAGCCAAAAAAACCCCCCTATTAAATTACCATGGAGACCATTTTCTTGCACCTGGGTACACTTGATTTTCTTGTTGCTTTACAGAGATGTATTTTAAAAACTCTCAGAGGAGTCAGTGAGTCTCTGAGACACAGCACACTGCACTGAGCCAGCACAACCACCTTGTTAGGGAGATATTCCCTAACAAACTGCATCCCAGTCTGGGCCCTTTGTAGACAAGGAACAGGACTCCCAAGCTAGACCCTGGATTAAGCAGTACCACAAAGAGGATTTCAAAGCACAGAATCTACCAAGTGTATTCATCAACAAATGGAGAGTTTCCCATTTCTTTTTGCCACTTTCTCTAATTTGATCACCTCAACATGTAAGGCTGTTTGCTCTAGGCAACAGTCTAAAGATTCCTCTCACCATAACAAATCCCCAGACTAAAAGATTCCAGCTAAAGAGCACAGTTATGATTACAAGGGAATAGACTCACCTTATCCCATTGATTTTCAAACTCTTTTTGTCCAACAAACCCATAGACTGAAAGATGAGAAAAGGACGAATTTTCAAGTTAGTAACATTCTTGTATTTCAACACATACTTTCTACTCTCATTATTATGCAAAAAACCTGCAAGAACTTACAGGTGTTTCATAGATGCTGAGGGTATCTGAAGTCATTCGAGCAAAGAATTTACCATCATGACTCCATCTAAGCAAGAGAAAAAAATACTAAATTGGAACTGCCTTTTTATTAAATGAAGTCTGGGACTACAACTCTCTACTCTAATTCTGTTTTTCAACCTACTTAAAAATAGGCCAGTGAGCTGAGTTTTCACAGTGGAATCCTCTTTTCTTTTGGCCAGTCAGGATATCCCAGATGATGATAGCCTGAGGGTCATCCTGTGTGTCCATCAAAGGGCTGAAGGTCACTAAATACCTACAAAAGAAATAATCCATTTCACTACTGAAACTTCATCTAATATGTCAGTACCAGCAGCCTTTCATCCAAGTAGTATTTAAACACCAGACACGTTGAAACAACAGTTTCTCTAATGGGATTCTTCAGGGGAGGGAAAAATAAGAATAGGATGATAAAGGAGAAGAAAGCTTCCCTGATATCCCTCTGGCTAAAAAGATCCTAGATTTGTTTGCAAGTCTTTCCATACTGATGTTACAAGGCAGGGGAGCTCACCAAATACACTGTTACCTATTATATAGTTTCGACATGAGAATAACACTGGTTTTGAACCAAACATAAATCATTGACCTTATCCAACCCAAACTATAGGGATGCTGGATTTCTCCACTGGTAAATAATCTCTTTCATATAATAAAGCACAAAACCCAACTGCTTCCAAATATGTTACTTCAAAATCATCAACAGAAAATGCATCTCAGTCCTGAAATTATTTTATCCTTCTCTCCAGAGTTCCTTAATGTTCAAGAAATCTTCAGGAATTAATTTCGGCACTCCAGATTTGGAGGATGCTATTCATGTCTCATGCTTTTGACCCCTTAGCCCAAACCAACGTCATGCTCTGTACCTTTCACAGGGTGAGAAATCAATAAGCTGCACTCCTTGGTGACTAAACCTCTGAATTTGTTTGAACTTCTCTCCACCCCACAGAGCGATGCCTCTCTGGTGGAACGTGGCCAGGTAGGTGCCTTTGGGAGACCAACGGACGTAGGTCTCTGTCCACCTCTGGATTTAAAAAAAAAAAGTACACATAAAAGTTAAATTTCATGCTGTGTTCCTAAAAGGGAAAGAATTAATGCATGGCTTGTAGCAGCACATTTTGTAAATCCCTTAATAAGTGAAGATCTCAGGATCTGTGATAACTGTGACTAACTGTGGAGTTTAATTTCATGCACATAACATACAGTACCTATTCTTCAGGTTGAAAACTGTCAGTTGAGAACTTTTCAACTTACAGATCACCAAAGATGATTTTCAGTGACATGTTTTGTGTAGTAACAATTAAACCCACCTAACGCCCTGGGTTTCCTTCTTTCAGCTTTGGTAAGAACATACTCTTCTCAGAAGTAAGGGTAAGTATTTCAAATTTCTGAACAACACAGCTCTGGACCTTCAGCTAAGTTAGAGAGGTCTCAGCAATATTCTCACCATCCCAGAGCCAACTTCCTTCTACTGTAATGCACAACGGTTATTAAGGAAAATGCTCCTGGGTCCTAACAGTTCCCAGCAAGTCCAGTGCCTGCAGCAGACAGGCAGACTAACTCTCCCTCTTTTATGCCATTACCAAACCAGCTATTCCTCTTTAACACCTCTGTGGTCAGCACAAAAGCAAGGAGTCATCAGAAGCAGCAAACATAAGCACATATTCAGCTCGAATGAATAGTGCTCCTCAAACTCTGACTTTGCATTCTCAGGTCTTTCTGAATCACCTATAACAGAGAGATGAAGGAAACTAATGGGCATCATAGATCAGTTAAAAAAAAAACAAAACAAACACCACCACAAACTCCAAAAAGTTCACTCCACAGTTCTCTCACCTAAGCAGCTAAATTTAATTCTAAAGGATGTGATTTCACCACCCTTCACAAGGAAGAAAAAATTATTTCAGCAATGGGAAAAAGACATTTTTTTTTCTAATTAAAAAGCTGCAATGTCATAAAATGAAGGAGACTGGCAGTGTATCTGCAATCTCCAGCACTTCCAGGACACTCACTGCTCTGTCCTCAATTTGAACAGGTTCCTTGATGTCATTCCAAAAAATGGATGTCCGGTCTCCTGACTCAAAGATGACACTGTACTGATCCCTGCAATCAGGGTCTTCCAACCAGTATCGGAGATTCCCCTGAGAAAAACAGAGCAAAAAGACTATTAGTGAGTCAAAGACTAAGATAGTAAGCTCCACAAATTAGTGTCTACCCGGCAGGTGGAAGTTGGTCTTACCAGAGAATGCAACTTTGGGGTCTTACCACTGCAAACAAGTTTTTGAAGTGACATTAAACAATTCCACTTGCTGGATGCTGAGAGCACACCATGAACAGGTGGACCTTCAAGGTGCTTTGATGGTGTTTAATACTTATTTTAAACAAGAAGTCACTTGGTATTTGGTTTTTAAAGAAAAAACAAACTATCCTTTCTTCCACCAGACTATTTACAAACCAACTGGTAACAAACACCAAAGTTTGCCTAAACAATTAAGAATATAAAAAGATGCTTTTGAAAATCTACTTTTAAACTACTTGTGCAAAATTATTAGTTACTCTTAAATAATAAGAGTAAATTAAGCTTTACACTATGTGCAACTATTAAGCAGAAGCACCGAGTTCCTCCCATCACTTCATGATGGTGAGCATGAAGAAACAGGACGTGATCTGCACTGCTATTTACAACACCATTAACACATCATTTCTATTTTTATATGGACATTCCAGCAATGAAGTAACCATTTAATATTAAGCTGAATATTCTTTCCACTTTTCAAAAAACTTCCTTACCAAATCCTTAAATGGCTGTTTCTCAGGGATTTCCCATTCGTCACTGATTGTCATGTACCTGAAAGAGCAATTTGGCTGGTTACACTCCATGCAGGCACTCTGGATTAGAATCCCCAAATCTACAGATAACACACAATTGCTGATCTCACTTATCAAAGTCTGTGAAGAGGTTGACTCTGAAAGTGTGCTGCTTGTCCAGTTTGTATCCATCTGCGTTCTTCACGGCATCCACGGCGTGAGAGGGGGACATGTACTCCAGGAAGATGTACCTACAAGGAAGGAAAACCAAAGTAGAAGACACTGCTGACTACAGAACAGGCTCATAATAAAGAGGAAACAATGGGGATGAATTAAGAATTCAGTACAGTGCATCTACAAGATAACTTCTTGTCTTGTCCCTAACTAATTAGGGTCAATAGCAATTAATCTCCATTCTGGCCACAGGCTCACACACACATTTTAACTGTCTGGGCCTGACCTCAATTGATCTGATATCCTTTCTGAAACGGGCCAGACCCAGTGGTGATTGCAAGCTCAGCACAACCATGACAACACAGAGAGCCAGGAACAGGCAGGTTACATCCACAGCTCTCCCAGCTGAGTAACAGGTCATGTTTAGGAATGGTAACTTGCTGTCACAGGCATCTCAAAACATCACTCTTGTTTTTCAATTACACAGCTCAGCTTCCTTCTGGCCACTTAATCCAAGCTAGCTTGGAGCCCAGCAGCCTCAAAACTAATGGTATCCTGAACACCATCAGACAGTGTCTCAGAGAGAGATAAACAGAGAGAATAATTTTCTCATGCTTCTCACACTGACCTTATAGAATCAATAATCCCTCCACTCCAGAAAACTCAATTTTTTTTTTACACCTTCTAAACTATGGATTCCTCTAATATCAGGAATATTTGCTACAGATACTGACAGTCTATTTTGCAATAAACAGTACATCCACTGCTACCAGGTTTTTAACTCAAGAGGACCTTTCACTGACTGACTAACCATAGCAGAAAATTGAGAAAAAACTCCTCATGTCGTACTGCACCGACATTTATCTCCAAACCCAGCTAAACTGCTCCTATAATTAATCCCCACCACACTCCACTATGGAGCCTAATGAGCTATTAAGCTTCTCAGTTCCCTCAGGAACTTGTTTGTCACTGAGACTGATGCCAGGACTGCACAGGCTGAGGTAAAAGAAGGTGACAAGGACTATGAGGTCACCATAAAGTATTGACACTAACAATCAAGCCAGAGCCGTGTTTCAATCCTTTTTCCAATTGGAGTTATCATGACTTACCCTTTTGTTTTTCCATCTGCTTCCGGATAAAATTCATTGATAATTTTACCAAACTTGGAAAATATTTTGTGGATGACATTCTTCAGTTTCTCCAGTCGGTCTGGTCCAACCTGGGGCACATTATCCACAACAATCACCGAGTCTATTCCATCTGCTTCCTGCGGCTGATCTTTCAGGATGTCACCAAGCAGCTCTGCAAAGACAAGACAGACAGGAAACTAAGGCACTGGTCACATCAAGAAGGAGAAAGACAAAGGTGTAAAGAACAGTGAAAGTAAAAGAACAGAGAGACTTCAAATTTCAAGAATCTTTTAACAAACTTGGTAGTGAATGAACCTTCTGACAGAAAAACAACTGAAGTGAATGCACAACATCCCAACAGCACTTCCTGGGTAAGTGACAGGATTATGTGGTTCCACGGCAAGCTTTAGGCACCCAACTCTCAAAGTCTTTCTTTAAAAAATACTTTACACACTGAGGTCATCAACACTTGCACCATCGGTTTTTTTCAGGAGATGAAACTGGCTCACAAAGTCCTCAAAACTGACAATAGCACAGACAAATGCATGATTTATTACCTGACCTCTGACCAGTCCTCTTGCTCAAATTATAACCAGATGACTTCGATAAAAATAAATGTAACCTGTACCTCCCTCCCAAATTACACAAGTTTTAGCATAATTCAAAACTATCCACCATACTGGCAGCTCTGCATGTCTCAGCATCACTATAATTATGTTTAAGACCTCACACTCCATCTAAACCTTTAATTAAGCACAAAAATGAAGGTCTAAGGCACAACACTTAAAGCCATATTTAAGCTTTGTGAAGACAAGCACACATCTTTTCCCACTGGATATTCTTCAAACATATTAATTCCTGAATATCTGCAGTAAGTTTTAAGCTTACGTGAGGATCACTATAAAATACAAGGCTACACAAAAAATAAGTTCATGCCACCATACTTTTGAATTAGATAAAATTTTGAGAGTCAGACTACCTATAGCATGCACGGACTAGGAAAAAGGTGTTGTATATGCTAATATTTTGAAGACATTAGATTTCTGATGGTTTTGTAATTCAAGAAATTTTTCTGCTCAGAAACATCACTGGAAAGATCTCCAGCAATGAAGAAATATGAGAAATATGCTTACTTTGAATTTCAAACTACTGAAAAGCTGCTTTCTACAACTTTAAGCTTCAACAGGTTATTACACATGAAGCCTCCCACTGATCTGGGGCAATGTGCTACTCAAATGTTTAGTCCATTACCACCAAGATTATGTAGCATCCACAGAATATTGTTGTTTGTAGTATTTATCACTCAGAAAGATGATCTCCATGTGCATGTAGGAACTACAAATAACAACATAAAATATATTAAAATGAAAGCATGCCCCACAAGGACATTTCCACAGGAGTCTACAAGCAAAAGGAGAAAACCAAAGTAAAACACAAAAGGGTGATTTTAAAGCTCTTTTAGTTATTTTTTCATAACCACTTCTCACGAAGGACTCTGTAGGCCTACAGACAGGCCAAGGAATGCATGTTTAAATTCCTGGGCAGGAATGCAACACCCTGCATTGAATCAAAACTGTAACAGATTGAAGACAAATTCCCACACTGTGCCCTTAAGTTCAAAATTGTGAACAAAGGAATCTTCAAAGAGTAAGAAGCTGGTTCAGCCAGCTCCTACTGCAGCCAGAAGGGAAGCAGGGTGTGGTGGGTACAGGGCTATCTTCAGCTGGCAGTATTTTAAGGACCACTGTCATTATCTGAACTAAAGCTTCACTGGTACCTAAGTGGTTGTCCAACACATCCCTTCTCCTGCTTAAACTCGGATCAGCTGTTCTTCCATGCCACCACCACTCAGGGGTAAAAAAGTGGCAGTAAAAGATCTGAGATGTTCCAGTCCAAAAGCTGGTCCATCTCACAGGTGTTCCTGAAGATCTGTGTTATGATGAGCATTGAAAGAACCTTGGCTTGGTCACACTGGAGTGCTTTTCTCCTTGGGGAGGGCACCAGAATAATGGGAAAGGAATAAGGAAGCTCAAGAAGCAATACATGCAGATGGAAAGCCAGACCAGCAAGAGTGACTAAACTTAAACGCTGTAATTCAGCCACTAACACTGGGTTTCGTACAGCTGAGAAGCTAACCAAATTAATTAACAATAAAATAGGTGGAGATGGAAAACATGCCCAGTTTCTGAGAAGGAACCGAACATAACAATCCTACATGTACACAAAGTGTATTAAGCAAGCACTCAGCAAAAAGAATCCAACTCCAAGGCAATTTTGCTGAAGTCTCCTTAAGAAGCAAATGTAAAAGTTCAAAGAGCTGTTATACAGACTGCTAAACTGAGAACAGCAAACACTTCCTTAATCTAGGATATCTGGCTGCTGTTTTATTAAACTAAACAAAGGACTGAGACACAAGAATGCACCTGTATTTCACTGCCAGTTAACTGGCTGATTCGCAGTCCTGTGCTTTAGAAACATCTTTCCAGTTTTGATACGTGTAACAGACCCTACAACACGCAGAACACCTGCACACGAGACCCTACAACAGCACAAATGCTGAACAAATAATGGGGAAAACAAGTACCTCTGCTATTCAAAAGCTAAGAGAATTTATCTAGAAAGACCCATCTGAAAAGCACTAAATTAGAGTTCTAACTTCTGCATGACAAGCCCACGTATAAATCTTTATTGTCCATACAGTTAGCCAACAGCTTTGTCATTTTAAGGCAGTCAATATCCACTACTTTTAAAAGAGCCTGGGCTGACATTTTTAACTACCAGAAACGATTTTTCCCTATTTTCTTGTCACAAAGTACCTACATCACATCTTCATGAGCAGAAACTCTTCTCAAACTCTATTTACCTACGGATTTCACCCTGGGTGCATGGAAAAAAC
>VZRS01013666.1:0-27029 GCA_013398055.1 Ifrita kowaldi
TCAACGCGAAGGGCCACGCAGCCCCTGACGCAGGCTTGAGTCACCAGGGCTGCGCGTCAAAGCTGGGGTGCCGGGCCACCCCCCCTGCTCCGAGGGAGGCTCTTGCGTTCAAAGAAAAGTAGCGTCGAGTCCTGACACGAGGGGTGGGGTGGGTTTTGCTGTGGGGAGAATAAAACCCGCTTTTAAAGCCCCTAAAGAGCGGCCTCAGGGGTGCCCCCCCGGCAGTGCTTCCCCTGGGGAAGGGAGCGTCTGGGGGTTTGGTCACCCCTTTCCCCTGACACATTATCAGGGACTTGTGGGATGGTTTGGGTTGGAAGGGATTTTGATGAGCACCGAGTGCCACCCCCTGCCATGGGCAGGGACACCTTCCACTGTCCCAGGCTGCTCCAAGCCCTGTCCAGCCTGGCCTTGGACGCTTCCAGGGATCCAGGGGCAGCCACAGCTTTCCTGGTCAACCTCCACCAGGGCCTCACCACCCTCACTGGGAAGAATTTTTTCCTAAAATCTAACCTAAACCTACTATATTTCATTATTTGAAAGAGGCATTTCATATCTCTTTCATTATTTGGTATTTCAGAGGACGTTCTTTGGCTGGCACCACACAGGAGGGAGGCAGGAGGAGTGGCCAGGCCCCAAATTCTGCTCCCCCTCACTCAGGTATGAATCCATCACCTGCCCCTGGAGTGAGAGGATGCTCAGTGCTGCTCCTGAGCCCTGTGACACTCAGGGAGCCCAGAGCCAGCGCTGGGCTCAGAAGGCTCCACATCTCTGGCCACACCAGTTCCCTCTGCCAGAGGAGCCCAGGAGCAGCGCTGAGCGGAGCGGGGCCGAGCTGGGGTGTCAGCTTTGAGATATTTGAGATGTGATAAATGAGATATTTGCATTTCTTATAGAACTATTTGGGTGGGAAGGAACCTTAAAGCTCCTCCAGTCCCACCCCCACCATGGGCAGGGACACCTTTCACCATCCCAGGTTGCTCCAAGCCCCGTCCAACCTGGCCTTGGGCACTTCCAGGGATCCAGGGGCAGCCACAGCTGCTCTGGGCACCCTGTGCCAGGGCCTGCCCACCCTCACAGGGAAGAAGTTTTTCCTAAGATCTGACCAAAATTCCCCTTCTTTCAGTGCAAACCCCATTCCCCCTCTGTCCTGTCACTCCAATTTCTGAGGAATAGTCCCTCTCTGGCTTCCTTGTAGGTCCCTTCAGCTCCTGGAAGGCTGCTCTGAGATCTCCACCTTTAACCCACCCTTACTGCAGGTGATAAAACTCTTCAGGTGAAAGAACACTGCTTTCCTTCCCAACAGGGCACGGTGGGACGCAGCAGCACATTCAGTCTGGAGGAAGGCAGGAATACATTGCTCAAACCGCTCTAGAGGGTGAGCAAACCCCAAATCCGGCTTTTTAGGCTCAATTTCCCACAGCCTCTCAGGCTGCTTGGTGTGGGGAGCAGAGCCCAGGACACCTGGAGGGCTCAGCCCTCCCCATCTGTTCAGTGCTGCCCTCAGAAAACCTCTGATCAAAACCTCTGATCACAACCTCAGCACAGGGTTGGGAGGTTGGTTCATTGCAGGGAAAATGGGAAAATGTTTCGGAGGAGTTCATTTCTGGTTCAGTTCCTCATGGAAAAGTCTCCTGGTCCTGAAAACACAAATTCAGCTCATCCAACCCCCAGCAGTGGATCCTGGATGCTTTTTCCCCACCTTTTTCTGGTGCTGGGGATGCTGGTACCAACATCCAGTGAGAAACCCTGATAGGAGGAAAAACACATTTGGAAGAGACAAACTCCAGAGGATTGAAACCTCCAGCCCCAAACCACGCTCCCTCAGCTCCTGGATCGTTTATACACATTCCTGGCCTTTGGAGCCGTTTCCCTTTCCAGCCTATTAGGCACAGAACGATCAATTCTCCAGCTACTTGGGAGCTCGGCCAGCGCCGATGGCCGTAACTCTGCCTCTTCCCCCGGGAAGGAAGGAGGCCACACTCCATTACCTGCTCCTTTCCCAGCCTGGCCGTGGGGAAGGCAGCTCAGCACTGGAAAGGGAGCAGGCCCAGCACACTCATGATTTAAAAATCAAAACACCCTCCCAGGCGAAATCCACGGTGTCTGCTCGGCTCGTGGCGATCTCTCCGCGTGATCCGGGGAGTGATGGATGATGCAAACCAGCCTGGAGCAGGTGGGATGGGGTCAGAGCCTGCCAGGGGCTGCTCTGGTTTGTGGTCAGTCCTCGTGACCTCTCCAAAGACTTGGTACTTTCTGTGTTGGGAATGAGGATCCTCAGCCCAGCCCTTCCTGGGGAACTTTCCCTTTGGCTGGTGGGGGAGCAAACACAGGAGCCAAGGATGAGATGCCCAGGCTGGAAAGGGAGACACGGACAGGACAGACAGCCAGGACACCAATGGGGACACGCAGGGGACAGGGAGGTGAGGACAGGCACAGGGGGCCCAGAGCAGCTGTGGCTGCCCCTGGATCCCTGGAAGTGTCCAAGGCCAGGCTGGATGAGGCTTGGAGCAACCTGGGCCAGTGGGAGGTGTCCCCTGCCCATGGCAGGGGTGGGACTGGAGGAGCTTTAAGGTCCCTTCCAACCCAAACCACTCTGTGATTCCATGACTCTGATTTCCCAGGATGGGGTTTTTTGTTGCATCCAGGCACTGTCTCCTCATGGGAAGATGGACCTGAGCCTGGAGGGCTGGGGAAGGGGAGCTGCAGATCCCGTGGGCTGCAGCTGCCAGCAGCAGCAAACTCTGTGCACACCCAGATTAACCCAGAGAAGATCGGGCAGCCTGATTAAGGGGGTCTTAAGCAAAGAGAAATCAAGGATCCTTATTAAAGAAGGGCTGAAGCAGCCATTCAGCTCCCTGCTCCTGCACACTCATCAGGGAGCAGGGATAACCCTGCTGGAGATGGGGAGGGCCGACTCAATGACACCGTGAGGTGTCACAAATCCTCCCCTGCGGATTTCAAATCCCCCTTTGGTTCACCACGCGTCACCAAAGTGTGTTGTTAGCTGGTAAACTGAGGCACGGAAGGATTCCCAGGTGTAGCAGAGCTAAAACCAGATGGGACAAAGCTGGATTTGGGCTCTGCCACGAACATTTTCAGGACCAAAAATCCAAGTTATGGCCCAGGCTGTCCCACTGCGGCCACCAGCGCTGGAGATGCCACGGGCAGATGCGGGAAGGTTGCGGCTGCATTCAGCTGAGGCTGATTCAGAGAGGTTCAGGCTCAGAAAAAAATAAACCAGACCCTCTGCCCGGTACTTTTCCGACACCAGTCTGAGCAGCAGGAACAGTCTGGATTAAAGCAGAGCATGAGTAATGTCTCTCCTGGAAGAGCAGTGCCCCGGAGAGCCGGCGAAGGGCTGATACCACGGTCGAAGGCAGACGCATTTCCATAAACGCTGGAGCAGCAGCCTATAAATAACTGCCTGAATTTACCGCTGCTCTCATGTGACCCTGATCCCCGCATTTCCCGCTGCCATCTGTCACCATGGAAATGGCATCGCAGGGCCACCAGCCATTCATTCACAGGATCGGGCCAGGGGAGGGGGTCCGGCGCGGGGGAGGCTTTTTAAAGGATGGAAAGTTGTGATTTCGGGAGGAAAAATACAGCGGGGAGGTTCAGCGGGAGCGGGGATGGAGCGGGTGAGGACGGAGCGGTGCCTCCCAGGAGGGATGCGGCAGCGCCTGCGTTTCCAAACGCGCCGCAGCCAGGCAGAGCCGCGGGAAGGGAGGGACAGACAGGCAAAGCGGGATGGACAGAAACCAGGCATGAATGGACACCTTCAAGGAGCACAGGGATGAATGAATCTCTCCCCAGGCAGCTCGGAGCATCAGGAGGGAGCCGCTCTTCCCGTCTCAGCTACTCCCAGCCCCCTCCTGTGCCTTTGGGAGGAGACGGCTGCCTTAACAACCCACCTCAGTGCCTGCTCCGCTGGGGAAACAGCTCCCAAACCCAGCTTTCTCCCCCAAAACAAAGCGGGAACGGGGTGGGGATTACCAGGACAGCGAGTGAGGAGCTGCCGGAACGCTCCGAAGATGATTTTCCACCTAAGCTGTCAAGCCGACCTACATTCAAGTGATAATAATTGCAGGGGATAAAGCCCTCCGGTTTCTAAATACGTATTTGCCTGCAAAGCCAGGGCCTGTCGCGGCTCATTCGGGGCCGGCGCTGCAAGCAAGGAGGGAAAGGAGCAGACCCGGGGAAAGGAGAGCCCAGCCTGAGTCAGAGCAGAGGAATTTCTGGCTCTTACGGGGCATTTTCCACCCAAGAATCCCAGCTCTGTCTGCCAGGATGTTTCTCTCATCCCATGAGGCGAAGAGACGTGCCCAAGGATGGGAGAGGCTGTAGCATGGCTGGGATCCCAACCAGGGCATTCCCCTTGGATTTGCCTTTCCCATCCCAGAGATGCCCCTGCCTCAGGGACAGCCCGAGCCTGTGACCGTCGAGCCCACACAGACCTGGTGGCACTTCCAAGGGCTCCCAAACCTCTTGGGCCACTCAAGAGCGGGATGACAACACCACAGGGCAGCGTGTCCCCAAAAAAGGGGTTGATGCCAGACAGTCCCAGCTGGAAACATCGGGAACCACAGAGAAAATGACCTTTAAAAGCAACCTCTCCCTTTATGAGTGACTTTGATTAACCCAGCCCAGTGCCCCTCCATGCACTCACCTGTTAGTCTCCAGGGCTGGAAGGAGCAGGGATCATCTCTTTTTGGCCCAGAGATCGTGTCTGAAAGACAAAAGGGTGCTTGGGAGGAGGCAACAAGCCGTGTCTGAGCACAAGAAAACCACACTGCTTCCCTCTGCCCCAGGGGACGGGCATGCAGGGAATAAAGGGGACTCTGCACAATAGAGGGAAAAATAATAAACCCCAGCCCGGGCAGAGGAATGAGAACCACGTCCCATGGCCCCTGGGAAGGGCTCCAAGCAGCGGGACATGCTTTAAAGAGCTGCTGCTCCTGAGTTCTGGTCTTAATTTTCTTCCCATGCCAAGCTGCTGGCCTGGCAGATGCGACCGAGGCGACGCTGTGCAACGGGGAGAGTTCGGGAGCACCGGGGCTGGGTGGCACCACGCCAGCTCAGGCTGCCACAGCATTTCCAGGTGGTTTTTGGTGGCCTGGATGCATTTTTGGAAGGGATTTGGGTGATCTCAGAGAGTTTTTTTAAGATTTTTTCTCATAGCTTGGATAATGTTCCCCACAGCAGACCTCTGGTCCTGCCCCTCACAGTCTGCGTGGCCCATATGAGCCAACTCCATCTCCCTGGAGGGTTTGCAGTGGGATAGACCCCCAAATCCCTCCCTCACAGCTGGATCCAGCCCTCTCTGCCCTGCACAGAGGCCTGAGTTGGGATCTGGGATGGCCCGAACCCTCTCTGGGAAGCTGCGTGGTCCTCGGACATTTTGTCCTTGGAAGTGAAAATAAAACCCCTTCAAAGGGCAGCTCAGCCCCAGATCTCCCTGCACAGGCGCTGCCGACTGCGCTGCTCATTCCTGGAGGAGTAAAGAGAGATCTCAGCCTGACTTCAGGCCAGTTTCTCTGAGCCGGATGTGTGTCCCCTCCCCAAGTCCCGAAGGGAGGACACAGCCCTGCAGGGAGTGGGTTTGCTGTGGTTTTGTGTGATGCTGCCCAAAGCAGCACTTGGCAATGCTCACCCTGGCTGTGCAAACCTGCCTGGTGGGCTCAACAGGGCTCAGAGTGCCAAACCCAGAGGATTTTCACCCCAACCTGCACCTTCTGTGTGGAAAAAAGCCAGTCCTGGTCTCCTGAGCCAGCCCCTCCGAGCTGCTCATCATCCCTGTCCCTCCGGGGAGGTGACCCTCAGCAACTTGGCACCCGGCATCATTTTCTACCCAGCTAACGAGAAGCAGCCAGACACCATCCAGCCAGTCTCCACCAGTAGCTGCTTCCAACAAAAGTCACCCAAAAACCACCCCAGGGCCGTGCAGCCACAGCCCCGGCTGCTGGGAGCAGATGGGAACCAGGCGGCCACCTGCAGTCCCCAGCCCTCCCCGCCGTGCCCAGCCTGGCAGAGCAGCTCCCTGGTCGTGGAAGGGCTGGGAAGCAGCTTCAGCTGGAGGGACACTTCCCACCGGATCCCTGCGGCTCCCACGGGACTGGTGCTCGGAGCCCGGCAGCTCCTGTTTCACAGCTGCCATGTGATTCTGCCCTGGGTATATTTTAAGCACTGTGTTTGACGTCACACCTTCTTCCCCAGGATGCTGCTTTCTCTAAGTTTCCGGGCAAAATCGTTCCCAAATCTCCTTTTCAGCTTCCCCCCAGCAGGCACGGAGCTGCCCTGGCCTGAATTTCCCCCATTCCCTGCAGAGTTGCCTCCCCACAGCCGGGTCACCCCTCAGCAGCCGAACAGAGCTGAGGAGGAGGGAGGTGACATCGATGATCCCCTCTGAGAGAACAGGGAGAAGGTGGGGAAGTCACAGGCTGTGAGATGCCCAGCTCACCCAGCAATCAGACTGGGGCAGGATGGGTCCATCGGCCCCACAGGGTGGGTGTGGGGAGCAAGGCAACAGGGATGGATCCATGCAGGATGCTGGGCTCATCCTGCTCCCTTCTTCTTTTCAGAGCTTGGCACGAGTGAAAAATCCTTCCTGTGTCCCAATGGACCACCTTGAAGAGCCCCATCAAACCGGACCCCATCCCATCTGCTCCATCCCAACTGCACTCCTGGATCAAATGAAGTGCTGCATCCTGCCCCAAACCGGGATCAAGCCTCCCAATCCCTCACATCCCAAGGCTGCAGCACCTCCAGGAGCAGGATGCAGCCACCTGGGGCGAAGGACAGGGGCAGGGATGGAGCAGCACGGCCGCTGTGCTGGTTCCAGTGGCTGGGCAGGGCTTGGCAGCGCTGCAGCACAGCACAAACTGAGCTTGGAGCTCGCACGGCTCATCCCAGAAACCCCGGCCGTGTTCCCAGAGACCTTCACCTGGAGCTCGAGGAGCACCCGCTGTGCTCCCAGAGACCTTCGCCCGAGCCTCCCACCACCCCCGATCCAGCTGTTTGGGCTGAGCCGTGACTGATGGAGGGCAGCAGAGGGCAATGATCCAACCCACTTTTCCCTCCTCCTGGGAATTTGCACCTGCGGCTCCGTCTCAGCACATCCCACTGGGTCTCAGTGCCAACACCAGGCACACGAGTGCTCTTTGTCCTTCCTCGGATGTCCCCAAAGCCAGGAGATGCTGTAGGAATGCCCACTGACCCCCACATGGCACAGACCCACCCTTCAGTGCCCCGAGAGCACCCCTGGTCTGAAATAAACCCAAAACATCTGGCCAAGGGACTGTTTTACCCTGGACCCTGGGCACAGCCCGGGTTTTTCTCTCTGGATCCTCTGGCTATCGCCCAGCCAGGTGTTTCCACAGGCTGTCCTGCAGTAGAATGTCTGTGATCCAGCCCCACTCGAGCTGTACAGGCACAGGGGGAAAACCCAGGAGGGCTCAGGGCTGGGAGACATCACTGGGAGGACTAAAGCAGCTGATAAAAAAGCCAAAATCCCATCGCAGCAATTCGGCTGGAAACGATCATCCACGTGAAGACAGGCGGGTTGGGATGGGCTGCCCTGCCCTCCCCTCCCTCCCCGCTGCCCCTCAAACCTCCAAGGTCCTCAACAAGCTTTAAGGACAGAAGAAGCCCCAAGGAATGTGAAACGCTGCTGGAGAGAGGAGCCTGGATGCCATCCCTCCTCACCCTCCCCGCTGTGCTCCCATCCATCGGGAAGGGACAGGCTCCCCACCACGGCTGGCACCAGCCACGGCATCTCCCCTCATTAGCCCCGGGGCTGATTCTTCTCTCCCATCCAACAGCACAACCCCAGCGCGACTACAACAGGACCAGGAGGAGGAATCAGACTCGGGAGAGCTTTGAGGAGCGTTCCTGCCCGAGCAGCAGCTCCTGGGATGAGCTCTGTGGGTCCCACTGAGCCGCGCTGCCCCATCCAACTCACACCAGGGACGCGGGATCGCACCTTGAGCATCCAGCACCGAGGCAGCTTTGCAAGGTGTCAGGACAGGGGGATTTTTCAGACCTGCCAAGATTTCCTGCAGCTTTGCAAGGAGCTGAGAGAGGGGGATTTCCATCCTTTAGATTCCTTACCTGGCCGGGGGTGACAGCAGGAGGTGGCTCGGCTGAGGTGAGATGTGATGGGAGGTGCTTCCAGCCAGAGCTTCCCACTGGGAAGAGCAGGGCTGGCTGTGGTTTAGGGTTTTGTACCCACTCCATCCTCCCTTGTTCCTGGTCTCTCCTCCTTTCTCCCACTTCCCAGAGCTTTCTGTGCTGGCTCCAGGTGGGAGTTCCTCTGCTGTGCCCCATCCCTTCCTCTGAAGCACCACCCAGAGCCAAGGGAAGCTGGAGCCAGCACTGAGATCAAGCAACACTTGATGGGATCACGGAAGGACTTACCCGAGGCCTCAGCAAACAGGACTTTACTCCTCATCCAACAGCTCTCAGAGCTTCAGGATCCCCTCTGGGACCAGCCCCAGGGCATCCCCCAGCACGAGCACCTCGAAACCGGCCCTTCAGGGACCTCCCGGGGCATCTTCCAGGGGAAACACCCACCCGGATCAGCCTTCACGAGGGAAACCACCCAAACAGCAACCGCCCGTCGGTCCCCCCATCCCTTCCCCCTCTGCATCCCCCCGGCCCTCGGCGCAGGGAGCCGCTGCCAAGACAGCAGCACGCTCCATTGTGCCGGTCTGGATCCGCCGCTGCCAGCCGGGAGGAGCTGCGGGCATCCAACAAAACTGGCAACGCCAAAGAGACCCCCGGAGGAGGCGAGGAGACAAACAACCAGAGAAACCAACCCCCCGGAAAAACAATGCAGCTTTCTGAGGCCGGGATCGTCCCCGCAGCAGGGCTCGACCTCGGCTCAGTGACGCGGCCACCGCCGCTGAGAAAGGGACCGCGGAGGAATGCGGCCACGCGGGGGTCCCCCGGGCAGAGGGGGGCGCAGGGGAAGTTCGTGTTTGGGAGAGGGGATTGCAAAGCCCGCGGCCTTCTCAGAGAGTTGTGGCTCCGTTTTGGCTGCACCACCTGGAAATTTAAGCCCTGGGGCTGAGTACAACCCAGGATATGGGGAGGTGGGCTGTGAGTCAAGGGAAGAGTTTGGGGGTGCAGAGGGAGCCGGGATAAAACATCCAACCAGGCTGATTTCATGGACATTTTAACCTTCCCTTCTCATTGTTACGGAGAATTTACAGCTCCTTCCAAAAGGTGCTCAGAACCGGAGCCAAGGACACGAAACACGTGGCAGCATCTCTGCAGCTGGGAGAGGAAGGTTGGGTGGAACCAGCAAGTCCCAGCCTCCTTCGTGCCTCAGTTTCCCCTCATCTCAATTCCTGAGCTCAGCAGCTGAAGAAGCTTTGGCACCGGGTGCAAATAGGGGCTGGGGGTGCAGGAGAATGTGGGGGTCCTGATCGGCTGGGAAGTCCTGGGGGGGGCGGGGGATAAATCAGCAAAAGAGAAGAGTAAGAGGAGTCGGGAGAGAGATTGAGGAGAGGAAGAGCGAGGAGGCGGTGGCGGGGAGACAGACGGCACCGACCATCTGCTGCGGGTGCTTTTAATTGCTCGCTTCGGCTCCTCTGCCTCGGCTCTTCTGCAAGAGCTGCCGCTGAGGGGAACCGGTCCCCAGCACCAGCCTGGGCCGCAGGGAACACTCGGCAATGGGGCAGGATGAGCCGCAGCCCCCGAGCAGCGCAGGGGCGATGGGAGAGCCACGTTTTGCAGGGCTGAGCTGGGAGAGCAGCGCCTGCCAGGGATGGCTCCGGCACCGAACCAGCCCCGGGGCCGGGGACCTCCAGCAACCGACTGCGGCAGAGCCCCGCTGGAGCAGGGGAAGGAAAAGCTGCCTGGAGCAGCTGCAGACGCTTTCCATAACCAGGCAGATGCCCGATCCCTCGCAGCTTTTTAAGGATGCCTCAATCCGAGCGCTTGACGTGCACCTGGGGCTGCTGAGCTCTGCTCCAGGCTATAATTATCCCTCGGCTCCTCCCAGCAGCTTTTCCTTATCCATCGGCATCCCCAACACCTCCCTTGTGTTCCCCATTGCTGCCCTCCTGCCTGTGACCCCCAAAACCCTTACCCGGGGTCCCCGTTCCTGTAGCATTTCTTTCTCCACTCCCCAAAATCACCCATGCCAATGGGCAGGCGCAGGAATGAAAATCAAAATATAAAATAAAAAATTGGGCATCTCCCACCTTCCTCAGTGTGGGATCTCTCACAGGACCAGGAGCCCCCCATTGAGGGGGCAGCACCATCCCCTGCCAGGCTCTGGGTGGGTTTGGGGGTCCCCACCATCCCAAGGGCTGCAGCCCCTGAGGTGTTTGTGTCGGCCCTACCACAACACAAACAATAACAACGCTCCACGGAGCTCTCCACAGCCCTTTCAGCTCTTGCTGGGGGAACCCAGCTGTTAATTATTCCTTCATCACACATCCCAAAAAGCCGTTTGTTCTTCACACCACGGCGCATCCACCCTCCCAGGGGCTGGTGTTGGTTTATAGCCGGGCACCGCCTGCCCTTTGGGGGGTCCTCGGGCTCCCCAAGGGCCCCCAACCATTGCTGGGCTGGGCAGGATCTGCCAGCCACCATCACGGATCCCATTAACCGGAGCCTGTTAATTGTTGTAGGCAGCAGGGACAATGCTGCACCCGCGTGTCTCCATGCACACCAGGAAAAGCCAACAGGAGCTGGGGATCCCAGCTCCTGGACCCACGGAGGTGTGCAGGGTGGCCCCGTGGAGAATTCCAGTGCTCCACACTGGGAGAACTGGGAATACTGAGCTGTCTGTGTTGTCCTGTCACAGGGGACACCTTGTGTCCTGCAAAACTTCTGCGGTTGGGGTTCGGGGGGGGAAGAGGCAGCAGTTCCCCCATGTCAGAGGTGTGAGCTGGCAGGAGGGATCCGGCTGGGAATTCCGGGGGTTCAGAGAGGCACCAGGGCTGCACATCCCTCAGCAGAGTGTTTCCAAACAGGATCAGTGCTGCCAGCAGGACAAATGTGCCGGGCCTGGGGTTTAAATTCCTCCCTTAGCAAAGGCAGATGCTGAAATCCAAAGCTGCACCCACCAAGTGCCAGGTGTGAGGAGCTCTCGGGCCTCTCTTAGTGCCCGGTCTCTGAGCTCCTTGTTAATCCCAGTGGGGGAAATTATCCCAATAAAGCCAAAAGTTGGGGATGGAGCTGTGGGCATCAGTGGAGGTGAGAGTCCAAAGGCGGTGACGAGGATATGGAGGTGAACAAGGGTCCTGTGCTTGGGGGGACCCAGCAGGTCCCTGAGGGACCCAAATAAAGTCCTGCCCTGAAGGATTCCCAGGGAAAACTGGGAAAATACGTCCAAGGAGATCACTCACCCAGCAGCTCAATACCATCAGCTGAGAGCACCAACAGGAAAAAGCTGCAGGTGAAAGAAGCTGGATCCTTCATCTTGGAGCAAATCCTGCTCCCAGCCCTCCCCTCCCTGCCTCATCCATCCCCTCAGAACTTCACGCTTCTTTTTCCAGCACCGCAGGAAGGTTTATCCCATGTGGATCACGGGAGCAGGGTCAGGCTGGGGATGAGCAAAGAGCCGGGGGCATCCCTCCACAAACACAGGAGCTCACAGGAGCCGTGTCTGACCCTGGCACGGGGAACCCTGCGGGTGAGGTGGCATCGGGCACGCGTGGGGTTGGAAATGGACTGGTATTCCCGAGGGAGCCACCACTGCCGGGATAAAACCCGAGGATGAGACACTTAAGCATTAAAAGGGGGGTGGGAAAAGCAGCGGGCACCTCCTCCTGATGTACCTCAGGGCCGGTGCGGGATCCCAGGAAGGGCCAGCCCGGGACAGCGATCCAGCCCCGCTTCCCCTGTAATTGCCTCTCTGAATTACACAATTAGCATACGCAATGGTAATTACAGATCGGAGGCGTGTCAGTATCACCCTCACGCCACTGCGCTGATTTCCGTGGAAAACCGCGGAGTGAGACAACGCGGGAAATAAATCACCTCCAAAACTCAGGGAAGGGGGCAGCGCTGCAGCCTCACACGCACCTTTGCACCGAGAGCCGCTGTGGGCGCATTTCCAGGATAAACCAGGGATCCAGGCAGCCTCCAAGCAATCTGGGGTTGCGGTGGGTGCATTATGTTAATGCACACGCGTCCTCTGCGCTGCTCCTTCTTTTTCCTCCAGTGTAGGGCTGGGATTTGTGGCCTTTTCCTGCTTTATAATCGCCCGGAGGGAGGCATTAATGGGCAGCTGGAAGGAGAAATTGCAGGGCTGGGCAGCTGCTCGCAGTTTAGGATTGCAACGTGTTAATTATGTTAAAGGCATTAAATAATTTAACTGTGTTGATGAGGGATGCTCTGGGATGTCCGAGGTGCTGGAGGAAATCGCATCCCTACAGCCAAAGCTGCTCAGACACCTCGTTCCCATCAGTTCCTTTGGAAAAGGAGAGTTTTTAACACGTAACAGCCCGGCTTGGAGATGTTCAGGTTGTGTTTGGACACTCAGAGCTGCCCAAGCCGCGTGCCCTCCACCGATGCCGGCCTGACCCGGGCAGGTGCCCGCAGGGGGTTGCGTGGGAAGGACAGCAGGGACGGCGCTCTGTCCTTGCATGGAATGAATCAACATCGATGGAGAAACCTCTTTTCCTACGGAAAGACCGTCCTGCTCTCCCCTCCAGCCCCGCGGGGGCTGCACATCCCGGGAGGAGCGGGGAGGACCCAGCGGGGCTCAGCCGGGGGCCGGTGCCCACCCGGGGTCGGTGCCACCGGCGGCCCCGGTCCCGGGTGCCGCTGTCACTAGATGGCAGTGGAGCATCTCGGTGAGGCTCGGGGGGCGTCCGCAGCCTCGGGAGACCCCCCCGAGCCTCCCCCATCCCCTCTCCCACCCCCGCCGCGCAGACCCCGCAGCCAGCCCACCCCAGGGCTGATCCGGAGGGATCCCGGATGCCATCCCAGCACACCCGAGCTCCGAGGCATCGCCGTTGCCCTGGATACCGCCCATTTTCTGGCTGAAACATTATTTGGGTGGAAAAACTGAAGATCTTGGCTGCTTAGCCAGGATTTCTCCTGCAGCGGGCTCGGTTCTGGGCTCACGTGCCCTGCCCACGTCTGGGCTCTGTCGGGCAGGAGCACGGGCACGACGCAGATCCCAAACGCCCCTCCCGATCCCGGGGCTGCAAAAAACCCTCCAGACCCTGCGCAGACCCCGGCTGGCCCCTCGGAATGGGGACAGGGCCAAGCGCAGGGACCCCACCTTCCCCAAGCCACAAAGGGGAGAGGCAAGACAAACCCTGGAGCTCCTCTGGGATAAAACCCAGCTCTTTAAGCCAGGCACAACCCCATGGGAACCACCAGCCCAGGGCAGTTAAACTGCTCCAGCAGACTGGCAGCAGAGCAGTGGATTCCAGCACTCCCAAACAAGGAATTCCCCAAGAAAATCAGTTTAGTTCAATCGCTGCAGTGGTTGGCACAGGGATGAACCGATCTAGAAACCAGCTCCATTAAATTAATGTAATTCCTGGGCGTGCATTAGCTCTGGATTTACAGACCCCCGAGCAGGGCACTGGCCACAGCAGAGTGGATTTTCGGAGATGTCTGGTTTTCCTACCTCAGAACCTTCCCTCTGCCCTCCAGGACCAGCAGCCCCGGAGCTGATCAATTCCTGCTTGGGAAAGAGACAGCAGAACCTGGGGATGGTTTCACCCCAGTGTGGTCAGGTCTGGGATGTGCAGCTGCAGGCTGAAACACCTGGTCCGAATGCACAGGGATACCTGAAAAGGGAGAAATTCACCCCAAATTCAAGACTAGCTGGGAGGACAAAGTCCCCAGGGCCAGCAGAGCAGAGGGATGACACAGCACAGGCAGGGGACACCCAGGCTGAGAAAATAGGGCAATAAATAAACTGGGATTGCTCCGGTCCTTGCTGGGCAGAGAGCATTGCTGCAGGGCTGGTGTGAGAAGAGACATCCCCTCCAAGCCCAGTAAAACCAATATCCCACCAGTCCCTCCATCAGGCAAAACCCACAGCACCCACCACCTGCCCAGTAGGTGCCCCCAGACCAGCTCGGGAGAGAGATTTTAGGGTTTAATTCCTCCTTTTGGACACGGCCAGGACAGACCCCGAATGAAGGGAGAAGAGAGTGGGAACATCCCTGGCTTTTACCTTCCCAGGGAGCCGCCGGATCCACGAATCCCTGGGACCCAGCAACCACAGCAAAGCCTAAAAAAAGGACATGACATTAATTCACAATGAGCACCCAGTTATTTTTGGGGTGCTCCAGTGGGTGCAGGTGTGCCTGGAAGCTTTTAACCCACAGCATCCGGCACTGCCAGCACAGATCGGGGGGATGAAGCCCAGGACAATCCTGGTGAGCGGCACTAAGACGTCATCCATCCTCCAAAGGGATTTTTTTGCCATGGAAAAGAGGGAAAGCAGCGAGATCTGCTCATTCTCAGCCGGATTTCCACAGTCCCCCAGGACTTGTGTTCCCTGACACCGGGGCATCGGATTTCCATGGCTGAGGATCAGCCTCTTATCACCGGGGTCTGCAGGAAATTGGGGCTGATGGGAGGCCCTGGGAGCCAGGATGGGGCTGGGAGGTTGATGCCTTTGGATCAGCAGCTGCCAGGACACTCACAGAGCCCAGGTCCCTTTGAGGTCACCTGCCTGGGTAGCACACACTGGGGTGCACTGCAGGGAGAATTTTGGGGGTTACCCCAGGGATTGCTTGTTTGGGGAGGGCACAGCACTCACCTCCTGCCTTCTGGCAGCACCACACAGGTTCTGGGATGGGTACATGGAATGGGGTAGTGGGGAGAACAGGAGCCTGTGCTGGGCTCTGGAGTCACGGCAGGGAGCCATCCTCGTCCTCGTCCTCGTCCTCGTCCTCGTCCTCATCCTCGTCCTCATCCTCGTCCTCATCCTCCTCCTCATCCTCTCCTACAGGCTGCTATGACAGGACACAGGAAGAAAGATGTTTGTAAGGTCCTCCAAGAAAAGAACCCCAAAGTCAGGACCCCGTGTCCTGTTACCCTCAGCCTCTGCTCTGAACTCAGACCCAGACAGAAGGAACAGCAATTTTCCAGGAGCCAGGGAGTGGCAGCAGCTCAGGATGGGGCTGAGCCCCTTCTGTTGGGGTCTCCCCAGCCCGTCCAGCTCCTCCAGAGAGAGCTGCTCCACACCGGATCCTTCTGCTCCGTATTTACTAAAACAACAAACGGGGGCTCTGCCTCCAGGTGCCCTCCTGCCCTCCTTCGGTGCCAGCAGAAGCCTCGGGAAAAAGCCTCATCCCAAAGGCAGCTGAGGAGCAGCGAGCCTGGCTTTGGGATGGGGGCTCCCCATGGGAAGGGGGGGTTGCAGCACGGGGAGCCCCAGCAGGAAGCAAAGGGAGTGGGGTGATGGATGCTGGATGCTGGATGCTGGATCTCACAGCCGTGCGCAGCTCCTGCACCTGATCCCAGATGAATCTTTCTTCCTGTAGCAAATGCTGTTTCTCCCGCCCAGGGAGGGCAGATCCCCCTTTTGGGGCTGGGTAGAACCCTCACTCCTTCCTAGGAAACCCCGACCGGCTGTGAGCTGTTGTGCCCCTGCCCAGAAGTGGTTGTGCTCATGGGGAAAAGTGGGGGGGATGAATCCAGGGAACTGGCTGGGCTGGGAGCCAGCCCTGCTGGAATCAGTGGATGGATCTCAGCCTGGAATACCGAACAGCCTCCACAGGGTCAATGAATCCCGGTGAAGGAGCCTCCTCCGAATTAAAGGAGTTACCGAAATTTCTGCGAGCTGGAGGGACGCAGAGCCGTCTTTCCACCTTCCTCCTCAGGAGAGCATTCCCAGGGGGATGCTCTGCAGGGCAGGAGCGTGGGGACGCTCCAAACCCCCCTCCTGGGCACCCACTCTCAGTACCCCGCTCTCGCCGCTCAGACGGGCGGTGCCGGAGGGGCGGGGAGCCAACAAAAGGTGCTGCAGCAACCTCCTCATTCCTGCTGCCCATTAACGTTCCTCGTGCAACTTTATCCTCTTCCCAGCCCCCAGGCGTGGCTCCAGTCGGGCGGAGAGGATGGGATAACCCTTCCCAGCTCCTCGGGGAGCGCAGGCACAGAGAGGGACGCTCTGCTGCGATAACAGCCGTGACTCCTCGTGCGGCAGCGGAAGCGGGGTCAGTGCCGGGAAAGCCTCGCCGAGCTCACGCCCGGGGCAAGGTTATGGGATTCAGTTCCCCCCATGAGCTGAAGGGAAAGGGCAGCGGGAGCTGCGCCTGGGACCCATTAAACCCCACCCCACCAGTCACACGTGGCCCCGGGAGCAGGGGGGGCTCTGTTTCCTCTTCCCCAAGCAATGTCCTCCAAAAAAAGGGGCCAGGAGAAAACCCCGGGAGCAGGGGAGGATGGAGGGCCAGGCAGAGATGCTGTTGGGAAGAGGGAAGGAGGGTTGTTGGTGCAGGTCAGATCCTGCTCATGGAGTAATTCCGTCAGCCTGAGAGTGGCTGTGCTGGGATCTCTGTTACCCAAATCAGCAGCGTCAGACCCCAATACGGTGCTCCCTGAAGGCTAAAATCTAGTCTCTGTACCCTGAGAACCTCTGCCCCAACGAAAACACCTCTTACAGAGCCCCCCCACCCCACAGGATCGCTCAAGACCCCAAACCCAGAGACCTGTGTCCCTCCCAAGTGCCCCCAGCACCAGGGGTTCCATCCCCAGCTCCCCCCACCACGTGTGTCCCTGCTCCAGCCCCTCTCTCCAGCTTTCGGGCACTGCACAGCCCAGCTGGGGTGGGAAGCCCCCACTGAAGATGCTCAGAAGGAGCAGCAACAAAAAGGAAAATCACAAATCAACACTTTTCACCCAGAATGGCCCGTTCTCCCCGTTTCCCATGAGGAATGTGGTGCCCAGACCACAGTGTAATTTTTTTCCCAGGCCCACCTCTCTAAAACACCCATTTTCCCCCAAATTACCTGAGTTGATGACTTTCCCATGGGCTTCACACCCTGGGATCTGGGTTCTCTGAGCGATCCCTGCGGGAGCATCCTCTCCCAGGCTGCTGTAGGGCTGGCTGCTGAGTCCTTTCCCCCGCATGCAGAAGGTTTGCACCCTGGTTCCGTGCAGGAAGGGCTGGTCCTGGCTCTTTCTTCTTCCCCAACGACTCTGGGCACAGAGGTTTAATGGGAAAATGCTGTGGGCTGTTTGGGCAGCGGGAGGAAGGCATGTCTTGCTCCAATTTGGCAGAGGTCGCCTCCACTTATTGCTCTGAGCTTTCCCCCCTGCTGCTCCGGAGGCTTTGAACCAGCTCAGATCCCATTAATGGGGTTAAGCGACAGCAGGGAAAACATCGAGTCAGTAATGGAGGCAATATCGGGAACCTGCTGGTGTTTAGGGCCTGATCCTGTGGGATTCAGGCTTTCCACCACCTGTGACAGCCCCGTGGAGTCGTTCTTGATGAACGCCCTGGAAAAGCTCAAGCCATGGAAACCACGGGGGATGTATTTGGGGAAAGCGCCAGGGCACAGAGTCCTCCTCCACCCTGGGGCTCACACACAGCCCACATCCACACCAGGTGAGGGATGTGTGGTCCCAAGAGCCTTAATCCACTGACCAAACATCCCCTGGGATGTGGGAGCATTGCCCAATCCCCTTGGAGCGGAGCACAATCCCTGTGCCGAGCCACCACATCTCCCACTGCTGTGTTTCTACCAATTAACTTGCCCAAGTGATTAAGGAGCTCCCACACCTCCGGCTGTCACCTTCCTATTACAGCGTGACCCAGAGGGTGTGAGCAGGGAGCAGGGAATGTCCTGGAGCTGGGCCGTGCCACCTGGGGATGGGGAAGGAAGTGAAGATGGAGGTTTGCTTCCACACGCACATCACATGTCCACTGAAATTACAGAATCACAGAATGGTTTGGGCTGGAAGGGACATTAAAGATCATCTGCTTCCATCCCCATGCCTTGGACATCGAGGGGTCTGTCTGTCCCCAGGCCTGGGGCTGGCAGGGGTAAAGGCCTCGGCATCATCGAGGTCTCGCACTCTCAGAGAAGAGCAAAGGAGCTGCCAAGTGTCCCAAAAACCTTTGTACGCCATCGGTGCGTGTCCAGGGGGGAGCACAGCAGCCCAAAGGGAAGGAGAGATGGGAAAGAAAAGGGGAGGAAGCACAAGACCAACACTGCAGACAACTGATCAGCCCACGGCACCTCTCACGCATCACACGTGCTGGCCCCACTCCTCAGCAGGGTTAAACCCACCCCATGCTCCTCAGGGGGCCTTTTTTGGGGTGCTTTAGAGTTTTTTGGGGGTGAAATTCCTTAAAAGTTCAACAGCACAGGGGCTTTGTTTCCTGTCAAGGAGCCTTTGAGATGCGGAACAGCCTGGGCTCCTCGCAGGGGGATTTGCAGTTGAAAGGTCAAAGCTGTTTCTGGTTCCCCTTATCAGCCTTGGCCGAGCACGGAGGAAACGAAGGAAACCTTTGGGTCGGGTCAGGGAGGTCACACCGGGGACAGAGCACGGGGGCACCGGGGATCCGGAGACGAGACGCCGATGGCAGAAGGTGTGGAGAAACCCAGGAGTCAGGAATTGTGACTCTCTCCCTACAGCTGGGCCAGGGAGGGGAAGGCGTCCCCACAGACCCGTCTGCTGTGGGGTTGGTGGGACACAGCGGTCTGGGGGACACCATGGCCCAGAGTGGATTTGGCCACTGCAGTTATGGAGTTGTCCCCAGGGGTGGCCACTCAGGTCTCTGGACCTGTTCATGTCCCTCCCAGCTCTGCTGGGTTTGGTTTGGCTCATCCATCGACACGGATGAGGATCCGTGCTGGATCTGGGGACTCCTCCAGGGCTCTGCAGGAACACGGAGGGGGCTGGGCACAGCTCCCCCCTGAGAAGGTCAGAAGCAGCGTTTGCTTTGCAGGACCAAGGCCTCCTGGGCTTGATCTGTGCTGAGGGACGAGTTCTCCATACAAGGTGTGTCCCATGGGACAACCTTGGCCTTCAACCCAAATAACTCAGAGCAGGAGCATCCTCCAACCCAGCAAAGCTGAAACGGGCTCAGCTCTTGCCCAACCCTGTCTTGTTCGCAGCCTTCATCGCCCTCTTTCCATCCACCCATCCATCTATTCATCCATCCACCCATCCATCCCTCCATCCATCCGTCCATCCATCCATCCCACAGAACCAGGCTGTCCATCCATCCATCCTCTGAGTTGTTGGACCCTTCAATCTCCCTTTCCCTGCTCCTTCCCGCTCTTCCCTGGTCCTCACACACCTTGGCACAGCCGACCCATCCACGCTGGGATCCGGGGCAGATGAAACCTGTCCGTGGGAAGGAAGAATCCCTGGCAGCCCATCTGGTTTTTGCACGGCTCCCGCGGTGCTCTCGGCGCTGTCACCTCTCATTCATCCTGACAGGTACAGACATCACCACCAGCCCGACCCCTTGAAGTCCTGATGTGGACAATCCTGTTATGGAAAAACAAGAGCTCCTGCTGATGTGCCTGTGGGGAAGCAGGATGCTCTGCAAAGCTGGGAGGAGTGGGAAGCACATGGGAAGGGGGGAAACACTCCCTGGGATGCTTGAAGGGGGTTCCTTGGGGTCAGCCTCCTCTTCCCGGCTTTCCTCCAGGTGTAAAGCCAGCCAAACATCCCCAGTCCACCAATAAACCAGCCAAGGGACAAGTGGTGGGATATTTGCAACCCCTGACACCCGTGCCACAGCCACGGGCCTCAGTTTCCCCTTGGAAAGGGGAGAGTTTTGTCCCCTGGTGTTGGCTCCATGATGGGACCACGAGGATGAGGACGCACCCAGCACCCCCCACCAACCAGCCCAAAGGACGGAGGATCCACGCAGGCTCCATCCCACGTCCGTCTGGAAGCAAGAGCAGTGGGAGAACGCAGCTCTGCCCCTGCAGAGCCCCGGGACGGCTCCTTCCCCCGCCACCAGCCACCAAAAAAATCCCGATTACTTTCAGGTGTCGGCCGGTTAATAAAATCAATCTTCCCTCTAGGAAAAAGGAGGTGTGCGGAGGGGGAATTTTTTGTTCCAAAGGCTAAACACAAACCAGAAGGCAGCAGACTGCAGAGCGCTGGCTCCGCTGTCCTTTCGGGACACGCTTGGAGACGCTCGGCTTTATTCCTTTCCTCTTGTTTCACCCCAAGAAAAAAATCTTCCTGAATTTTTGGGAGCTGCTACGAATTTATCCCAGGAATCCCAAGGTGATGCCATCCCACCAGCTTGGCCCTGGGGAGTTCCTCACGTTGCTGTTTGTTACAGACTTTCCAGGGAAAACTTCTTCTTTCCATGCAATAAATTTTCCGCTTACATTTTAAGGGAAGGAAATGTTTTCCGGTGCTTTTGCTGCCTCTCTGTCAGGAATGATTACTCCCAGATTTATTGGGATTTGCAAAGGAGGCAGCGATACCTGGGATCTTCGAAACTCGCCGGGATAATGATGCAGGCAGAGCTTGTCAGCCTCAGATCTGATTTATGGAGCAAGATTTCACCCGTCCTGGTGCGTATAATTCACTGGGGTCTGGAAGTGGCTCATTAGGGAATGGGATGAATAAATCCATCACTCCCCTGGGGAGGGGAAGGGCTTTGTCCGGCTCTGCTTGCAAATCGCCGGGGGATTTGGGGTTTTCCTCGGACGCAGCTGGACTGGGATCGGGGCCCTCACCGGAGCGATTCGGCATCCCCGGCACAGCTCTGGGGGAAAAGGAACCCTCAGGGTGGGGGAATCACCCTGGAATATCCCCAGGCACGGTGAGGGTCCCGCTGAGCCCCCCGGCTCCACGGATCCCAAACAAGCAGGGGAAGCTGGAGCCGGACGCCTTTGCCCCCACAAAGCTGATTTCTGGAATGGCTCGGGTTTATTCCCGATCCCTCCCGGGATCAGAGCGTTGCTTCAGTCCTTTCCCACTGCACAGCCAGCAGCTAAATTTCCCCCAGCCCTCCCAAATCATCACCTCCCCTTTGCTTTTTTCCCCCCATTTCCACGATTTTCCAGCCGTTTCCCAGATAAAACTCAAACTCTGCCCAGGGTAATCCCATGGAAACTCAGAATAATGGAGCCCAGAGAAAGAGGTTCAGCCCAGCCCTGCACTAATGATGGGAATAAATTAATTTATTCCCCCTCAGGGAATAAATTCCTTCCCACTCCCCGGGAATGAATTCCCCCAAGCCAGGCTGTTGAACATCCTATGGGAAGCATAAATCCACATAACACCCAAATTCCTCAGATTTACACCCGTTTCTTCAGCTGCCACGTTAATCCAGGGGCCAGATCCTGCTCCTGCTCCTGCAGATCTGAAATCCAAAGTGATCCCACTGATTTAATGCCAATATTTGAGACTTACAACTCCTAACAGGTTAAAATTAAAAACTCTTAAAGGACCCAAATCCCACCACTTCCCAGCAAAGCAAATATTGCAATAAATTCCCTTCAGTCATAGATGGAATAAATTCCCTTTCAACCCTCACTGTTCTCCTGATTTTCCAACCACTATCAAGTTTTTAGGAGTCAAAAGAACCATTTTGCTCCCAGTCCCACAGCTTTTACTGGGATTAATGGCAGGAACACACTTCCAGCCCAGCATCTCCCCCGAATCCCACCCACTGCCGGCTCAGCTCGCTGCCGCTTCCAGGCTTCATTTCCACCCTGGGGTTTTTTTTTTTACATAATATATATTTTTGGAGCAGCTGGAAGGAAAACAAGCCTGAACTTGCCATCCTGAAGCACTTCCCAGAGCAGCCTGAAAATCCCCCGCATAGATGAAGCACAAATCTTTGCTTGTTGCAGCAAAAATCCAGCCCAGCATTGGGATGGCGATGGGAGAAGGGATCCGCAGAGTCCCCGCAGCCTCCCGGTGTAAAATTGAGTTTACGGGCCCAAATTACCCCGTGGTGGAATTCCCTGACTGCAAGGAGGGAGCCGGATCCTCCTTTAAAGCAGCCCAAGGGATTTAAAGTGATTTGTTCCCGCAGCTCCTCAAAAGGCCACTACATTAATTTATAAAAACTTCGAATTTTGTCCAGCAGCAGCAAAAAAAAAAGGTAGTTTTGATACTGGCTTGAATCGAGTTAAAAAATGTTAATTTTTATTGTATTTTCTTTTATTTCCTCCTAATCTTTCTCCTTGGAATGCGAAGGAAAAGTCCTTGAAATTCAAAGGAAAACTCCTTGAAATGCAGCAGAAAACAAAAGCGCCGAGCCGTTGCCGGCGGGATGAATCCCGTCCCCGCCGCTCGCTTTCACGGGGTTCGGTTCCTCGGCTGTTGTTGCCATCGTTGGTTCACGGCACGGGCTGACCCCGAGGGCTGCTCCGGAGCCTGCACCGCGACGAGAACAGGAACGCCGAGGTTTCAACAGTGCAGAAAACAACCAAGGAAAATTGCTAAAAACGGAATTTTTAAGAAATCCGCTGTTTTCCGGGAAAAATTCCCCCCTTGCCAGTGCTGCGAGTGTCCATCTGTTATCCCTCCTTGCTGCAGCCACATGCTTTGTACGTATAAACTGCACAACCATAACGTATTTATACAAATTTAGGGATTTATGCAGTTGTTTGCATGTGATTTCCACATGCTCATCCTCATCTTCCTGTCATCCAGACACGAAATTCCACGATTTTAGTGTCCCTGTGCTGATTTTGTGAACTAACATGGAAATACTCTGTTTGTAGGCAAAATTATAATTATATTTCCGTGGGATTTAATTCTTAGGGGATATATCAGAATAACCATAAATTTGTACATTTATAAAAATATGAATTAATATTTAAATATCATTATATATAAATATGAATGCATTAATATGGAATTACAGAATTACAGAATCATGGAATGGTTTAAAGCTCATCTCACTCCATGTCCCATGGGCAGGGACACCTTCCACTGTCCCAGGTTGCTCCAAGCCCTCTGCAGCCTGGCCTTAAATATTTCCCGGGATAGATACATATGAAAATATATACAACACAAAAAGAGATGTTAAAAATATATAACATAAAAATATTACATAATTAATATTATATAATGAACGAAACAAAAACTAGTATTTATAAGATACCATATATGTTAAGTATAATAATATGCAATCTACGTAGATCTGTATAAAAGATATATTAATTTATATCGATATAATATTAATTTATATCTAAATTACATCTCTAAATCCATCCGCGTGCCTGTAAAACACGTGTGTGACCCAGGGGCATCGCGATCCACGTGGGTGGATATTTGTGATCGTGCTTTGGCTTTTGTGAGGTCTGGAATCAGGATCGTTCCCTGCCTCGTCAGCCTCGAAAAACAACAAATCCAGCCCCGGCTCCGTGATCCCGAAGGGTTTCCGGCTCCAGCTCCCACTCCCTCACACACATCAGGGTTGTGGCCAGCAAGGGATTTTATTTCTCTCTATGTAAAATATATATAAAAAAATTACTTTATTATTTCCCCGGGGGCATTAATTCATTTTTCCTGCCACCAACGTGTTCATTCCTGAGCAAAACCGAACGGTAGCTTGGGACAAAGCTCTGCAGGGAGCTGGACATCAGGAATCGGGGGGTTTGGGGGGTGTTTGGGAGGGGGAGAGGGACGTGCTGATGGACACAGACCGAGGATGAATCTGCAGGTTTAGGGAAAACCGAACCGAGGGAAGGGCGCAGATCCCCGTCAGCGCCCGGGGCCGGGATCGCTGTCCCTGTGACAGAAGGGGCAGGGATGTGCCCAGACAAACCCGAGGATCCCACAGGCACCCCGAGGGGGGCATCCCCCGGGGATGGATCTCCCTGGGGAGCAGGGCAGGGTCCTGGAGCAGCCCAGGCTTGGAGCAGCAGCAGAAGAGCAGGAAAGCGGCCCCGAATCCTGGCTGAGTCCCACATCTTCCTCAGGCAAGGGAAGGACCCCATGGGCACCCCCAAAATGCTCATCCCTTAAAGGACAGAGGGAATGGCCTTTGTTCTGCTGCTCCAGATCCTTTTACCCACACCCGGTGCTTCCCCAGGCTGGGAAGAAACAGGAATGTTTTGCCTGGGATTGAGGGGAGCAGCAGAGCTGGAGAACATCCTCCAAGCTCTGCTCCAAGCTTGGTCAGGAAACACCCAGCAGAGCCGGGAATGCTGCGGGCGGGAGGGGCCTTCAGTGCCTGATCACCCTTCAGACAGTTGTCCCCAGCCCGTCCCTTCTGCCCTGAGGCTCGTGTGCCGCAGCCACGCTGAGCTGAGCTGCCTCCCCGCTCTCCGGAGGAATCCGTGGCTTCTCCTCCACAGGCTCCCAGGAATGGGCTTTCTTCCCAAACTGCCAAAAATAATCAAACCCAACTGCCCTTGAGGAAAAGCTGGACCTGGATGTCGGCCTCTGGTCCTGCCTGACCCTCAGGCTGGGAGGGAAAATGTGTCCTGGGGGAAGGAGAAGCCCATTTCCCGTGCACCAGGCACTGCTCCATCCCCCGCCAGCATTCCCGAGGCTCTGGGTAACGCTGTGAAGTCTTGGCTGCGAAGGGATGTTCCTACAAACCACAGAGCTCTGCAAACCCTCCCGGCCCCCTGCAGAGCTCTTCTGTGACATCCCTCGGTCCCCGGGGAGGAGAGGCAGCTCTCTGGGATGCCTGGAGACCGTCGGGAAAGCAAATGGGATGCAAAGAGGAAGGAAAAAAATCCTCCCAGCAAGCAAGAGACAAAGCAAAACCAGCCTTTTCCCACAGAGGATCCCATCAGGGTCCTCCTGCCACTCTTGGTGGCTCTCTGGTGAGGCTCACTTGGTGGAAGATCCAGTTAAAATTGGGCCACAAAAGGTCATTTCAACCCAAGAGTCAACCCAGCAGCTCTTCCCCTTATGGAGATGGAGTCGGACACTCTGACATTGTGAAAAGTTTCTCCTGGAAGCTTTTCAAGTTTGTGGGATCATTCTTTGCCCAAAAAGAAGCTGATCCGTGGAAAATGAACCCCAGTGAGTGTCACGAGCCCCACAGGGACTTCCCTGCTCCAGTCAGTCCCACACTGGCACCCACCCGTGGTGCCCTGGGAAGGGGCAACCACTTCTCAGTCTTTTCCCTGCTCCCAAAGCACCCAACACACACATTCCCAAATCCAGGAGAATGAGGCACCCTGGTCTGGCTCTACACACAGGAAAGAACAGGACAGGGGGTTGGTGGATCCCGGGGGTCCTGGTCCTCATCCCTGCCCACTGGGAGGACCAAACTCCTCGGCATCTCCAGGAACCAACACAAACCCCCCAAAATCTCACAAACCTCACGGTGTCTTCAGCTCCAAACACCCCAAATCCCACCTGTCCAAGACATCTCCACTTACCCAGGAGAGTCCCAGCAATCTCTGCAGCCTGGAAAAGCAGCACATCCCAAACCAGCCTGTCAATCCCGGCACACGGGGCCGGACTCATCCCTCTGCTGTTAAATTCCTTTACATGCCAGCAGTAAAACTGGGAGAGCAACCTTGAAACCAAAAAGCCTTTCCAGGAGTTACGTTATGTTTAATAATATTTAATGACCTGTTGTGAGCCAGAGGCCTCCCCGTCCCTATTTAGCCATAATTTACGGCGCTCCGCGAGCTGCGGACAGTCAAACAGGGAAAATCCCAGCAGCTCCAGCTGCTGCAAAGGGAAAGGATCAGGGAAGGCTGGGGGAGGCACAGGGAGCATCGTGGGCATTAAAAGGGTGGGCAAAGAGGGGGCATCGCACGCTCAGACCCCTCTGTGCAGAACCAGCCCCTCACAGGATTCCGAAAGAATAATTCTGAGCCCAGGATCAGAACCCAGCATTTTCTTGCAGATGCAGTTTCCCAGAGCAGGGGCTGGAAAATCCAGCCGTGATTTACACCCCAAATCCGTCACTGCTGCAATAACAACGCTCTTTCCAATGGCCAAACAACGCATCAATCCCCAGCCCCTGCCAAGACACGGAGGTGACATATTTATATTGCAAACTCTTTGAAATGAGATTTTCTTGTGATTCCGGATTTTCGCTGTGCCTGGATAACGAAGTCCTGCCCCGGCACCACCAATAAAAGCGATAATGTTATTTATAGTCAGAGTTATCCCCTGGTTCCGCTATTTAACATCGCACATCTGGGCTCCCCCGGCTCCCTCTCCACCTCTTTTTGCTTCTCCCATGCAGTTCATCCCCTGCCCCACAACCCCCACACCTGCAGGTTATTTTTTCACCGACCTGGAGCAAGGAGTGATGCCCAAAATTGAACTCAAAGTGTTGTGCGCAGGGAAAAACAGCAAATGGAGGGGTAAAACTTCACCCCTCAGCCCAGATTTCCACTTTGTCCTCCCGGCCCCTTATTTAATTCCTTCTCCTTTGAATTCCAGATCTTTCCCCTCATTTTGCACGCAAACACCCCCAAAAATCTGGATCCTCTCCCAGCCAAGGCAAGCCCTGGGGAGCAGAGGAGCAAAATGCAGGGGAAAAGGGGAATGAAGAAGTCCAGGTAAGCTTTGATCCACACCAGTGCCTGATGCCAAAGCCAAACTCAGGATGCTGCCATGAGGGGATCCAAATCCTGGGGTGTGGAAGCATCAGCAGAGACTCGTGGGGAGCACGATGGGATCTCCTTGGTGCTGGGAGCAAGCACCACCCACACCTGAACCTGCTCCAGGGACACCGTGGGATCCGGGATCCGGGATCCCGTGGCCTGGGGTCACAGCCATCCCTGCATCCCTCGTCCCAAGGTCACGATTGTCCCTGAATCAACTTGTCCCAGGCCTCAGCCCTGGCTTTGGGGAGGGAAAGGCTACAAATGGGTTCTGTAGAGCCGGTGAAGGGGAAAATAAACCCAGAGAGAGTCGGGAAAATGGAAGTTTCTCCCCTGCCTGGTATTTCTTGCTGCTATCAGCAGCGAGGGATGAAGTTTTAAATCAAAGAAGTGCCCTGGGCATTTCCTGTAGCTGGGAGACACTGGGAGCGCGGGGAGGGGGCAGCACGGCTCCCCCCGCGGCCCCTGCCTTGAGGACGGAGGGATCTGACCCACTCGGGAAAGTGTCCCGGGCGGGGGAGGATTTGGGATTAGAGGGTTAACGAAGGGCCTGGGAGGGCGCACGTGACT
>VZRS01013667.1:0-13818 GCA_013398055.1 Ifrita kowaldi
GGTGGTTTTGCCGTAACGTTCAGTAAATGTTTTTTAAAATGAATCTTCCCCAATTCTACCTTCGGTTTCGGGGGCGAAGACTCCTCGGCTGAACCAGCGGCGTCCCCCAAGTCCAGTTTATTTTTGGGGTTAAAATCAGTCGGGAGGGGAACCGCTGGAGAGGTGGGAGTTTCATTTTGTTTCTCATTTCCCAGAGCAGCCAGGAATCGATTGGGTAAAGTTTTCTTGGTTAAACTAAAGCTGAAAGACACTTTTTGTCTTCCCTGCTCCTCAAGGTTAACCTTGGTTTTGGTGCCTTTGGGCAAAAAGCGGCTCGAGGCGACGCCTTTGAACACGGGGCCTTTGATAAAACCGGCTCTCGGCACCGTTTCGGGCTTGCCCTGCGGAAGAAAAAGAAGATGCAGTTGGAGGAATTGGATTTTGGGGGGATTTGAACTCAGTTCTGCAGCATTTTCTTTCACCTGGTGAATTTTTCATGATGATAAAAGAGAAATGCAGACCCTGGGTCTGCCTTTGGTGCCCGGCTCTGTCCTGAAAAAAATCAATTCCTCAGACTTCTCCAGCTTGGAACAAAACCTCCTCTGAGGCTTGGGCTGAGGCTTTTTATCTGACTTATTAATGACCAAGCTCAAAGCCCTTTGATCATTTAATTCTTATTTTTTAAAAAAGGGAGAGTTCCGTTTATGAAGTTAACTGATGGCAGAACTCTGCTTTTCTTGTGCTGCTTCTGTGGTCCCAGGCTACGAAATATCCTGAGTTTTAAGCTTAAACTGCATTTGTTTTCATGGGACTCCACCTGGATGCAGCCTTCCAGTACTGGAGAAGGCTCCAGGGAGAGCTCAGAGCCCCTTGCAGGGCCTAAAGGGGCTCCAGGAGAGCTGCAGAGGGACTGGGGACAAGGGCTGGAGGGACAGGACACAGGGAATGGCTTCCCACTGCCAGAGGGCAGGGATGGATGGGATTTTGGGAAGGAATTTTTGCCTTTAAGTGTGGGGAGGGGTTGGGATGGATTTTCCAGAGCAGCTGTGGCTGCCCCTGGATCCCTGGAAGTGTCCAAGGCCAGGCTGGACATTGGGGCTTGGAGCAGCCTGGGACAGTGGGAGGTGCCCATGGCCACGGCAGGATGGAATGGGACGATCCTGAAGGTCCTTTCCCAATCTGGGATTCTGTGATTTGGTTCCAGCTCAAATCCGACCACCAACAATTCCAGCAGGAATTTAAACCCCGTCCTCTCCCACCTCCCTCCAACAGCCTTCCCCCAGTCATTACTAATTCCTGCAAGTTCCCAGGCTCAGGCCTCGACCAGCATTAATTAACAACTCCCCAAGAATTCCCATCAGCAGCCAGTGGTGCGCAATGACTCCGTCACCTCTGGATCAACCGCCCGTTCCACGCTCCACGTCCTTCCCAGCAGGAGGTTCCAGCTGCCTCCTGCCCAGGAGCTCACTCAGCACCTGCCGAGCCCCAACCCAGGAGTTTTCAGAGCACAAAGCACCCTCTATTCATCCACTTGGGCATTTCTCCCTCTGTTTTAAACCTTAGAGCCCATCTGCGTCCCAGGAACAAAATCCTGGAGAAGATAAAGTGGGAAAAGGGCTTTGCTGTCAACAATCCCTGCATCAGATTCATGGAATTCTGGAATGGTTTGGGTGGAAGGAACCCTCAAGATCATCCCATCCCACCCCTGCCATGAACAAGGACACCTTCCACTATCCCAGGTTGCTCCAAACCAAATCCAGCCTGGCCTTGGACACTGCCAGGGATCCAGGGGCAGCCACAACTGCTCTGGGCATTGGCGTGATCACATTTTGTGTGTTAAGCCTAATTCCAGTGGAAAGAGTCGTATCCAAACTGTCCAGAGGCAGGTTCTGCTCCCGTAGCTGTGCCATGAGCACATTTTTGGCAGGAGCAGCAGTTTCCTGCAGCCCCCTGTGAATTATTAAGGATTTTGTTATCCTTTAACTCATGGAAAGCAACGTGGAGCTGGCCAGGCTCAAGGCACCACAGTAAATGATTAAATGAGATAGTGGTGGATTGGAAATCCTGGTTTTTTGCACCCTGGGACATCATCTATCCCAAAAAATCCTCGTTTTCAACACATTGGGGGTTTCACTGTGAAAACCTTTTAGTGGTCTGTACGTGGCTCGTCCTGGTGACCCAACCCAGCACTGCTCTGGATCTGCAGCAGCAAATTCCCTTCGCTGTGGGAAAACTGGGAGCAAAACTCAAAAGCATTTCCTTGAAATGGGTGGTTTTTCTGAGGGGACGTCTCAGGGATGATTTTAAAGGAATTCCATGGCTAAAAGGGCACCCAAAACATTGAGTCTGGAAAAAAAGAGCATCTCCAGCTCAGAAATGGGCTCCTCTCACCACTACTCACAACCACCTCCACCAAGTCCTGCTGAAAATGCTATCCCTGTTTTCCAGGGAATCCACACATCGGAAGCGATCCCGGGATTTATCCACCAATTTATATCAATTAATTCAGGGAAAAATGAAGGACAAAATGAACACTACTGAAACCATCCCCTGTAGGATACCAGGTTCAGCCTCCTGAGGAGTGAATTTTGGGGGATTCCTGGATCAATGATTATCCTTACAACCAAAAATTCCCACTTTTTATGTTTTTTTACTCCAACCTGGGACAACAGAAGCGAGCAGGTTCCTCTGCAACCACACCCTGCAGGATCTCCACAAATCTGAACCCAAATTCTTATCAGAGATAGGATTCTTTGATCATATCAATTATAAATTATACATATAAATGAATAAATATCAATTTAGAAATGCAGGAAATTCAGGGAATCAGCATTTCGGAGTTTTCCTTCTCACTACAACTTTGGTGCCATTATTTTATGTGCCAAAATCGTGCCAATGTTTGGATTAAAATCCTCCTAATTTCAAGCACTTTGAAATTTTGAAATAATGGGAAGAAGGGGGTTTGGAGAGATCCACCTTTTCCTAAATATGGGATCTGCAGGCAAAAAAGAGCTGCCACATTTCCATCCCTCAGAGCTGACACATTCCAGGATATTTCCCCCTCACGTGCTCACCCTTCCAGGGTTTTTTTTCCTTAAATAACAGCAATTCGAACAAAACACAACTTGCAGAATTTCACACTCCCCAGGTAACTTGGGAAATGCAATAGGTGGGAATTACTGGGAAAGCTCTCTGGGAGAAGAGGACTTCTTCTTCCTTCCACGTTTTACAGACACAGAACATTCCCCCAAAATGGAAAAAACAGCACATCCAAAATGATTAACAGCCCTCAGTGCAAAGCCAGGATATTCAAATCTATCCCAGGCCTGCAAGTTTCCTCTTTGCCCAATAAATTCCTTGAGTCACAGGCAGCAAAACTCCTTCTTTTTACAAATTAAGTCCTTAAATAATCAGCACCAACCCACACCGAGCTGTGCCATCACATCCCGTGTGCTTATGGCACAAATTGTATTGGAATTATTGCCCCTCCTTCCCAAATTTAACAAGAATTATCGCCCTTCCCAAATTTAATGAGAATTATTCTTTCCTTCCCAAATTTAAGAATTATTGCCCTTCTTTCCCAAATTTAACCTGAGGAATCCCAGCAATGCATCCATTTGCTCAATCCAGCCCCTCAGTTGCCCTGGATTCATGGAATGGCTCAGTCCAACCAGCCCAGCCGGGCTCGCAGGAGATGCAGAAATGCTGGAATTGGTTTCACTCACCTCATTTTCTTCTTCTCTATTGCAATCCAGCCAGGGAAACATGGAAAAAAAACAGGAGAGAAGGCGTGAGCAGCAGGTAGGAACGGGAAATGCACCACTGGACATCGGGATCTGCAATGGGACGGACCTGGGACACGAAGTGAGGGAAACACCGACAGCACCCGGACCCAAACCCAGCTCTGGAGGGGAGCAGGGTACAGCTGGGAGGCTCCAAAATTCCCTGGAAAATCCCACATGGGTTAAGCCAGAGCAAACCTTTTTGGAGAGAACTGCTGGCTTGGTGCTGTCTCCAGTTATTCCAACGTGCCACAGGAATAAAACCCTCAGAAATGGGGTGGAAGAAGGTGGATTTGGGGTTCTTTCCATTGGAATGTTTTCCTGAATAACTGAAAGTTTCAGCCTCTCATTGACAGAAATTAAAGATATTAATGAAGGTCTGACTGCTGTGCCCCTGCCCTGGCTGTTTGCATAATTAATCACTATTCTGGCAGCCTGATAATGAACTAATCAGGACCATTCTCCCTGCTGAACCAAGGGGAAAGCCCCATTTTCATTCTTCCCAAGTTCTCCGCTCCGATCCCACTGCAAAGTTGCTTCTCCTCAAGGGAGGGGAAGGAGCAAGGACACAATTCCCTCTCCTGGCTTTGCTCAGTTCCTTGGAGAGCGACAGGGAATTTCTCGGCCCTCCCAACACACCTCAGCCAAGACATCAGAAGTTCACCCATGTCTCTGTCATGGATCTGCCAGAGATCCCAAAATTCCTTTCCAATGCTCCAACACAAATCAGAGCTGCAATTTTCCTCCATTTTATCAGCTTTTAAACCAGAATTCAGCACCGTTGTGGTGACACAGCCAAAGATTTCCCACAGAAAAGGTTCCCAGATTCCACCTCAAGCATCAGCTCAACGAGAAACATCCAATTCTGGAAGAAAAAGCCAAAATTTTCCATTTCGGAGCAACCCGGACGCGGTGACGGCACAAGAAGCGCCCACGTCCCCACTGGAACCATCACCAACCGGGAACTGGGAGCAAAAGGAAGTGCTGGGAAGAACTTTCCCCACAGGAACATTCTCCTGCCTCTCCAAAGGCTCCCATCCAATGGACCCAGCTTATTAAAAGACTATAAATTATTCCCAGAGCGGCGCCAACGGGGTTCGATTCCATCCGGGAAACCCGAGCTGGGAGCTCCAGCCTGCAGAGCACACAAGGGCACGGACGGGATTTAATGGGGTCAGGCAAGCCAGGAACTCAAAATCCTGCAGGCAGCTTCAGGAGCTCGCCAGGAGCAGCACTTTGATTGGAATTAAGGCCTAAAAGGAGCTTTCAACTTTAGGATCAGCAAAAGCAGAGTTTGGGGCTTTCAGGAACCATTGTGTGGTTTGGGGGTTGGGGTTTGAGGTTTGGTGGAGTCAGCTCTCAATGAAACCCCTGGATTTGATGATTTAAGGGTCTTTGCCAAGCTCAGTGATCCCAGGAAGATTTTCCAGACCCCCACAGGCAGCTGCAGCAGGGAATTACACCCACCAGGTGGAAGCTGAGGGTTCTAAAGCAAAAACAACTCTCTTTATACACAAAAATCCACCTTTAACCAGCTGTACGTGGGGAGAGCGGTAATTGAAATATTTATCATTAATAACAGGAATAATTAATGACAGGGAGAAAGGAGACTCGAGATCCTTCAACTCCCAGAACAATCCTGCAGGAAAAGGAGAGGAAACGGATGATCCCCATCCCTGGCAGTGTCCAAGGCCAGGCTGGACAGGGCTTGGAGAAACCTGGGATAGTGGAAGGTGTCCCTGAGTGGGTCTGGATGGATGATCCCATTCCAAGCCAAACCATTTGGGATTCTGGGATTCCATACATTACAACAAAAGGTGTTGACCTTCCCAAAAGTAGGGTTATGGATCCTATTTTCCTTCCCAGCCTCTTCCTTCTCCCCCCAAAAAATCCACAGAAATAGAAATCCAAACTTAGGGAAGGCGCTGCCGTTCCCTCGGGAGCCTTGTGCCAAATTCCTCCCACGCTGGGATGAAGTTACATAAAATCCCCCCTGTTCCAAGCTCAGCATCCATCCCAAGACACAACCCTGGGGTTTTCCAGCACTTTTCCAGCTCCACAGGTTTGGAGCAATTCCCTCAGCTGCACCTTGCTCCCTGCAGGCACCAAAAATAAAACCAGGATGGAAATTGCCAGGGAATTCCTGCACTTTGTGGCTCCTTTCCGGGAAAGCCAGGAGAAAAGAGTTGGTAAAACACAAAAGAATTACTCAAAATAAAACTGAACACCCTGAGAAGTGGTGAATAAATGTAAAAAAGAACCTAAAAAACCACAAAAGCAACCAAATAACAAAAAAAATAACCCCAGCACCAGGAAACTTCACCACCTTTGATCCCTTTCCAGTGGCTTGATGTGTTAATTTTGTCAAAAACCAAAAATTAAACACCAATTACATTCCAGGAAAAACTTTTTTAAGGCTGAAGAATGACATTTATATAAAAATTCTTCACATGGGGCTACATTTCTATCAAAAATTTTTGTATGGACCCACTTTTCAACCAAAATTCTTTATTTGAGGCCACACTTTGACCAAAATTCCCTATATGGAGCCCTATTTTAATCAAAATTCTTTATATTTAAACTTTATCAGCTTCTCTCCCATGGAAACATCCCAATTTCGTCATGGGAATGCTGATAAAAAATAAAATTTGATTTTAATTCCGGGATTCGGCAGCTCCAGCATTTCTTGGTGCTTCAAGAGCTTGAGCTGAAGGAGATTTTTCTCTTCCTTAAGTGCAACCCACACAATAATTGGAATTTTATCCCGGTTTTCCTTATGCAAAAGGAGTCAAAAAATGCCCTGAGGCTTCTGAAGTCTAAAAGACAAAACTTCAGGAGCCTCATTTCCCCTAAATCCTGGGTTGTTTTTTTTTTATTATTATTTTCTTCCCTTTAAAAGAGGAGAATCTGGAAGCCTGGAGCTTTTCTTATCTAAACATCAGCAGCCTAACAGCCCTGGGAGCTGCAAAGGCCCATTCCCAGCAGGAATTCAGCTCAGGAATTCCACAGGGATCCATCTGAAAGCCACCTCGATGTCCGAAGAAAGGGAACCGAATGCAAAAAGCTCAGCGCTTAAATCCCAACTCCCAGCTCAGGAAATTGGGATTTAACCTATGTTGTTTAGGCTGGGTCAGCCACAAATATCCTGGATGCAGCTGGAGCTCCATGGATCCCCACCCTCATCCACAGCAGGGCTAAGGAAACCGGGAAGCAGCACAACAAACCAAGCCCTCAGGTGGAAATCTGGGATTCCAACAGGATCCGGGAGCCCAAAAGGAATTCTCCAGGCAGGCTCCAGCGTTCCTCCTGGGTGCTGATGGAGAGCTGCACCCATTCTGGGGCTGGGGATGCCATTCCCTGCGTGCTGGGGAGGAAATTCCCTCTCTGCTGCTCTCATTCATAGAACCCCAGAATTCCGGCATGGAAAGGACCTTAAAGCTCATCCCATTCCAGCCCCTGCCATGAGCACCTTCCACCATCCCAGGCTGCTCCAAGCCCCGTCCAACCCGGCCTCGGACGCTTCCAGGGATGCAACACCCAGTTTCTCTGGGAAAACTGCTCCAGTGCCTCAGCCTCCCCACAGCCAGGAATTCCTTCCACACATCTATCCCAAATTTCCCCTCAATTCCCATCCTGCAAACACAAGGATTTGCTGGAACACTCCCAGGCCTGAAGTGCCGCTGCTCCTGCGTTTATGAATCCCTCATGTGGGATTCATGCAGCTGCCCCTGTGTTTAATGGAATATTAATGGAATATTAATGGCATATTGGCAGGAATTGCTGGGAAGTCTTTTGTGCAGAGCACTGGGATTTAGTACTCCAACGTGTCCCTGCTCCCCAAAACACCACACTGCCAGTGGAGAATGGAGAAGCAGGAAAAGAGCTGGCAAGGAAACAGGCAATCCTGCTCCTTCCCAAAAAAAGCCATGGAGAGTGGAAAGGCAAAAGCACTCACGTGGGGAGGGAAAACCCCTGGAAAAAACCTGATTTAAGCAGGAGGTGGAATCCAAGCCCAGCTCCCTGGAAAATGAGGTCAAGGTGCCTGCAGCACATCCCCAAATCCAGCTCTCCCACTTCCCAAAATCCCCATTTCCCGGTTTGGACGTTTCCACCGAGGGTTTGGAGCTGGAAGTTTGGAGCAAGGGAAGTGCCAGCGTTTCTGCTCTGCTGGAATAGGAAAGAACAGGGAGGACTGGATATTCCAGGGAAAGAAGGAGCTGAGCATACTCAAAATCGGGATTTATCCTTTCATTTATAAAAATGAGGAAGGGCTGGGTGACTTCATTTATTCATTATTCCATAATTTCTGTGTTGTAATTCCAGCATTTTAGAGAAGTCAAGATCTACTCCAGGAAAAAGATCCAGTGAAGAAAAAAATACCCATTTTCTATGCTCCTTCCCCCAGCTGCCTGAGAATTCCCAAACTCCCCCCAAATCCTGCTTTTCCCTTTCTGCTCAGGGCACACCTAGGGAAGAAATTCCATCTGAAATCCTGCCAGGGATCAGGAAAAGCAAAGCTGCTCCCAGGGAAGGCGGGAAGGGGATTCACCTGGCACAGGGAGGGAGAGGATGAGGATGGGGGTGGAAGTGGGATGGGACCCAAACCAGAGGCACAAATCCCCACTGGAATTCAAAGCACAGCTCCTGGAAAACTTCCCCCTCTTCCTGTGGAAGCAGGGAAGGAGATTCCAGCAGCAGCTTCCAGAGTCAGCACCTTCCCATAAATCACACGGCAACGGGATCACTTTCCAGGTAATCCCTGCCTCAAATCCCTCCTCTGCCACAAAGAGCCTGCCAAGGAAAAATCTCACAGGGAAAAGGGAATTTCAACTGCACTTTCCCAATCTGATGCAGATAAATCCCAAAATCTTGGGCACATCCCCGCATCCACCACACCAATGCAGTCTAGCACCTCCAGGAGGGTTTCCCATGGATCTCTCCCCGTGGAACACCACGGGCGGGATGGACAGGTGGGAACTGCCCTGAACCCCCAAATCCACGTCAAACCCAAAATTCCATGGACACTTTGGAGCATTCCCAGGATCAGAGCAGCCAAGGGCATCATTTCGCTCCGGATTTTCCCCCCTCATGAACAATTCCCAATCCAAATTAAAACCATCCTAAAGCCAAGATGAGGCCAGGCTTAAAGCTCAGGCTCAGTTCCACCACCGAAACATTTCCCCTGCCAGCACAAAGCCACTTCCAGGACTGAAAATGTTGGAATTAATGGGAACAGTAGGGAAAAAAAACCCTCAATTTTTATCATTTTGCTCAAATCCCAAAATTATCTGTGCCCAGAGGAAGTTCCTCTGTTTAAGTTGCTTTTTTTAAGCTGCTCTTTGTAAACTCCTCAATTTAAGTTAAAAGAGGTTTGAGCAGGAAAAGGACTTTGGGAGGAAGTCCTGGAACCTGAAAACTTGAGGAATTTCAAAACAATAAAAATAATAATCAGCAAAATCCCAGTTTACTTACAGTTGCTGCTACCAGGGATTCACCGGGACAGGGATTCACTCCCAGGGATGAGGATTCATCCCCAGGGATGGGAATTCATCCCCAGCACCTGGACACGCAGAGCTGCTGAGGCTCCACCTGAGCTGCGCCAAGAATTTGGGATTCGTGCTAAAAATCAGGGAAAAATCTCCTCGGAGCAGCAAAGCAAGGCCCCTCCCTCAGAGGGGGAGGATTTGGGAATGGCCCCCAGGATCCAGCACCCCGCTGCCTTCCCGGGAAAACCAGGGATTCCCAGGCCTCCATCCCCTCCCTGACCTATCAGGTATCGCCATCCCGGGGGATTTTCCTTGAATGGGGCAGCAAATTCCAAGCGGGAGCTCACGGAGCCCGGATGACATCACCCCCCCAGGCACTGCACGGCACCTTTGTCTCCCAAAATGCCTGGAAAACAAGGAATTCTCTCTGTTGCAGGGCTCTCGTCCTGCTGGGACACAGCTGGATACGTGGCACCCGTTCCCAACATCCCCAAAAATAGAAGCCACCCTGTCCCCTCCACCCCAAGATTCACACTGAGGCAAAACCTTGGAATTTTAGTGTCACCACCTCCTAATTCACACACGTGTGCCACCAAATATTCCCAAAATCCACCACAGCAAAGCCCCAGATACCCCATTCTTAGCCCAAACTCATCCCAGATTTAACAGGAAAGCAATTCCCAATCATGAGGTGACCCTAAAACCACATTCCAAAGGGGAGCAACTGCAACCTGCATCCCAAAAAAATGGAAAATAAAACTTTACGAGGCTCTGGCCAAGCTCAGAGTCACTCCTTTGATATAAATAAATATCAATAAATATCAAAAAATATCAATAAATGTAAATTCTCCAAGGATTTATTCTAAATCCTCCAACGATTTATTTCTCACCTAATTATAGCTGAAGTTTAATGTCCTGGGATTTTGTCCAGCGGGAGCAGGGACACCTTGGGAATTGCTCTCAATTCCACAGAAGAGAATAAATCCCTTTCATGCTCCTTTACACCAGAAATTTGCCAGAAAATTCCAAACTGGGAATGGGTTGTGCAGGTGAACACCAAGCACCAGGCTCTGGAGCTTTCCCTGTTGGACTTCCACACTGCAAAAAGCTGGGAATTCCAATTATAAAATGTACAACGATTTTCTGCTACCTGGGAATGGCACACGTTGGATTTCCAGCTGGAAAACTCCTGCTGGTGCTCTTCCAACAGGAAGGAAATAATGGAATTACAAAGAGGCTGGGGAAGCTCTAAAACCTTGGAGTGACACAGAAGGAATCCACTGGGAATTGGAGCTCCAGCTCCCTCCCGATCCAGCCTGATGCCTCTTCCTCACATCAATATTTTGGGGTCAAATTTTGACTCCTGGCTCATTTTCTCCTGAATTTTAGGTCCAGCTCCACATCATTCCCAGGGATTGCAGCCTCTGGGGTGGATCCCAAAAAGCTGAAGCCCACAGGAGAGGTGCAGCTGCAGGGATGGAACATTTTTAGGGAAGTTTACCCCCGAAAAATAGGAAAAGTCAGGAAGAAAATCAAGGAAAAGGAAAATAACCTGTTCTATCAACATCCATCAACAAGTGCCACACTTGGGCTTCCTCAAAACTTTTCCTCAAGGAGTCCTAAAATCCTGGAAGGAAAAATGCCCACTAAAAATAGGTGTTTATAAATCCTCTCCTCCCTTCTAAATATCCAAACAAATCCTATCTGAAATTCCATCACATTTGGGAACAGGCTGCCCCGAGGAGCTCCAGCTGCCCCATTCCTGGAAATGCCCCAGGTCAGGCTCCCAAATTCCCCGTTCAGGCTCCCAAAGCCAAACACATAAAGTGAATTTTCCTTAAATAATCCAACTTTCCAGACACATTAAAGCTGAAACACGGAGCTGGAAACCCCATGGACACATTCAGGCAGTGAGAGCCAAGTTCCTCCCTCTCCTCTCTCCATCCCACAGCCCACAGTGGGACCATCATTAATCTCCTTAATAAAGGGGAGGAGCATCCCAAGGGAAATGCAGGTGGAAAACTCAGCCTTGCCCTCCCCTCAGCATCTCCCAGGTGGGTTGGAACAGGCTCCAGGATGTAAATTTGGGTGTTTCACCACAGCACATCTGCCAGGAGCTTGTGCCCAGGGAACCAACCTTATGGATGGTTCTCCTCAGGGAAAGGCAGGAAAGAGAATCCAGATTCCCAGAAAAAACCAGCAAGTCCCAAAGTGACACCGCCAGGGAACAGCCTGGGAGACTCCGCAGCTTCAATGAACGCCCAGAAAAAATCCCTGGGAGCAGCCACAGCCAGAACCTGGAGTTCCCAACTGGCTGAATCCCTATGGGGTCACATTAACAAAACCAACGGAATGTTCCATGCTCTGATCCTAAATCCCAACCCTCCCAACCACCCACGGACACGCCGAGCCCCACCAGGATGGCTGGAAAAGCATCTTCCCCCCAGATGGAGCCGAATTCCCGCTGGGGACGTCTCCAGAAGCAGATGGATAAAGGCAGTTTCCATTATCCCAGAAGGACACGAGGGAAATAAATCCTCGGAGTCTCGACTCCGTCCCATCACGGAGGTGTCGCCGGTCCTAGAGGTTCCTGCACCCTCAGGATGGGCACGATCTTGGAATCTCCTCCCAGGAAACAGCAGCACCAAGAGAAGAAGTGGCTCCTGCTCACGGCAGGATACAAACATCCATCAATATCCAGCAGGAACAGCTTGTCCGGAGAAACCATGGCTGCCCCTGGATCCCTGGCAGTGTCCAAGGCCAGGCTGGACACTGGGCCTTGGAGCAGCCTGGGACAGTGGGAGGTGTCCCTGTCCACGGCAGGGGTCGCATTGGGTGGGCTTTGAGGTCCCTTCCAACCCAAACCAGTCTGGGATTCTAAGCAGGTCCAGGCCGGCACCGGGCAGCTCCATGGAGAAGCTCCATGTGGAATGTGGTGGCAGCTCCGAGCTCAGGGAATTGGGCTGGCCCAAATTTAAGCATCCAAAGAGTCAAGGAGACCTGGTTCTGCTGGATACTGAAGTTCCCAGGAATCCAAGCTCGGGTTGACAAGTGGACACGGAGAGCGACCAACAAGGTGAAAGCGAGCCAGAGGTTCTTTCCTACAGAAAATTCCAGTAAAAGCCATCGGCATGGATGAGTCGTCATGCAGCTCCCGGCTCAGCATCCACCTGCTCCGGCCAGCACGGAGCTCCAGCTCAGCAGCATCCCTGGAAGTGTCCAAGGCCAGGCTGGCCAGGGCTTGGAGCAGCCTGGGACAGTGGGAGCTGTCCCTGCCCACGGCAGGGGTGGAATGGGATAATCTTAAGGCCCCTTCCCACCCAAACCATCCAGTGAGTAATTCCCAGGAAAAGTAAGGCTGAGCCTGATGATTTACCAGGCTCTGATCAACCCTCTGCAAGCAGCACAATCCCAACTCTCCGAGCTTCAAAAACTCATCCCAAAAGAGAACCCCGCACATCCCTCCTCATCCCACCCCGCAGCGGGTACAGAACGGGGGAAGCCACCAACATCCCACAGCCAGCACGGCTTGGCTTGAATTCCACTCATCCCAAACAGCCAGCAGATCCTCAGACATTTCCAACAACCTTCAGCCAGTTATCCCAGACAATCCTTTCCTCCAGGCAGAAGTTCCGTGCTGGGAAAAGCACGGCCAAATTAAGGCACGCCGTTAACGAACACGGCCGGGGAGTGGAGGGGACACCGGGATTCCAGGTGGGGACAGGGGAACAACCCTAAAAACACCGGGACACCTCCTGAAAACTTTCTGAGTCCCAACACGCCCCAGGGAAACCCCAAAATCAGGCCAATCAATCCATAATTCCATTAAAAACCCGTTAGAGGAGCCGCTCCAACTCCTTTCAACAGCCCGGGTTGGCACCACTGGACACTTTTAGAAACAAACGGCGACGTGGGACAACCCAGACATTCGGACACCAAATTCCAAGTGCCAGCCCGAACCCGGGCACCAGGATCCCTCCACACACTCCAAACTACAAAGGTGAAACACCTAAATTAGCCTAAAAGTTTGGGGATAAACAGGAGACTCGTTTGGACCTAGCGGGTCTCTCGTCCCACCAGGGTTAAGCTGAAGTAAACCAGGATTTACTCCAGGCTCTCCCATCCTAGGAGCCACATCTGGCAAAACACAACCTGGATTCCAAATGAAACCCTCCGTTCCTCACTAATTTTAGAAGGTTCAGCCACCAGCACTGTTTCAGCTGCAACAAGGGGAAGCTGTTCCTCAGCTGCTCCAGGTGGGCACAGACAGAACTCGCTCAAAAAAGGTTTGCTCTGTTGTCCCTGCTCAAAAAAACCACCATGTCTAGCTTTGCCTCCAATCTGGCCGTCACTCGCGGGGTGCTCCATGCCAGATGTCTGCTCCTTCCACCCCAGAGCCGGCAAAGTTTATGGAGCCCCTGAATCCTTCGCCAAGGAAGTCTAAAAATGTAAAAATAGCGTTGAGAAGCAGCGGGAAAGGGGTGGGGGGGAGAAACCCAGCAGGGACCGAGTGACTTCTCAGGAGAGGCGATAAAGCCGGAGGCCCTGGTGGAATGAGGGGGGGGGGTTGG
>VZRS01013677.1:617-33072 GCA_013398055.1 Ifrita kowaldi
TGGAAAAGGCCCACTTGTCCCCGGAGATAAAGAGACGACGAGGAGGAGACTTCCAAGAACAGCAGGTTTAATGCAGGGGAAATCCGAGGGAAGTCTGAGGGAGCAGGGCTGTGTGCAGTGCCTTAAAAGGCAGGGAAAAATGGAGGAGCATAGGGAAGGAGCCAATAGGGGTACATGAACTGGGAGGAGTTACATACACGAAGGCCAATAACTTTGAACCGGGGGTGGAAACAACCGGCATGTACCAATGAGGGACCGAGTTTAGGGAGAATGTTCTGGAAACAGAGGCGGGAATAACCAGAGGGGGGGTGGTGCTTAAACAGGGGTGGCGTCTGAGTCTCCTCCCAGGGAGCCGCCCTCAGACAGGGATTCGTCCGCCCATTGGTGTAGGCGGGATGGGCTCCCTGGAGGCGGTCTCTGGAGAGACCACGATGATGCCCTTGTCGAATCCACCCCAACAGTCCAAGGGTAGTTCTGGTGATATAAGAATTCATGTTTTAAAAGTGTCAGTAATGTGCAAGGTACTTGTGCTGCTTGGTGCACTTGTTACACAAACTCCCCACTGTTCCATAGCTGTTTGATAGGCACTGGCTCACAGGGCCCAGTGAATGCCTTTGGAATTACTGGAGATGAAGGCAAGTAACTTTGAGGACCGTTTCTGCCTGCTTGTATGTATGATAATCTTGAGTCCTATAATAAATAAGTGCTGTCACAGCTTATCTGACATGGCATTGATAATGAAGAAATACATCTTTCAAATTAATTTAGGTGGCGCATTTTGTCATCTTTACAGAACTTGTTGACTATGAACAGAATTTTGAACGAATCATGGAGTATCTCAGATCAGGATCCACAAGAAAATGTGTTTGACAGTTACCCTTTATTAAAACTGTTTTTGCCAAGTACTGACTAAATGAGACAGTAGAGAGTACTAAATGTACTATATTAGGTCTCAATTATGTATGTGAATTGCTGTGCTTATTTTCTTTATTCTAGTCAACATCTGCAAACCTGTATCTGGAAAATCATAGAAGTTAATGTACACATTTAACTGGCTCTGTGGAGGGTTTTGACTTGGAACAACATTGTCTAATACACCTTCAACTGCCGTAAGTTTTACTTCCCATTTCATGGGCAAACTTGAGACAGTTAATAGCTAATTACTTTAGTTCTATTCTTCTATTTACTTTTATTTTTACCCAGCTGCCACCTTACTGTCTCATTCCCCCACCAAAAAGAGAAAGTGTTCTGAATTTAATTTCTTGTTTATTGTTTCCAGGAAAGGAAGATTGATCCCAAATTACTAGTAAACATGATTTAATTAAGGGCTGAACTTGTCTAAAGACAAAACAAAACTTAGGGTGTAGTTTCAACTGCACTGCTAAGAGGGCTTTAATTCAGAGAAATGTTGTCCTTTAATCTTTCTTGCCTCAACATGTGTCCTGTTCTTCCTCCCATCATTTTTTTAAATCCTGATATAGACTTATATGCAATATCCTAAGTTGTTAATATGTTGAAGTTCTGATGAAAGGAAATAATACATAAAACAATTTGTTTTGGCAAGAGTGTGTGCCAAAAGTAAGCCCTCCCTTGATGTGTCAGCAGAGAAATAAACACAGGAGGGAGGAAAAATGCTGGAGAAACAAACACAAATAGAGTTTGGGTATGGAAACACTGTAAGTTTACAAATAGTATCTATTAAACAAACATTAGGACTGGAAAGTTAAACAAAATGAAGTTCCCCAGATACATGAAAGCCCTTACGAGTAAGCCTTAAAATAAAACAGAAGATATGAAATTGAAGTGATGAGGTGATTGTTTCTCTTCCCAGTTTGCATTCTTGAAAGGCAACATGAGTTGCTCACATTGTAGTGGTAACTCAAGGTTCTCATTTGGGCTGTGGTTACAATTTTCCTGTCTTGTCCAGCCATGAGACAGCATTTTGCTTTGTGGGATACTTGGAGGACATAGGTTTTGGTTTGTTACTTTATATCACCTAATTTGCTTGCAGATCAGGCTTTGTTGCCTGTTTAGTGTGTGGCTTCCAGAGACTCATGTGTAACTTAAGTTGGGTGTTGAATCACATAAAATGTTGACTGTTGGGTCATATAAAATGAAATAACTTCTAGGAAAGAAAAGGTCTTGTGTCATGGGAGGCTCTTGAGGACAATGATGGTGCCTGCAGAAATCCTCCTGTGGAGCGGGAGGTGAGCAGTGAGCAGATCACCTCTCCAAGGACAGCAAGCCAGGCTGAGCCATAGTCCGAATGGGCTTGTCTGCTTTATGCTTCACAGCTTTTGAGTACAGGGAGAATTCTCTCCAGAGCTGTGGAGCCCTGTTCTGGCGCAGGCTGTAGCAGAAAGTGGTGCCACTTTACCATCACTCACCTCAGGTTATAAGGCACTGAATGTTGAAGTGTCAGGGCAGGTGAACTATTCTAAATCTGTGCTTTGAGTTGTAAGTGAATTGATGTCCCAGTTCTAGTCCTTGAAGTGCTTACTAATGCACTACCCATTAATATAAACAGCGTGAGAACCACAGAAATAACCCCTAGTTTAAGTGCTACAGATGTATGGGTTATCACAAGAATATTGCAAAGCAAATCAAAGGAAAGATAAGCCATTTCACTATGATGATCTTTTCTCCACAGGAAGATGGAATACTGTCACTTGATGCCAGAGAGATGTACTAACCTTAGTTTGCCAAATGAATATCCTGAAACTTACCCTGTTGTGTTCTATAGGATGTGTAGTTCAAGTGACAACAACTTTTCCAATTTTAAAGACCAAGTGATCGTAAAAGAATTGAATCTTAGAGAGAGTGCTAATTGCAAATGTGCAGACCAAACATTCCCAGAAGCCTGGCTCCTCTCTGTACTTTCCTTGTGCAATAATGTAACATGACTGATGTGGATTTAGCTTGCTGAAATTAAAGAAACCTTATGCAAAGGGTTCATTTAAAGTTCTCAAATGCTTTGAACAGTTCTTTAGCTTGTATTCCAACAAGTGTGGCTGCAGCATGTCAGCCTCTTTGGAGGCTGGTAAGTAGCATGTGACTGCTCCATGACCATCACCCATGTAACCCTTGCAGTTCATTTTTTACTGACTGTAGGTGTCTGGTAGGGTTTTTTCACCTTGTTGGTTTGAGGGATTTGCAGAATTGATAGTTTCCCCTGAGGCTGGCAATGTTGAGGGAGTGGAGGAGAGTTTTGCCTCTTATCCTATGTATCTGTTATGAAGATAGCATTTAAGCCACCACTCACTGATGCTCTTGAGAGGACTCTCTAAGATGTTCTCATCTGAATTGCTTCTTGGGGAGTTACAGGTTTAGGAAAAACAGGTTGTTTGGCTAACTTAGGTGCATGGCTCCTTGGGTTACTTCTCTTTGAAAGCTTCAACTTACCTGGGAAACACTTGTGGAAATTGTCTTGCTTTCCATAATGTCTGTACAACATGCTAGGAGTTACAGCACAAGGAATTTCATCTTTGTAAGAAGTCCTGTGTGTGCACCAAAAATCCCCACTTAATTGAGTTGGTTTTTTCCTGCACAAGAGGGAAGCTGTGATCCTGCCTGGTTTTATACACATTCATATATAACATGCTGTTAGGGTGCCTCTCTCCCTAAAGTAAACTGAATTCAAATGCTCAATTAGGAAATTAACTCCAAGAGCAGAGCCCTCAGGGAATGTGAGGGAGGGAACCTTGCCTTCTGGGAGGTATTGTATCCACAGAAGAGTTGTGAGATCAACAGGAAGAACCACTGCAGAAAAGGGCCCCAAGGATGGATCAAGCCACCTGTAAATGTACCTTGAGCAAAACTTTTCAGTGTGACATTCCATTCCCACCCTCCCACCGTTTCTCACTGCCAAAAATAAAAGTAAAAGAACTTTCTAGTTCAAGATTTTATTAGAAGTGGTTTGGAACTATAAATGAAGATTGCCCTTTTTGATTTCTGCTGTGTTGAGGGAAATACAATAGTGTGATGTAACTATAAAGGGAAGGGTGGCATCAGCTGCCAGATTCCATTATCTTCCTAGCTGGAACAATACGTAGGCACTGCAGTTTTTGGCTCACTGAGTTGAAAGTGAGATGACTCATGTAAAATCTTAGCCTTAGGAGTCTTGTTCATTCTGATAATCAGTAACTTAATTAATGCAAATCTCTGAAAACTAATGAAAAGCAAACAGAAATGCATTTGATTTACCACTCCTGTAACTGACTCTCCTTGAGTAGGAGCACGATTAGTCAGCTCCACTGCAAGATGCAACAAGCTGGGTTGTGCTTTCAGGGAAGGTGATCACTTCCAGTAATGATGAGACTCTATTAACAGATAGCAGTCCAAAGACTTATCCACTGCTGGTAATGAGACAAATTGGTAATACACCTGTTTTCTTTGCTTCCATCTGTGTATGATTCATGACTAGTGCAGCTTTTATGGCAGTTGACCTGAAAATGGTCAACAATTGACCAGGCACATTTACCAGCTGTAGTTGAATGGGTATTCCCATAACTGAATTCTTCCATGTACTGGCTGTTGACTTATTAATTTCCTGGGAATTATCAGTTTCTGATGAAACTAATAGTGGTAGAGGGAGGTATAAGGTTTTGATATGGAAGACTCAGTTTGAATTGCTGCTGTCACCAAATTAATTCTAATTTAGAGGTTTTCCTTTACTTAGTTTTATTTTAAAGCTGCTCTATTGCAACTTCTTGATGCTGAGCTGTATTCCTCCATCGTAAAGGTAGTGCTTAACTGTGGAAAGAGAGTTATGAGGATTCTATCTTTAGGTTTGATAGGCATCTTTAAAATAAGAATAATTGTTTAGAAGACGAGATTTTTTTTCAAAAGTATTAAGCATAATAAAGCCTAGACAGATGATATCACAGACAGAGTAGCTGGATAATTGAAATCCCCACACTGGCTCTGGTAGGTGCTTTTTACATGAGAATTGGTTGTTGACTGATCTTAGCATGAGATTATTTTTTCTTAAATCCCCACCTTTTCAACCTCTCTTAAGCATTTAAGATAGATCAAATGCATAGCAAGCCTGTACATACCTCAAAGTGTTAAAATGTACTTTGAGAAGTCTGTCCCACTAACTCTAACAAAAAAAAAAAAGGTGAAAAATCCTGTTAGTGGTGGAAATGGGGTAAGCATTACATGATGTGTGGGAAAGGAGCAATGGAAATTACATACTCTCACAGGAATAATAAAGTGTCATCTCTTCTGTTGGCCTTTGCTGCTACTTCTGTCACTCTGCACCAATATAAAAATGCAAGAGGCGCAATGGACTCAAAATGTTTTTGTGTCTGCGGTCTTTGTGGTTCCTGTTCTGCAGCTGAGGAAAGTACACACTGTAGTAGGAAAATATTCCATCTCTTAAATGAACAGTACAATCACAGAATATCCCGAGTTGGAGGGGACCCACTGGGAGCATCACAGTCCAAGTCCTGCCCGGGACAGCCCCAAGAATCCCATCATGTCTGTGCTCTTCCCCTCCGTTAGCCCTTCTTTAGCCATTAACATAGGATGGGAAGTTTGCCAGCTCTGATGCAGAGCCAGAGAACTGCACAAATGACATGGATTTTTCAAGTATTATTTGCAGTTGTTTCTTATGAGGTCCTAGTCCCTGCAAAATATACAACAGCTCTCACTTCAGTTAGTTTTGCAGAGAGCGAAACATCATCTCTTGTGTGGATCCATCAAGTACAACACTGCCAGAATACTGATGTTGAGAATTCATTTGCCAAAGTGCTAGGAAACAGTCCCTGGCTCCTGTGTCCTTCATTTTTACTGCCCATCTTGTTTGGATGCACAATAAGCTCAGGCTTGGCCCCTGTTATCAAATTATTGTACAGGATATTGACTGAGCAAAATGTTCTCCTTTTATTTTCTTTGCTATTACGAAGATAAATTTTGTATGTATTGAACCTCTGTGCAAGTACTGATAGAGACTTTCCTGCAAACATCAGTTACCCTGGGATAGATGCTGCAGATAAGAACATGAGCTGATGAAAAACAGTGGTGCAAAAAAAATTCAGTAATGCAGAAATGGTGTGTTCCCTAGGAAGAGTTTATTTTTCAGTTTTCATCAATGCTTATCGCTTTCCACAAGAAACTGAGTTATTTTTAGATAAATAGAATGGCAGTAGTGGTTATTCTCTTTGTCTTTGACACATAGATTTCAGAGGTTGTGGGTAGCTTTCAGGGAGCTGGAATGGCAATATGTTGCATTGTCAAATGTATTTTGAGTGGTTTTTTACTGAGTTTCAGTCTTTGGGGGAGGAGGACACACCCTTTCAGCTGAAAAGTCAAAGGGAGTAAAAATCTACATAAACATTAAGGTGTGTACCTCAGGATGGATTGTGACACAGGGTCCTCCTTTGGTGCCCCTAACCCACCCTGAGTTACTTATCCAAGGTCTTTCCATTTTCTGAGAACTGCAAGTATGGGAATAAACTGCTAAAATCCTCCTTGGGATAGTCATTTATAGCTTGTTGATCAGGAATGCTTCAGCAGAGGAGGGTTTTAATGACACAGTAAAACTCTAAAAACAATCAAGATGGAGCTTTTAACTGCTGGAATTGGAGTGTGGGCTGAGGAAGTTTGGACAGGTCAGGTCAAGTGGACAGGAAGAAAGCATAGCTGCTAGTAACTCCATGGGGCTTACTGATTTTAATGTCCTCCCCTTCTCCCCCCCTTGGTAAGGAGTCCATAAATAATTCATAGCAAGTCTTGGGGACATTCTATTTCATAACACTGCTGGATCACTGTGCTTTTTGCAGTTAATTCAGAACTGTATAGATAATTCACTTTAATAATTTAACACTGAGAGTAAGGCTTCACATCAACTTTTCAGAAGTCTGAAATTCCTTCAGTGGTTCTTGGAACACCCATGACGAAATAAATGCCCATTAACTCAAAAAATAGATGTGGATCCATTTGGCCCCAGTGCTGTGAATTCTGGGCACTTTGTTACCAGTGTTTCCTGCTGTTTATAGTAGCTCAATATTGCAGCTCATGTTGAGAAATTCAACTCATTTGCTCGGGAAAATCAAAACATTTACATGAGTTATCACCTGCACTCAGTAGGCTCCTAAATGTCCTCATGTCCCCAAGTGTGCCATTGATTGAGGTGGGAAGCTGTGCATTGCAATGCAAAGATGAACCTTTTATTAATTGCTTGCACATGAACCAATGTGCAGGATGATAGTGCAGGTCATTTCTGATGTTACCTGCAGATAAAATGGAGCTTTGACTGCTTCCATTGTATTTACATACCTGAAACATCATTGTGGGAGGGACAGGAGAAACAGCTGAGCTCTTTCATAACTTCCCTGGTCAGGTGTGCTGACAGATGCCCCTGCCCTGATCCCCCTCCTGGCCTGGATACCAGCTCCATCTGCCCCCTCTGCTTTTGGGCTTCTACACAACATTTAGCAGTGGAACTTTGTTTAGCTTTTGTGATGTCTTCATGTCTAAAAAAACCCCCAAAAAACATAGACTTTATTTCTGTGAAAAATGGTGTTGATCCAGAAGCTTTTAAGGTTTAGTTGGTGTGATCTGGAGCTTAAAAATGCTATCACAGGATGTTCTCCTCTGTAAGTAACAGTACAATTTATGATCTGTTATTAAGCTTAGTTTTCATATTGAAAGGAACAAGAAACTGAATCCCAACAGCTTCAGAGTTCAAGCAATTGGGTAAAATATTAAAGATAATTTTAATATATAGTCTATGAAAAATTTTTTTCTGAAATTTTCTCACTCAGACCAAAATATACAAAAGTCAATTTGAAGAAAGTATTTAGGAGCTGTCTGCCACATGCACTCTAGTGATGATTGCAGTGCTGGCAACTCCTGTTCCATGGAAGTATCTGATCAAATGATCCTCCAAGGAGTGTGCTGCTGATGGCTCTGGGCAGTGTCCTTGGATTCCTGCACTGAGCTCTGGCTATGCTCCTCTGCAGAAGAGTCATTTGCAATTCTCTCTTCCTTCATCACCTTCAACAATCTAGCCAGTGTTCCAGAATTTTGGCTGTGCTTCATCTTAGTGTCCATTTGTTTTCTTGCAGTCTGTCACTTTAATGCATAGCAGTTAATAAAATAACAAAAATGTCAGAAAGAAAAATACAGTATGAGAGAGGTAGGTAGACTTCCCAGCAGAAACTGAAAAATGAACTTGAGCAGATTCTAAAACAAACACATCTGCCAGCAGTGAATTGAACAACTACCAGGAACTGGGCAGGGGCATTGAGAGCTGGACTTTCTCTTTGGTTGTTTCTGGGAAAGTGTATTTAAACCCATCACATTAGAGGTAACCAGGTACATTCTTTCTCACCTGCCCAGAACACTGGGCACAGGTGAAACACCAAAACACTTGGATTTATGGAAGTTGGGAAGATCCTAGATTTCACTGAAGTCTTTATGTGCTGTGGTTCCTCACAACTGTGACTTTGCAGATAGTGTTCAGCAAAAACACTTTCACTTTACTGGTTTTTATATGTTTAAATCAAAGTTTGGCCCATCTTAGAGCATAAGAACACACTGAGCACATGGTTTAAGCATTTTAAATTGGCATCAGTATTAAGCTAAAGGCTCAGTGGATCTGAATGCTGAGGTGAGAGTTCATCCTTCCTTCACTCTTCAATATAATATTGCCAGTTAATACAGAGGCAGGTAGACTGTGACTCAAATGCAACAGAGGGTGGTAGGTAGGTTAGGAAATTACTTTGAGATAACCTGGAGGTCAAGAACAGTCTAAAATGTTTGTTTTGTGGGGTCAGGAATTGATTTGTCAGGTACAAATGGAACCAGCAGTGCTGGTGATCCCCGGGTGGAGCTGTGGCTGCTGCAGGTAACAACTCCGAGGTTTAAACCTTTGAACAGATCAGCAAAGGTATAAAGCTGTCTAGAGGGAGTTTATCTTTCTATATTCATAAAGTTAATAAAAATTTCCCATATAGAAAGTTAATTCCCTGGTAGCTTTCAAAAAAACCAGTGTCTGACAACTCTTCTGTGGTGTAATTGCCTTTTGTGAGAGCTGACACACTGGCCATGCAAGACCAAATTAATTTCAGAAAAATAGCTGTATATGAGTGACATCAACTCTGTCTTGCTGTGGAGTGGAAGTGTCAGTGACTTAATGGATGGAATGTAACAGGAAACAGAGAACAGGGAGAATTATGAGCTTTTATGGTTTTTGTAAATATGTGAGCAATATCTCGAAAAGCCAATTTTGTACTCCACTGAATATTGATGCTAGTAGCATTATTTTAAATCGTTCACTTTCTTGAAGTAGAAAGTGACAAACCATTTAATCTTATATTGTGCAACAGAAAAAGCATCATTATCTAATTTCCACCTCTATCTTTTAAATTGTCCTTAAGTCAAATAGTTCAGTGCATGTGTGCTTGCACCATTCAATCTTATAATCAGTTTAAGATAAATAGAAAGCAAAAATGCTTTTATGAGACTTACTTGTGATGACTGAGAGACCCTGAACTATGGCCAATTTCCATGGCTCAACTGAGGTCCAACAGTGTGAAACAGTTAAGGCAGCACTTGACCAAATTCAATTTAACATAGACCTGTGCATATGAAAAGCACTGAGGGAAATGAATGAAAATGTTATGACTGAGAAGTTCCCATTGGCTGGAAGGTGCTAATGAAGTTTATATTTGGGAAAGGAAAAACAAAGGAGAAAAACTTAACTTCCCAACCACTCTGTAAGGCAGGACTCTGCCAGACACTGATCCCTCCAAGCTGCATGGGAGGTGCTGCCTGTCTTGAAGGTGGCTTCAGATACAGTTTTAAGCATCTTGTGCAGAGGTTGAATGCCTCTCGCTGCTTTATTTCATATGCACCAATGCTGCCATGCAAATGGGAAGCTCAGAATATTCACCTAGACTGGAGGTTAAGGTGTTTCTTTGAAACCATCCTCAGCTCTAACTGCTGTGTGCCAAGTTACAGGGACAGAAGAAAACTTCTTGGTTTCTTTGTACTACCTGGTATGTGAGAAATAGCAGGTAATTTGCAATACTTCACTATTATTATTAATTTAAAGCTTAATTTCAATAGCTGTGTTAATTAAATTTTATTCTCGTGGTATTATACATTCTTCATATTAAATATGTAAGTTTTATAAACAATGGAGGTGCTGAAGTGATTTTATAGGCAGAGGTTTTTTGAAGACTTGTCTGATATGTATCACTTTCCAGCTTTTCTCCCCCATGATTATGAAGCATTATTCAGTTCTTTTGAAGGCTGGAGTTACTGGTTTCATTCTGCCATGTCAGAGTAGCTGTGGTTTGTGTAAGTTCCTCACATGCATGATGGGCAGTGTGTAATTCCAGCTGAGATATAAATACTCAAAATCAGGAAGATTTGGCAAGTTAGTTATTAGTGTAGCGAATGGATTATAAAAAGTGGTACGGCAGGAGTTTTAGGAGATTAACAAAAGTCTTTATCTTGGGATTTGGTGGACTGTGTGAGTAAGTAGCTGGCAATTTCATTGTGCTAAATGAAGCGTTTAGAGTATTAAAAAAACACATCAGTGTCTTTGTATTTATTACCCAAAGGTTTTACTCATTCTCTAGTTTTGGAGAGGAGATCTTGGCTCTGGGCGGTGACAAAGCTTTGTGGCAATATTCCCTCAAGTTCTGAGCCTTAAAGCTTCAAAAAAATGGAGAGCCACAATTCCATGTCAAATTTCTGTCTCAGACTCCACTGAGATCGTAACAGATGTCAGTGGTCACCAAGGAACTTTGAGATGAGCATGACAAGGTAAAACATTCCTAAAGGATAACCAAACCCAACCATTTCTGATGGCAACACTGGGCTCTGCTTAAGGAATATTCCTGGTTTGAGATATAGATGTTTTTTCCATCTACCATAACTTCAGTGTTTAGCAATACCCCAAGAGGAACCAACTACTTGTCTAAGGTTTTGTTATCTTCCAAAGATGAAAAATAACTTTGAAACTGGGCCAGGAAAACACAAAATTGGTTTGTATAACACATAGGTAAAATCTACATGGGGCAGCTGTGGTTTTGGACTTTATTTTATCTGACTTCTATTCCACTTTTTCAGTGGACTGTAAGTGTACAGTGCCACTTGGGAGGTCTGTTTCCACCTTCTGTCTCTCACAGTTTAGGTAGGACTTTCTGACTTTTAACTACAAACACACAAAAATTTCATAAAAATATATGGCCACTTCAAATACTGGCCCATTTTTATAATTTTGTCTTTGATAGGATAATCTGGCTGTTGAATACAGACCGAGTAAAAAGGAATTATTGAACACTTATTTCCACATTAATAATAAATAAAAACGTGTTATCAAGAGAGGCAGATCAGTATTTTAAATAAAGGGTTGAAATAAAAATGATTAAGAGTTTATTTCTACTAAATTCATAGTGGTACAACTGTAAAATCTTGAAGCTTGTTGTCTTTAACTTTCACACTGAAATAATCTAGGAAAAAAATCTTAGTTAAGTTAAATGAATCTGCCCTTATGCTGTACTGATAACAAAAGAACTAAACACCCAAAGAAAGAAAAACCGAACAAACCCCAAAACAGAAACCTATACGTTGTAGTAATAGTACATGTCTAATAGCTACAAGTTAGGATGTTGTGTCATGTTCTTAAAACTAATAATAATATTAATAATAAAATGAGACTATGACTTTTCCTGGTTTTCTATTCCTAAACTCTTCCAGAGGTGTTTACTGTGTGCCTAAATGCTGTTCCCTAGTGATAAACAACTACTGGAAATGTTATTTCTCTGCCCATGTTAGAACATTTTTCTTAGCATTAGTCAAGAATCTGTCACTTTAGTGGCAGAAAGTCACTCCAGGTCCAGTGCTAATTATCCACTAGGCAAAGGAGGAACTCTTCTGATCTCTCCTGAAATAATCACTTGTTTGTTGATCTTTGTTACCCCTCTGTGTATTGAAGTTTGCCTCCCCCTAGGCTACACTCCCACTCAGTGAGCCTTATCTAAGTAATATTTTGGTGCTTGTTCTGCCTTTTTCTCATTTCTCTCATGAGCTTGATTGGACTATATTCAGGTTTGGGTGGGTTCCAGCAATGTGCTGGTTCCCTCGCTGTTCTCTCAAGAGTTTTATCTCAGGGTTTGTGATCCACTGTTGCCCCTAACTATTGTTCCCTTATTTTGCCTGAATTCCTGATTAATGGTTTGCAGGAATCTGGACTCATCATTTCTTAATAGCCACAATGTTCATCCAGACTATCTGGCTGATTTTGTATTTTAGTGTTTTTCTGCAGTGTCCTTTTCATTAATTCCAGATATTGCCAGCAGCGTGCTTATGATGTATGTTTGATTATATAATTGGTTGAATGAAAATAAAAATAATTACTACCGTGAATAACATTAGAACTATGTGGAGTTCCAAAAGAAAGATACTGTGTTAGTGGAGCAAGAGGTACCCAGGTGAGTTTCAGGGGCTGTTGGCTTAATTTCACAAGGGCAAAGCCCTTAAGTTATGTGAGGAATCCATAGGAATTCCTATCCAAGGTGAGTTTCTCAGGGATATTTTGTGCCTTGGTAGTTTGTAGACTGAATATTAGTAGATTCTCCCCTATCTACTTACAATTTCTTTATCTCTGAAAGTACTCTGAATGAAATAGTATTGCAAGAAAACTAATTTCTTGAAGTTTGCAGAGTTTTTGTGGTTTTGAAGCTCTATTCCACATATTCTTACTAAAGGATGTGCAGTGGGTGTTCCCCAGTGTTCTGTAATTTAGCTGCCATCCCTGAGACAGGAATTGTCACCAAGTGTGACACTGGGTTCTGAGTTTAGCAGGTTGGTTCCCTGACAGCTTTTCCCACTGACAGGATTTCTAGAGTTCTGAAAAACATCCATGCCTGCTTTGTTGTGGCTTGTACAGCTGTTTGTGATGAGGAAGAGACTTTTTTTTTTTTACTTCAAGCTAATGAGTTAATTAGGTCTTTAAAATTATTTTCAGCCTGGTTTTGTTCATGTCCTGAGGCCACAGGAAGAAGTGCTTAGAAATCAATTTATTGGTTGCTGATTAGCCCACACCCTCAAGTGTAAGCAAAATTCACCTATTTACATCTTAGTTACTTAGCAAGTTACCCTGTATCCAATTATCCCTCCAACTTTTTTATTGCTGTTTGAGGATTTAGGTGAGTTTTCTTCTCTTCCTCCTAGTTCTGAGAACATGATGCTTGTACTTGTGGTCCTGCTAAGATGCCTTTCAGAAGAATGGATGTTTCCTTATCTTTGGGCAAGATTTTCAGTTTAGATCAATTTGTTTTCTCTCTGTTAGGTCCCTCAAGGATTGTGTTTGCCAAGCTCTCAGCCCTCTCAACATGTCAGCCACTGACCCTCAGTTTTGCTGCCAGCCCTGTGTTACTGTCTGGTTTTGGTAGTGACACAACTGGCAACGGTGGCCACGTTTCTGTGAAGTATCTGTAATTTATTCCACATAGATAAATTAGCATTTAAAGAAAAACTGTTTTGAAGTCTTCGGCTCTCCCTGGTGAGTTTTTCCTCTACCATTCTGATTATCTAAAATAGACTACAAGTGTAAACATAAAAATAATTCTGTCAGCTCTGAATTCCTGATTCTCACGAGTCTCTATTGAGTAGAAGAAAATTATTTCTGGGTCAACCAAAAATGAATGAGTTCAGATCAACTGAGAATAAAAGTTTAATGTAGCCCTTACTGTCTCGAGCTCCCTGGGCATCCTTTCAGTATTTTATTTAAAAAACCCAAACAGCCAAGCACCCTGAATCTGTAACTTTGTTTTGCTTCTATCAATTTATAGAAATTCTTGAAGAAATTTTGTTACAGTGGCAACTTGGTAATAACAAATGCAAGGAATAATATTTTCAGATAATTTTTTTCATTTATTATCACATTTCAAATTCTGAAATGTATTAAAGAATGGAGTTACTACAGAAAAGGTGGTTAAATACTGCTGCTATAGAGCAAGAACAGAGGCATTAATGTGTGTATAGGGTCTCCGTATCCTAAAGCAAGCCTCAAACTAAAAAGGTAAAGGAAGTTAGGAAAAGGGAAGGTGTTTGAAGACCAAGGAAATGGCTGCAGCAAGCTGGCATGAATCAGGGGAAAAGGGAGCAATTGGCAAGGGATCAAAGTTTCTCAGAAACTGTTAAACTGTCAAAAAACCACAGAAGAAATAGTGAGTGTGAATACTTCCAGGGTTTAGTATTTTGGGGTGCTTTCTTCTTTATTGACTTTGATTTTATGCATATTCCAAGATAATAAATTTCCAAACTGTGCTGTTTTACAGCTACCTTTGGATGTAAGCTTCTGCTGTTTCTGGTACAGAGCTGGGAAAAATGGGCTGCAGTGTGTGTGCATCAGTTCTGAGAGACCATATATAAGCTGGGTATACATTGATAGAACTCTATCCTTGTTCATGTCTTACACTGAAAAAGACTGTCCTTTTTTTGATTGGATGGACTTAGTTGGGTTTAGTTTCTGTGGGATTTTTTTCCCCATCCCCATGGAACATAAGTTTCCTATAGCAGGCTTGATGTAGCAACTTATGAGCTCAAAACTGGATAAAAGTGTTCTCAAAATGAGGCTCACAATTACAACAAACAATAGGGCAATAGAAAGCTTTGCAGCAGTAGGTGATGATTATTCATGACTTAAGAACCACAGAGTCCTACATCTATTAGAATGTGAAGTAGATGGATTGTTCACAACATAATGTCAGAAAAAACCAACCACCTTGACCTCTGAATCAGTGCTGAGTGTTATTTAGCAGCAGTGCACTTGTTAAACTCTCAAGCAGTTAATTAACAGAAACTTTATTTTCCTGTTCAGTGAAATCTAGGATGCTACCACAGAAAAAGAAATAAATTTGAGCTCAATTTTAGTCTTTCTTGTTTCAGCTGATAACTCAGTGTCTCAAAATTGGTTCTTGATTGTTTTAATCAAGGTTACTTTTTTGATTTCTCCAGGAAATTGCTTTTGGTCCTGGTATTAAACTGTCAGTGATGTGCTACTTTAGCACTTCATAAAGGAAGTAAACATTTGTCTTGCAATAAGTAGTGAGAGTCTGTGAGTGCCAGCTGGCTCTTCTGGGCCTTCCTCAGAAAGGAAAGGGAGCTTGAAAGAAACAAATGTCTTTTTTTTTTTTTCTCTTTACCCAAGATGTACCAGTAACACATCCATCAGTAATTAGAGAATTGTAATGATCTGAGAACTTTGCTACTTCCCCTGACTGCTGAAGCTGACAAGTATGTGAGGTATCTTAGAGTTTATTCCCTGGTTATGGGAGCAGGAGTACATGGACCAGTTATATTGAAATGCAAATGCTGAAACAGTTAAAAAGAAAAATTACCAATTGCACACACAGTAAACATTTGGTGCAGGAGATGCTCAGCAGTCCCTGTCAGATTATTTTGCGTTATTGACCAAAATACGTGGAGTAAGGAGAGTAGAGGTGCTTGGAGGAGCTACAAATACCTCATGCTACCTACAGTGCCTGAATTTGTGACTGTCTGTTATCAATTCATGTTTCCCCACTCCCTGTGTATGGTCTTATTCCACAGCAAAAATGAGGGAACTCGTGCTGCCCAATGATACATCACAGAAAGCAGGACCCATCCTGCAAGGCTGGCCATGGCTCTGGAAGTTCCTCTGCTGATAAAGCCTCCTGCAGATCTGTCAGAAGAGATGTGGAGCAAGGGCAGTCTGTCCCCCAGGCAGCTGCACCAACTGAGTATGGAAACAAAATGGTTGGAGCTGAGTGACAAGGGCAGACTTACCTGTGTAGGGCTTATGGCACTCAGCAATCAGCTTTGTGTGCAGTGGTTGTGGGAATGTGTTTTGTTAGCACAAAATTCAGATCCTGCTGGATAGGAGGCCAATTTCACTCCTTGCTACAAAGCAGAGGTTGCAGACACAGGCACAGAGTGGGGGCTTGTTATGGGGCTGTGCCAGGCCCCGAGTCAGGCACAGACACAAACCAACATTCACCTTGTGCAGAACAAACCCACACCTTCACCAGTCACGTTTGGGACACTGTCACCACCTGCAGTCCCCCACTGTTCCAGCGTCTCTGGTGTGGAAGCAAAGGAATTTTAGTTTCTGGAGCTTCTTTCATGATTAGAGCAGCATTATTCAGATGGAATACTTGGAGACACTGATTTATGATGTCACTTGTAGGAGCTGAATGATGATCTACACACTTGAAGCAATAGTTCTTGCTGTCACTTTCCTCTGCAGTCTTTTGGGATAATTTCTCATGCCCAGACTACTGTATAAACATTTTTGATGAGAACATCCATCACTCATTGCTTGTTTAGGTGTTACTAGATGCTAAAAAAAAAAGGCAAGCTATTTATCTGAGTAATTAATTAGAATCTACTTAATCTTAAAACATTGGAACTTCAATAATGTTAGTGTGTGTCCTGCAATATGATATGGTAGTATGGACTTTACCAGCTTTTTCCAGTCTATAATAATCAAACTGGTTTTAATCTTAAGTTGAGATTTCACTCTATTTCAATTTTGAAGCATAGCTTCAGGAGTATTTTTTAGAGTTCATGGAAGAAGTAATTCCATATGCAGTGTGTCTCCACAAATAACACCAGTGATTCTATTAAATATTTAGATTGCCTAAATTGTCATGATTTAGCCCTAAATTCAATAAGCACACTGAGTGTTTTCCAGTGCAGGAAGGCACAGATATTTTTAAGGAACACTTAGCACAGTTTTACGTTTTGTGTTCTTCAATAGCATCATTAACAAATAGTTTTTTTCAGTGACACAAGAACTATTATTTGTTAACAAGAAAAAATGGAATAGTATGAGCATTCTTGTAGGTGGTTTTATTGTTTGGGTTTTTTCCCAAAATGAGAATTCTGGATTATCTCCTAAGTGCATGATGTTTACAATTCCAGATAGTTATTTTTGACTTTGGATGTAGTTTTAAGGCTAAGACATGTGAAAGATAAGCCCTATTTTCCATGCTTAGTTCTTTCTAATAACAAAACTGAAGACACCACAAACACGGTTCCTATTTAAACATTCTTCTTGCTGACTGGTTTTGAAGTAGCTGGTTTAGGGGGTGAGGCTGGATACCTTAGTGACTTAACAACTGGCTTCAAAAGGAAACTCAAAATATTCTGACAAGTCTGTCCTCTCTACAGTAAGTGTGTGAACCTTGTTCATCCTGTTAGTGTATGTTTTCTGTCTGCTCCAGTGAGGGTGTTCCTGGAATATTTCCCAGTCTTGTCTTTCTGATGTGTTTGTGCATTGTTAATAACGATTGAGATTTCATGTAGGTATTTAAGTCTTATCAGAAATCATGCTTTTATTACTCTGAATATGTTTATGACTACAAGAAACTCACATTTGAAAGTGGAGGTGAAAATTGTCAGGTTAGGAAGTCCATGAAGACAGGCTGACAGGTCTTGGCCAGATCCTGGAGTATAACAGGGAATTAGCAGGTCCAATTTCTGCTGGCCAGGATCAGTATGTAACAGCCCTGTATAGCAGGAGAGCAGAGAAGCAGGACTCTTTCAACTCTGATTAGCTGGTTCAGTTTAAGAGTCAAGTAGAAATGTCTTCATTTGACAGGAGAATAAATGGACTATAATAATCACAAGAGAGTTCTGGTTTTAGTTTGACATTTCCAACACCTTTTCTGCCAAGTTCAATGCCATTAAATGAAAGCCTACTAATACCTTGTCCAGGCAAGTTTTTCTTAAGGGGCAAGTTAATACATCGGAAGACATCAGATCCTCAGCTGAAAGATGTGTGAATAATGAATGCAGAGCATGTCTCCAACCTAGCATGAATGGAGTATTTTGAAAGAAAACACCTTACCATAAACAGGTTGTGGGGTTTTTTTGCCCAAAGCAATGTCATTATCATTATTTGGTTTTGGTGGGGTTGCTATTACAGAAGATGTGGCCTTTAGTAGTATATTCAATTAGTTTTACCTTGGGGCAGGATTTAGTGCTAAAGCTGAGCCTTTCAGTAGCTGTTTTGTCATTGCATTGTAAGAATTGTGCTGTTCTGAGGGTCTCTCCTTGTGTGTGATAGATTTTCTTTCCCTGGCAGTTGCAACAGGGAACTGATGCACAAAGCTCCTGCTGTGTGTTTCTTGTATTTGTCCTTCTGCATCAGCACTCAGTGATCATCATCACTCTGTTCTTCCACCAGTTCATCTTGAAGCATCTCTTCTTCCTAGGTCTCACTTTACTGCTGTGCTGCTCAGGTGAGAAGTGAAAAGGCAGCTGACTGTTGATCAGAACAGATTATTTTAGTTCAAACAGCATTTATGCACTAAGGCAGTTTACAGTCAGGATCTTTCTATACCAGCTGTCCCCCGAACATGAACTCATGTCAGGCTGTGTATGAGAGCTCTGTGCTATTGTACCACGTGCAGCTCTTCAAGGGAAGCTGGAGTGATGTAAGAAGACATCAGTCAAACAGCTTGTGCTGGTGGAGCTGTGCTGTTGTTCTGAGAGCAGCCTAAAGCTCCAGAGAGGGGATGCACACAGTAGCACAAATCCTACCCTTCACTTGAGGTAGGAAATACTGGGTCACATCCGGAAAGGACTTTGCCTGTCTTGCAGCATATTGAGCTATTACGGCTAATTCCTAGAAATTTCCTGTTCCAGAAGTGGATTTGTAAAATCTGAATTCGTGACGTGCAGCTGAAAGGTTTTGGAGTGTGTTGGTGTCTGTGCAGAGGAGCTGCAGGGGCACAGAGCTTTCACACTCGGGGGCAGATGGGGAGGGGTGTGTGTGTGCTCACACTGAGCAAGGCTGCAGAACGGGTCACAGTGACTGAAACCTCTCAGCCCTGCCTTGGTGGGTGGTGACTAACCTTGGAATTTCTAAATTCAGAATGGAGAGCCAGCTCTAGTGAACTGAGTCCTAGGAAGGTTTGTGGCAAGAGACTAAAAAAGTAGCAAATGTAGGCAGAGAATTGCTGTTGGCAGCACATCAAATGCTGAATTCATTTCTGGACTTTGTGCTCATCAAAATGCTCCAAAGGGAACAAACCTGAGCTGGGAGGGCCCTCTGTGGTGGTGAGAGTAGCTGTTAGAGGCAGGAATTGAAAGGGATTTTGAAAAATTATCTTTTTCTCAAGTTCAGTGAGCATTGTTGATAACCTGTGATGGATTACTAAAGATCTGTGAAAAGGAGTGGTTGCTCACTATTAGTGAACCTTGCCATTCCTTCCATAAGCCTTTAAAGGCTAAATTCCATGTGATTTTAGTCTATATGGCTTCCTGAATATTTTGGGTAAAGACAAATAACCTTAAATTTCTTATATTGTGTTGCTGTGATGAGCACTGATCACAAACACTCTGTATTGAACACAACACAGTAGATGAAAATGATCATTGGGCTCATGATCACTCAGGGCAGTGAGGGCCTAAATTCAGGAACAAGTTGCTATTTCTGTGTTTCTTTTCCCCCTCATCATATTGGATGAAAATAATTTGGTGGAAAGCGTGAAATGATCTAGTTAAGGTATTGATTTCTGTTCTCATGGGTGATGCATTGTTTTTATTCTTACAATGAGTCTAAGGGCTTTGTTTTGTATGGGGAATATATAAAAGGTAAATATCTAAAAGGTAGTTTAGCAATAGTTAGTGAAAATTACACTACGTTTTTCACCCAGGAAGGCTTCCAAAGCTAATCCAGATGGGTGCTGAAATAACTGCAGAATTTATTAGTTAGTGCATTTAAATGGGCAGAGCTTCCTCTGCAGTTCAGTAGCACCTTTAAGTGATTGTGATCCAATTTTGGAAACCACTTCAAGATGAGTAATGGTTCAAGATTTGTTCTTTTTGTGTGTAAAGATAAATAATGTGCACACACAGGTACTCATTAGTTTGATCCTAAAATTTTTAAAGGCAATGTAGTTACAACTACAGGTAATTTAGATGCAGTGAACTTTGAATATCTTCTTCAAGGAAAGCTTTTGGGTACCCATTATCTGAAAAGCAATTTGTAGCAATGCATTTAATCTGACAGATGAACGCTGAACTGGTAGCAAAATTATGATAATGGAACTTTAACAAAGTAAGATACAACTTTAATAGTTAAAAAATAAAGCTGAAAACTGCCACTAAAAAAAAGATTCCCCAGAAAGCCACAAACTTCCCCATGATTCTTATAAACTGTTTTTTTGGTTCCTGAAAGTATTTGCAGTCTGAATAAAGGTAGTCTTCCACATGCTAGAGTTCTTAATTTTAAAGAAGTTGAAGGAAAATACGTCTCCAAGATCTGAAAAAAGAGTGAAGTAATCAATAATTACAACCAAAATATTTGCATTAAGCAGATCTAGAACACTTAAAGATTTTGGCAACAATTCTATGGAATGGGTCAAGAGGCCTTCTACAAAATCTGGGTATTTCTGTGTCTGTATACACAAGTAATACCCAAAGTATACAGCTTAACGTATTTCATCATGGCTGCATTTCTTCTTAGTCTGCATTTTGTAACTCTGCTGCTCTCTAAAAACATTCTTTGTCATTTCTTGGAACAGTTCTGTTATTGCCAGGGTATTTGAGAATTTTAAATGAGACTTTGTGTAACAAACTTCAGCAGGAAGAACGAATCTTTTCCTTGATTTTAACACCAGAAACTTAATGGCTGAGGAAGAAAATTCCCTACAATTCTAATGCATATTTGTTTAGATGAGTGATTTCAGAAGTTTATTTTGCTCAATTAAATATCTCCTTTAGCAAAGTTTGAGGCAGCAATAAGATGGTTGAGCAATGGTTTCAAACCTTGAGTATAAATTTAGTCTTTGTACAGTTGTCCCTGTTTAAAGGGAGGTTTCTCTCAGTTCCTTCTTTCTTTGGGAGATGATGATCAGGATGGTAAAAAGAAAACTCTGAGTCTATGGTACCTCCTGAGCTTAGCCATGATCTCTCTTGCACTTGCTGTTTCGATGATTCTTCTTTAATATTTGTACATACAGAAGATAATGCTCAGTTGTCATTTATGTTCCTGAGTTTTCCATGTTGTCTTTTTATCTTGACAAATGGTCTGTGCAGTCAGGGCATAATGAACTACTTGGTATTTAGTTTTGCAGCAGCACAGAAGACACAGAAGTTACTTTCAGAGGTGGAAGTTCCAGCTGTAATTGCATTGAATTCAACCTTGCTCATCTCTTGGAGCCCAGCAGCATCTGCAGATGGCTGTCCTGAACCTACTGAAAGAATTGCAGGTTGGTTCAGAGCTGCCACCCTTACTGATGCTGAAAATTCATTGTGGCTCCTTTTTACATTGTGGGTCATAATTTTCAGTAACTTCTCTGTCGAGATTGCAGTGAATGTGAAAATGAGCCAGATGTTACAACACTTAAAGCCTGTTCTGGAGGTCAGATAAAAATAGCTCCCAAGTGCACCATGCTGAAAAGCTTGGGGAAGCTGATGTTCCGATGTGAAAGAATGGCTTTGTGGCAGGATGGGTAACTTCATGAAACTTGATTTCAAGTACAGTAGTTTTAGTTCACGTATGGAGGGTTGAATGTGCATGGCAAGCCCTTTGCTGTGGGTGTTCCCCTTTACATGTTTCTGTGTGTAACTTTGGTACAGCAGCACTTTGCTTTTTTTTGAGAGATTTAGTATTTTCTAAGGAAAAAAAAATGAAGTAGAGCATGGCATTATAAGCAGCACATGACTCCCTAAAATGGTGCTAAATGTGCTTTTCATTTGAGTTTTCAGAAGCTTTTTCTCCCTCACTCAGTCCAGTCTCCAATAATGTTTTTTTCATCACATCAATCAAATCACAGAAACACAGGATGAAACAATGCATTGGCAACAGCCCAGAATTCAAGACCAGCTTGTTCTGTTCAGGCACTAATAAATGTCAGCTAAGAGGAACTGAACTGTATGTGAGCCCCTGACTACCTGGGCTGCATCTCTTGCTGATGACTTTACCTTCACCATGAGCTGTGCATTTAATGGCAGGGACAGCAGGGGGTGACCCAGCTGCAGGAGGCAGATTGATCAAACGTTTGGTGAGTGAGGACACAGAGATGCTCTGGCATTGCTGGGAATGTCCTTCATAAAGACAAAATGAGGATCTTGGCATAGCAGTGAGGATAAAGGTGAACACCTGGAAGGGAAACCTTGCTGTCTAACTTGGCTGAGTGCTGTCTTCAAAATACACAGAACTACAAAGGCACATTTCCTGTTGTCTTTATGTGGACATGGTAAAGCTGACATCACTAAAAGGTGATGGTATTAAATTCTGGTGCCAGGCTCTGCAGAAGTGTTTGTGATAGTAATGGCTCAAGCTGGCTTGCCTATAAGCTGCCTTGAGAAAGCTACTGCCACAATACCAACCAGACTGGATGGGCCTTTGAATGTGTCTAGCTGAAGAGTAATTTTGAATTCAGTATGTATTTTGCACATACTTTGATGTGAGTTGATGTAGCTGAACACTGGGAAGTGACATGGGAGAGAGAAGTGAATCTAGTGTTGAGTTTGAATAATGGAAGCCAATACCATAGCATGGAACCAGCCAGAGTTCTTGGCCTTTTACACTTGGGCAGTAGTAATTTATGTCCTGAGGAAGAGACTTAAAGTGTCAGTAAGCAGTGATGTTATGAGTAACTGTAGTCAAAATACTTGACTATGTTCCCACTGGATATGTTGTTCCTGATTTAAAAAAAAAAAAAATCTCAAAACAAATCAAACCCAACACCCTTTCCTGTTCCATGAGTTGGCCTTTGCCCCTTCATATTTATTCTACCTAATTACACTGGAAAGATTTCCAATCCAAAGTGCTGGGTCAAAAAAAAAAAAAAATCTTTGCGTGAAATGCAGAAGTGAACAGTTTAGACTTGCAACTGAAACTTCAAAGCTTTTGTTTGGCATTTTCTGAATCCATCTCCTGGCTGTCTTAGGCTCTAAAAATGCTACTTCAATAATTGCCAGAACAATTCCTACTAGCCAGATAAATTTGCACTTGATACACTTGGACCCATTCCAGGTCACCTGTTTACAAAAGACAAATTCTGTCCTAATTCCTGGAATTACTTCCATTTTGGCACAAGGAAGTTGTTGTATGACAAGAAAATGGTAGAGAAATGTTCATCGTAAATTCAAACTGATCAAGAGTGAGCAGGAATCTAGGCCTCCTACAGCAATTTCTTTCCACTTTCTTAGTTCACTGTAATGTCTAGTAACAGAATAATTCTATTGCTTCCTTTTTGTGGTCATATATTTTGGATTTAGATCTGTTAGCACTTCAACTGCTTAATGCTTGTTTAGTCACTTGTCTTGATTACAGTCTCCTGTTCTATGTACTTCAAGAGAGTTAAATACCAAGCCCAAGAGGCCCAGCTGGTATTCTGTGCTCACCACCTGGTGCAGAAGGAAGGCAAAGCTGTCACAGCACAAACAGCCCTGATCTGGGAGCTGTGTCCCATCCCAGTCTGGCTCAGTGCTGAGCTGTGCTCCCTGAAACACAGAACTGCTGGGGGTGGTGTGGGAGGCAGAGGTGTGCAATGGATCCTCCAGTGTGACCGAAATTCCACTGGCCGTGCTAAAATGAGAGAGAAGAGGCACTGAAAATTAGACTAACAGTGCGAATGAGAATAATGACTGGAAGTTGTAAAAAATTGCATTTAACAGTGGTTATGGAGGAAAAGGGCTGTTTCCAGATATTTAGCAGTTGTATTGAAATTTCAAATACACTTTCTGCACAGCATCTTGGAAAAGAATTCCATCTGTGATGTGAATTTTGCTTTTCTGTGCTTAAATGTAGATGATTGTATTTGACATACAGTAGAGAAGGTACAAGTTCCAGTAGAAGATATTTTAAAGAAAGGGAATAATAAAGTTAAATATTTTAGACTATTCATAATGAGATAGTAATCTACAATAGCAGTAGAATAATTTTAGTGGTATAGAGTGGGTTTCTAAGGTATAAAACCTCAAGCTTAGATATAATTCTGGCTATGAAGCCAGGTTTTAGAGTCACTATAGTTAAAATTGGTATTTTGACATTCAGAGACCTTTTTTTCAAGAAGTAAAATGTTAATAGCATGAGGCCTTTTCTTTTGTAAATTCTATTCTCTGTGAAGAGGGTTGTTGAGGGCGAATCATAAAATGCTTCAGTACTTCTTGAAGAGAAGATGATAGAAAAGCAATTAGATTATGGAATCCTGAGAGTTCACCTATAAAGTTATGTGATTTCAGGATTTATCTCCTATTTCTTTTGCAGTGATTATGAATGATGTCATGAAACTAAACTGTGTTTGAAACCAGGCCTACCAGTAGCCACCAGAAAGAGAAGCTTTATTTTCCAGCTTTGTTTTGTTTCCCTATGTTCCACGTTCATTAAAGGAAACACAGTTGCCCTTTAAATCCCAACATTTCTAGGCAATTTCTCTTGAGAAAAGACAACCAGGATCACAAGGAAGTTTTATTTCAAGGCCCAACACATTATTTGCCAATATTTTTAATGAGGAACATAGTTAACATTTAAGGCTTTCATTTGTACTCCTAAAAGGTTTAAACTCTCTTAATACTTGAAAAGTCTGAGCAGATCAGTCTTTTTGTGCCTGAAAGTGGAAACAAGATTTGAAGTAACACATTAGAGTCTTTTGTGCCCATCAACTTCATTAAATAACAGCATCTAGTTTCCAATTAGGAGCCATATTGGATACAGACTGCTCTCATTCCAATGGGTTTTACTAATTTTCTATAGCAAGAGCAAGATTGAGCTTGAAATCTTCAATTTCAAAGCCTTGGAATAACCATTATGGAGACTTGCAGTTTTCTTTCCAAGTGTTGACTTGGAATAAAATATGTGAGGAAGCCTGTGCAACCCAGAGATCAGACAAATCCTTTTTTGCTCTGTGCAGTGTGGCTGGTCACAGTATTGTCCTGATGATTATGGTTTCATTGGGAAATTTCTTGCACTTTTTTTTCTTCCCCTGGGGTTTGGGAATGTGCAATTAGAAAGCCCAAACATGCAGAGATCTACAAAATGTATTAACTAGAGATGCAGATCTTTTGAAGTGGAAAATTTCATACAACACTCTCAGATCCTTCATTCTTTGCTTTTCCATGCCTCTCATACAACATGCAGAGCAGATACTGAAGAGTACTGTTAAAAATACTGTTCTACAGCCTTCCAGATCAATGTACATCCATATGTAAGCACTTACAGGGAAAAGTTGGAATTTTTTTGCTTTCAATTACCATATCCATTAAAGACATCCATAAGGGAAAAAAAAATTTTCTACTGTCAAAGACCACAAAATGTTCACATTAATAAAACGTTGCATATTTACAAAATACTTTAGTTCTTTATATTTAATGTAGGCTTTAACTTAGACAGAAAAGAATAATTCTTGAGACATGCTTTGAAAAGCTCAGACTGCTCTATAACCTGGTGTGTATTATAAATCTTTACAAACTACTAAATGGAGGCCAGAAGGCTGACTTGCCAAGGTCATAGCCCCTAAGTAACACAAAAACAAAATCCAGGTTTTCTGGTTCCTGCTTTAAGCACTAGATATTTCCTCTCTGTACTCAGAAGAATTTTTAATGTGAGTGTGTTGGCAAAATGGGGATTTAGCTGCCTAAGCTTTGCAGTGAACAGATTTTTTAACTTCTGACATTACTGAACTTTTCAAGTCAGTGGTAGGAAACCACTCTGAGTAGGTGAAGACCTGAACCCCTGATGCCAGCACATGCTAAATTGGTATTTTAACTTCTCTTGCTGCAGCTTTTGAAGCAAGCATTCTAGGAAGGCACTTATGCTTCAAAATCAGACAGTTCTCCTCATGTGAACCATCCAGGGTGAGGTAATGGAACATTTCACACTGTGGCAGTGGCACTGCTCTAAGTGCAAGTGCTAATAACATTCAATCACAATACACATGTGATTTATAACAGCTTTGAATGCTTAATTTTCTCTAAAGATGCCAAAACTTGCAGATTAGTTTTATCCTCCAAGACAATGCAAGGTAATAAATGCTTTTTCCATGTGAGAAGACCTTTCTTAGGGTACATCTTGCCCAATCCTTCTGATTTGGGTTCCAAACAGAGGAATTAGTCAAATATTGAAAACTTTAAGTATTTAGGTTATAAAGCTGATAGTCTCTATCCAAAGGATTGCTTGGTCTCAAAGCATGGAGTTGTTAGCTCTTGTCCAAGAGAAGTGTTCACTTCTGGGCCTACAGCTCTGAAAACTTCTGCATTTAATACACGTCAGTGTTGGAGCCAGAAGGCTGTATTTAAATTTCTAGCTGTGATTTGTGCCCCTCTAACTGTTTGGGGATTTTAAAAACTGCTGGTGTAGACAGCCATGAATGATGAATTATTATGCCTTGAATTAGAAAAACAAAACAAACAACAACAAAACAAACCCTAAATGTCCTCTGATGCAGAATCTCTCAAAATTGCCTAGTGATAATTTCTACCTGAGACAGAACAAGCTGAAGCTAAGGAAAAACTGTTTCATGGGGTAGTGAAGGTCATGGATTATACACTTTGACTCTCCAATCTCTCCTGTAGCCATTGTCAAGCCTGCTATGCCCTGCATCAGAAGTAACACCTTCAAACCTGAAAGGATGCCATGCTGTGACCTCCTCGGCCTGTTTTATATTCCATAGGTATTGAAATTATTTAGGTTTTCCATTAATTTGGGGCTTCATTTTAGGACTATTATACACCCTGTAAACAGAATGAAATGTCTTGACTATTGCCTGCTACATGCAACCCATGTTCTTATTGATTGTAGACTCAAAGAACAAAATGCTCATCTATTAGGAGGCTTTTCTATGGTAAAAGCATATAACGGTAGGCTTTGCTTCCTGTCTTTTCCTCTTTTTGTCATTCAGTTACTTAAATGCTGAGCATGAGGCAGAAAGGGCTGTAGCAAGTTGTGTGTGCATGTGAACAGTGAGAGACAGGTAACTCAATAGTTAATGCTCCATGGGTGGTGGAATACATGGCACAGTAAGCAGCAGAGGGGATATAATGTGGAAGGCTTCTTTCTGATATAGGATACAAATCTAATACAGAAAAACATAATTTAATTTACCAAGCTTTTAGTGGAAGTACTTTTTGTTTACTTCATAAGATGTAATTTAAAATTCTTTAACACATTGAAAACATTTTCAGCAGCTGTGGAGGTGCATGATCCCATCTTGATGTTGGCTTTCTGGTGCTTCCCACTTTGACTACTCAAGCAATAGCAGATTAGGAACTATAATAAGGAGTAAGTGAATTCAATACCATCCATTATTAGAATTAAACTGACAGAATAAACTAATTCCAAATTTCAAGGACAATTGCAATTCAGTCTCTGAATCTAAGCAAGAGAGAAAATAGATGGTTTAAGTTTCATTCATGATCTCCTACATAATTACTGTGCATGGGAGTTCTGCTCTAAGTGGAAGAAATCCCATTTAAATTCTTTGCTGCTTAAAGTTACCCCACTTTTTGTGTACTATGTGGTGAATCCCAGTGTGCCAGAGGATGAAGCGGCAGAACCCTTCTGACACGGAGTCATCTTCCCTCTTACCACATCTCCCAGTGGGAGTGGATTTACGAGTAAAGACGTACAGGTTGCTGATATTCATGGCTTTAACCTGTCTGAGGGGCACTGAAGGCTTCTTTCCTTGGCTAGACTTTCTAATCTCTTTGCTATTTCAGAGAAAGCAGTAACCTTCAGCAGTGTCTTGGGTCTGATGACTCTTTTCATTTCGTAGTTGGAGTATCTTAAGAGCAGCACACGCTCATTTCAATAGGCACAATATTTAAAAACAAAGGCCCAGGTGCAAACACTGTTTGCTCAGCTTAGTTCATTCTTAACAAAGAAAACAAAATAATGTTTTCTTGGTTGACAAGAAGAACGATCTCAAAAATATCTTTATAAAACCTATTATTCAGTATTTAATTGATAATTAATTTTCTTTTTGAAATGGGAGAAGAAAACGCTGGTATACTTATGAAATTTGTGTCACCCAACATTTGTGGGCTCAGATAATTGTGAAAAACAGTGATTTGGCATCAACTGAATCTATTTTTTTCGTGCTGCTATCATCTTCCCGTTGGGTACACCGGCTGTCGTTCTGCATATGCAATTTAAAATGCTACGGGTTCGAAGAGCCCTTTCCCAGCGCCCTGGGTGGGGTGGCGGTGCCCCTGGGCACGCAGGGCTGTGCCAGGGCTCGGGCACAGCGCGGGCGGTCCCCGCAGCGCCGCGGCCGCGAGAGGGCACCGCGACCCCGAGGCAGCTGCGCTGCAGCGGCGCGCCCGAGCGGGCAGCAGGGCGGCTCCGGGGCTGGCTTCTGCCGCACCGAACCGAGTCTGTTCCTAGCTTCTAGCAAAAATCCAGTCCGGATTCCTCGGCATTGACAGGGTTTCCGAGGGTTTGCTCTATGTCCTTTTTAGGCAACGTGCTCGGAGACTTTATTTAACTCGGTGTGTGTCACTGCTTCCCCGGTGGTTGCATCAGTGGCTTTAAAATTAGGCGGGGTTTGAACTGGGCTCGTTTGAAATGCACACATCAGCTTGATCACGTGAGGAAGTATTAAGTGATGTGTCTGATGTGCTTGAGAACTCCTCTTTGAGCTGTTCAGAGAGCTTTGTGACTTAGGATAAGATACAAGGCTTGATTCCTTCGAAGTGGTCAAAATTAGTCATTTCCTCTCCACCCTCCTGGTTGCTGCTGGTGGAGGCTCTGCTCTGTTGTGCAGGTAGTCCTGCAGCATGGGCTTCAGTGATAGTCTTCTGTTCTTCAACCAGAGTGCCACGGGCTTGGACTCCTTTAATGGGTCTTGCTTTTTGCCCTTAAACTTTTAGATTTCAGGACTTCATCCAGCTGACCAGCTCCCATCAGGCCACTTGACAACTGACTATTGCACATGCAAAACTATGAGCATTTGGGAGCCATCAGCTGTCCTGCCCATGTGCAGGCCATGTGCACAGCACCAGTGCAGTGAGTCCTCTGCTCCTCAGGCATGTCACACTTGCTGCACAGTGTGTGCCTGTGCACAACTGCCCAGGAAGTCCCCAACAAGGAACATGGTGACGTTATGCGTGACACACCATGTAATTTATCTTGAAATTAACTGTAAACACTTGTGCTTGCATATTTTGGGAAAAGCGTGTTGGAAGTTCAAAATTGTCTAGAGAGGGGAATTTTTTTTTCCCCCCACTTACCTCTCCCCAGGCAGCTGCTGTGATGGTCTGGTTCTGCCCACCCTGCTCCCAGAACTCAGCTTTTCTAAGCTGTAAGTGGTATTGAGGGTGCTATTGCAAGGTGGAGGTTCTGGTGATGTTGATCGTAGATTCTTGAGAGAAGGCAGCTACAGAAGCTACTTTAGGTGGCAGCACTGCTTGAATGTAGATATACTCTGAACATCTGCTTAGTAAATATCATCCCCTGCTAAGGGGAAAAAAGCAAAACTGTTTTTTTTTTTCTTGCTTGAAAACAAATATTTATGTATTAGTCTGTTTCCACAATGATGCAAAGATGTTCTAAGTAGTGAACTACTAATTTACGAAGAGAAAATATATTTCTGTGTACTGTATTTCTTGTTGCAGGAGCAGCAGGCAAGATTTAAATCCCTGCTGAGCAGACAGCACACCTTTGATAGTAATCTTGTTTGTAAAGGGTTTTACATATATGGAAATGTTGGTAGTGTCTAATACTTGAGGAAATAGTGTAGATAAAAGCTGTCCAGCTTTAGATGGCACCTAAAAATAACTTGCCTAAATTTGTACTTATACTAGGAAGAAACACTTTATATATTCAAATTATCCAATAATTTGTAGTTTTGTGTGGTTTTGTGTAACACACGCTGTGCTGACCTCTGCCAGTGCCCTAGAAAGAGAATGAAGAGTGACTTGTTTGCCAGCTTGTAGCAACTGCTGGGAGCCAGAAGCCATAGGGGATGTGTGTGAAGGAAAACCAGCAGAGTTAACACTCTGCTCCACTGTTCCATGTCTTGAGATCGTGGTCATCTCCCTTTAAGAGCTGTTTTAACTGGAATGCAGGAAAATGTGGCTTTTTTTTAAATAAAAATTTAATATATTTCAGGGATAGGCTTGGCTTTTGGCTCATCAATTTTTCTGCCATTTAATTGGGTTCACTTGTCTTTCAGGGAAATTTTGTTGTGAGGGATTACCACTGAAGCATAGAATATGTCAACTGCCTTGGATGACAGTGTTAAAGAGGTTTTAGGGATTTTGTTTTTCGTTGTTTCTTAGAACTTGAAATTCATCACAGATAAACAGTTACCAAAAAATTCTATTAGATTATGATGCCTTCACTACCTATAATCTTGTTTACTGAGCACCCAACTGCTTCTGTACCCCCACCCTGAGGTGAGGGGTGTGTGCCTCTCCTTGGGGCTGTCTTCAGAGCTGGGAAGATGATTGCTAGTGAACTAGAACAGGAAAAGAGCCTTTCCCTGGAATGATATTGCCTGGCTGCCAAGGAAAGTTAGGTTCCAACAAAAGTATTTTCACTGTCAGAATGAGCTAAGGGCGTACACCATTAGTCTGTGTGGAGGAGACTTCAGAGCTTTCCGAGTACTTTGTCTTCCTAAGCAGTGTAATTTCTGTCTTGCCTGGTCTGAACCAGCTGTTCCTTGTTCAAGGGCTGATCTGTTGTAGGCTCACACTTGACTGAGGGTGCTTGCCTCGGAATAGATAGTGCTGAGTGTCGGTGACATGCCTGGAGCTGGCTGTGCTTTTGGCCTCTCAGGAGGGACAAGGAGAGGGACTCTGTCCAGGCCCCTCTGGTTATCACTGCTGCTTTGGGCACCGTGAGGCTGGAGAGGACTCTGTGGCTTTGCCCCTCACTTCTTCCATTCATGCTGGTGGTCAAAGTCATTCTCCTCTGCCTTTTGATCCAGGACAGGAGAGGTTAATTTGGGAATCCAGGCAGAATGAGGCACACCTTCTCAAGCTTTTAGTTTCTGTGGATTTGGGAGGGATGGGGGGGACAGCATTTTTTAATCTTTTCTGAAGCAGCATAAAGCAGCCACTTGAAGAGGTGACAGCTGAGTTCCTCTGGGCATTTTCAAACCTTGTGTCACTTGCCACTGAGCCTTCTTGGGTTGGATACTGCTATATAAGGACCACTTCACTGAGCTTTGAGTTCTCATGTGAGGGGGTTCAAGCTCAAGGCTTGATTAAGGTGGTTTCTATAAACACATACAATTTGTCATGCAAATAATTCACTATTATATGAGAAAAACAACTCTCGCTTTTTCACACAAAGACCCAGGAGAGTTGAAGGTTAACTTGTGGTCTTGCTTGTGCTCTTTGACAAATTTGCCTTCACAGAAAAACACTTGAGTGTCATCTTTGCTTGTTAGAGAAGGCACTAGACAAGTAGCTGCTTTGCTGGCTGTGAAGGAGGACACTTCACTGGTTTGGGCAAATGCAGCTATCCAGGAGGGCAGGAATGCCTCAGGTAATTCCAAACTTCAGTAATCAAAACATGAAGAAAACATTGCCAGAAATAAACAGGTATTTAGGATGCGCTACTGCACACTGGAAGGCCATGTCCATAGCTTGTGAACATCTTACAGTGGTATTTTTCCTACAAGCCGTTCACTTAAAATACTAAATGTTCGTAGAAAAAACCTGAGAACACATTTTGGGCACAATCTGAGAACCTGAGTCCTGCTGTAACTTAGCCATGTCAAATCTTTGGAGCATTGTGAGGCTTTTGTGGTAATGCTGACCATGATCCTTGTTGCAAACTTCCCTACCCACAGGATCAGAGCCTAGGCTCCATAGTCATGGACCACAAATTTGTGATGTAGATAAAGAACAGATTATCTGTGTTACCGAGTAAGTTAGTCATAAAACCTGTCTTTTGAACTATTTTTAAGTCTGCAGAATAAGAAACAAGGTTTATTGAAACAGGCAGATGTTCATGATGTGCATACACTAGCTTTATTTTGGGTCAGGAGGTCACTGTATGTATGGTGTACTACAGGGAGACCCTTTCTGCTAAGGGCCCAAGACTTACCTTAAAAAAATGCCTTGTGGCAGGACTTGCCATCTTCCCAGCGCTCTAGTACTTTCAGGGTGTGCTGCCTTTTTTGGCCCTCTTTAGGTAAAAATATCTGAGCCTTAAACAGCACCAAATCGGAACAGAATTACCATGCGCAGGGACCTTGCTTTGTCTTAGCAAAATTGTCGGAGTTTCAACTCGGTGCTGAACTTCAGCGCTCGAAGCCCAGCAGCGGCCCCAGCAGAGTCCCGGGCTGGGAGGCGGTCGGGCGGTGGCTGGAGAAGGACAGTGCCGGTGTGCGGGGAGCGGCAGCGCCGGTGTCCCCGGGCGCTGTGAGGGGAGCAGCGCCGGTGTCCCGGGCGGTGTGAGGGGAGCGGCAGCGCCGGTGTCCCCGGGCGCTGTGAGGGGGGGAGCGGCAGCAGCCCCGGTGTCCCCGGGCGCTGTGAGGGG
>VZRS01013677.1:33127-325343 GCA_013398055.1 Ifrita kowaldi
AGCCCGGCACGGCTCCGACACAGCCCCGCACAGCCCGCGGCGGGGGCGGGCCCGCGGCGGAGGGGGCGCTGCGAAGCCCTGGCAGTCCCCTCCGCGGGTTACCTGCCCGGCCCAGGTGGGGCGGTGCAGAGCGGAGGAGGCTGTTTTGGAGGTTGCCTCCGCTTCTGATGGATGTTTTGTGTGTGTTTGCCTCCGCTCCTGGGTTCTCTTTCATCTGAGGACGCATCTGGCTCGAGCTCTGTTAAACTATCTGCCTTCTGGTACCGTTCGTAGATAACAGAAAGAAACCCGAGCCCGAAAGGCAATTCCCCACCTTCTTCCACCTAACGCGACCTTCTCGGGCGCCTTTGAAGCTTTGCTGGTGCTCCGGCGATGATGGCAGTGGTGGGTTCCCTTGGGCTGTACTAAGAGCCTCTTGTTTTCTTTTCCCTTTCTTCTTAGAGGCATTTCATCTTTAAGGGCCGGCTGCTCGCGCTCACTTTTATACCCACTGAAGCGATCAAGAACCATGTTGTCTGGTGGAAGAAGTGCGTTTCTGTGCCTTGGAATGATCCTGAGCTTTTGGAGCTCCGTGAGTTGGATGCCTGTTGGAGGATGCCCGCATAAGTGTACGTGTATTGCTTCCAACGTGGATTGTCATGGACTGGGGCTCAAAACTGTACCGAGGGATATTCCCAGGAATGCGGAGAGACTGTAAGTAAAAACCGTTAAGGGCTTCTCGAGCACTTGTAGGAATACCTGGGACGAGTTTCCCAACACCTGCCTACCAGTGCAGAGTACTTGGTAACAGGAGTTTCAGCAATCCAACGCGGATTAATGTTTTCAGGAGGGAAGGGGAGGAGCTTTTCAGGAGTTCCAGCGGTCCTGCCGCTGTGCCTTTGTACAAACGATCGGTTTCAGAGTTTCACGTTAAGTTTCAGCTGCCGCCTGATCGGGTTTTGCAGTGGCTTGCTTGAAATGGAGTTCGGAGCTGTACCTGGAGTGCTCCCGGCTGTAATCACTGTCAGTGCAAACACCAATTTAATATGCAATTAGAAACCTGGATGTTTTCACCTGGCGGCTGGTAGCAGTTTCTCCTTACTTTCTCAGCGTGGTGATTTCATCACCATGGAAAACCGACTGTTTCCATAAACTAATTCAAATGGAGAAGTCACATTAAACAGCCTCTAATTTCTGTTTTAAACTGCTTCGGGGAAGCTGGTTATTCAATTTTTAATCTGCTTCAGGGTTTATGATAGCAATGTAACGCTGTGGGGAGCACGGAGAATAATGAATAGCAAATCCTCTCTATTGTAAGTTCTCGGGAGTTTTTTAGCTGACTGTTTTTACTTGCTTAGCGAGTTCCTAGGGAGAATACTTGAAAGCAAACTTGAGTTTTCTGATAGAGTTCTGGCACTCGCCCGGTGCAGGGGACGGCGTCTCTGACGTGTGTTAATGCATAGCAGATGGCACATCTCAGAGAATGCCCGGTGCTAGACAGGGACATGTCCAGAGAGGAATGTTAAACAGAGCTTCAGCCGGGCTCCGCACGGCGCTCCAGGGCTGACCCCAGGAGAGTGCAGTCAGTTGTGCCTTGTGTGGATTAGCCCATAACTTAAAATGTTTTTGAACTTGTAAGCAAATGCTGTAGATTGTATGGCCTGACTTCCTGTTTTATTTCCTTCTGGGTCATAGACTTGGGGAAACTACAAATTGTCAGGCAGTTTTTCCTCCAAGGAAGAAAGCTGGATGAGGTTACTAAGCAAACAAAGTTTCTGTGCAAAGAGCACTCCTAAAGGCTAAGTTCTGTCCCAGAATGAAATTTTATAGGATCCTTGGCTGTTTCTAGATGCATTTTATAGTGCTGAGAGCTCTTAAACGATAGCAATATGCAGCTTTCTTACTACACTATTCTACCACCTTTAATGTTTTGTGGCCGTATCAGCCCTCCTTTTAACCTCAGCTATGTGAGCAATAGCTTTCAGATGTCAGTGGTATACAAACCTGAACTTCTGTGCCTGAAACTGAGTACTCTGAAATTGATGGGTAGCAACCTGGCATTTCAGAGCCAGAAAACCCCCAACCTTGAGACGACGAACCCCAAAACAAACGAGTGCCAGGGGAGCACGCCAAGCCAGTTGGAGTATGAGCGATAATGCGGGAGGTTCGTGTGCTTCGCTGGCAAGGTGTTTGAATGGTTTAAAGAGTTAAAGGCTAGAATTAAAATTTAAATTACAGGTTGAAATGATTCATAAGCACGAGGTTAGTTGGCCACCTGAGAATCATTTCATAAATGGTAATTTGTTACAGCTGAAGTTCTAGGGGGGCTGAGTTCATGTAGTTACTGGGTTTCATTTGCAAGAACGAACATCACAGAGATGTGAACTTTCCTTGCCTTCTGCAGAAAGCTGAAGAAAAAGGCTCTTGGTCTTGGCATGTTAAGTGTTAAAAAGAATGAAGGAGAACATAATCACTGTCTTGGTCTTGTTCTTTTTGGTGTTATTTACAGATTTAAATTTTAGATTAATGGCTGCAAAAAGAACAATGGTAGCGATTTCACAATATTCAGTTTGAACATTTAACCTCAGAGATACCACCACTGATAAATATGAAATGTAGCTGTGTTGGATGGTTTGTTTGGGTGTTTTTACATATATAAATAGTGTATTGTTGGATCATTCAGTGGCTGAAACCTTGTGGAAACAGGATACAGAAGGTCATGTAGTAACACTTTAATCCATACTTTAAGTATCGTTTTCAGTTTTCATTCTGCCAGTCCATTGTGAGCCTTTCAATGTTCTTACAGTGTTCACCAACATCTTCATTACAACTGTATTTTAAAGCTTGTGTCAGTTCCTTCAAATCTAGATTTCTACTAATTGCACTACCTTGGATTTTCTAATGTAAGCACTAGAGAGAGAAAAACTCTATTCCTGACTCAAAAATCTGCTCATAGGTGAAACATCAGTCACCACAGGCTATATCAGAGTATCTCATTTTTCCCTGTGGTCCACAGCAACCTGTAACTATTTATGACATAGCAGTGGGTTGATGTGTAATCTTCTTACTCACATGTTTAGCTTGTAAATAAGACCAAATTGATTGTATCTGAAATGACAAAAATATTTTTAGTCTTGGAGAAATGTTTATATGTTGGAAAAATAATTTAACAAGTTTCTTGATGGCCACACACGAAGTGCCTTTTTAAACTGTTGTGCTCTGGAAAGGTATTTATTTCTCTCTGCATTCTCCTGAGCTAAGAATTCCACATACCTGTTCAAGTCGGAAACTTTTTGCTTTAATTAGTAAGAGATCTAATGGCACCACTTAAAATATTTTGCCACCAAGCTTTTAGAGTTATGTTTGGACAAATGTTACAGATTGTTTGGGCTAGTGGAGCCAAGTTAAATATTATTCAAATTTGTGTTAATATGAAACCCAGGAAAACTGAAAATGTAACATCAAGGAAACAATGGGAAATATCTTTAGGGGAAAAAGAATTTCTTATTGAGAAGTTCTGTTCAGTGAACTAGCTTTGATTACTGGTTCTTCATGAGAAATGAGATGCACGCTTTTTTTTTTCCTGAAGACTTTGAAGGTGTAGGTTTGTACCTGTGATTTCTACCTTGAAGGAAATTAACAGATTAACCAGTGATCACAGAGTTATAAAACAATTCCATGCTTTTTTTTTTTACACAGATTCATCTTTAATAGTAGCTTTGCAAATATAGCAAGTGGTGTTAGGTTTGTGTTGCAGTTCTTACCTTGTTATTACATTCTATGATAGTCTTCTAATTGCGTGGTTGAGATGGAAGCTTTGGCTCAGCTCTCATGAAGGGCTAAAAAGAGGTGAAAACTGTCCTTCTGCACAGTGGAATTACTCACTCTGGAGAAAGTAAGTGGTGAAGCAAATCCTTGTCACTTCCAGGAGTAACTTCCAATTATCTTTATTCTGGAGAAGGAACCCTCAGGATAGCCGTCCGCTCACAGAGGAGGAGAGAAGTGAAAATAGGTCGAAGACTTTTCCTCAAGTTGCCAAATGTGATGCTCCACAGAGGCCCTTGAGCAGGATGGTGGAGGTTACCTTGTGGTTGTTGTATTTATTGATCCATTTCATACTTGTGAAGCAACTTAGCACCTTACCAAAAATAGAAGTTGATAGAATTTTTGTGTTCTAAAAAAACCCTAGTAATTTGTTAAATAACTCCTGTGCTGGGCATAGTGATTCTCTTATTTTAGCTGTGCAACTGATAAGACATTTTGACCTAATAAAGGAAGAAAATTTAAGGATGTGTAAATACATCCATGAGATTTCCAAATATTTTACCTTTCTGAAACGTTCCTTAGGATTGTTTCTTCAAAATCCATTAATCCTTCAGTTTTTGGATGTGAGTATTTATAAAATTTCCTTCAGTGGAAATGTTTTCTGTATATGTAAAATATTATACGTGTGGCTCTCTATAACACTTAATAATGCTGATAGTCATGTTTAGTTTGAGATGATGCATAAATGCAGTGAGCAGATCAAAGCCACCTGCCTGACAGTTGTGTTCCTCAGCCCTGAAAGGAGCAAACAACACAGAGGAACTGCTCAGAAGTCTTCTGGGTCTGTGTCTGCTTTCTGTTTGAATGTGAAGCATGAGCCTTTGTGTTTTTTCTCCCATTCATGCCAGGTTATCTCCCTTTCTGTTAGCAGCACATTATATATGTATAAAAGCTTCTTTGGAGAATTTAACCATGTTTGAGTTCTTGATGAGTTTATTTGGTGGCTTAGGTTCTTGTTTAATTGATAGCTCTCCTCTGTTATTCATTGCTTTGTTTTGTCCTTCATTTGAAGGATTCTTTACCTTGCTAAATTGATAAAGCTTGCACGACTAATCTGTTATGTGCTTTGTCTGAGCAGCTAAATTGAGTGTGTCCACATTTAGGTGCAATTCAGAAGCTTAGTCATCTGCTTACTCCTGAGTTTTCATGTGGTCTGGGGTTTCTGTTACACAAATATATTATTATGGTGGTTTTGGCCTAGGTGCATGTAGCTGCTGAAGTTGCACTGGCTTGTAATAAGTCTTCAACTTCCTCAATTCTGTCTCCAAATTAAATCTAAGCTCCTGTCTTGAACGCTTCCATGTTCCTGCAGAAGGCGATGGTAAACACATGCAAATATAATTACATGACTCTTCCATTGACATTCTGCCTTTCTAGAGTTCTTCCCACTGGGGATTACCACTCATTTGTTTGTAGTAATAGTCTCCAAAACCTTGCATGGAGCATTTAGCAGATATTTTTTTCCCTAGGTCATGTGGCAGTAAGTGGATGTACATGGCTTTGGCTTGGAAAAGCTTGCTCTTGGAGGGACTAATCCTGGGAAAACTTGGCTGAATTCCCTAATTTAATGGGAATACTTCCCGCTACTAATGTAACTCTGACTAGGAGTGCTTGAGTGGGCATTGGCATGAACTTGGGTAGGGTCAGTTGGGTGCTATTAAATTTGGTACATAGTTTTGAAGTGATGGGAGCAGGAAGGAGGGTGAAATTAGCTGTTGTAAATTGGTAGCTACAGAAGCAAGTGGTGGCCATTGTCATGTTGCTTGTATTTATTTGCACAAATTTGGATTAGATTTTGAGATGAAAGAGACCGGACTGCTTCCTGCAGAACTTTTTAATGAGCTTCTCTGAGACTATTTACTTTTATTCATATTTGTACTTTTGCAGCCGAGTATTGATTCATGCAAAAGAATGAGGCCAAAGGAAAATTGCTCTCTGAAGAGCAGCTGTGTTGTCTTTTAGGAGGTCTGAGAATACAGATGCTGAGTATTGTTTTTATATCCCTGGAATTTGTGCATTGTATGGGTTTGGGGAAGCATGTAGCAAAGAATACAGGTATAGGTTACCTGTAGGAATGTGAGGCCAAACATAAGTAAATCCTAATACTCTTTTTATTGGTATAGTAATTGTATAAAACTCCTTGTGTTGTACACTGCCATTTGGCCTTTATAGTGAGAACTGCTTGTAATAATTTGGAAAGTCACTGCTGGTGTACAAGCACTTCCAGTTGTGTTTAAAACAAAAGTAACTTGTCCTGCATGGACATTGACTTCTGATATTTGTTTTCTCTGTTTCCAGGAGTATTTAGGCTATTCCTCAACCTCTGTAGAGCAGAGAAAAATGATTTTTCTCACAGAGATCTCACAAGGTGCTTGGGATAATGATAATAGGGGAAAAGAACTTTGCTCTAATGAGGGTATTCAGCGAGTAATTTCAGTGACTACATGTCAAGAAGTGAGCTTGTTTACTGGAGACCCTATTCAGAAGGCTTAAATCAGGATGTGTTCCCTCCCAGGAACTAACAGCTCAAATGACTTGAAGCTTAATTTTCCCAAAACTGTTGATAAAGTTTATGTGGTGCCCCTCGTGCTTGATTTCCCACGGTGTCACTGTGAACACCTGTAGGAATCCACTCCCACATCTTGTGGTGCCACAGCTCTCTGAAGGGGCTTTTCTTTTCCTGTTGGGCTTATTTTCCACTCCTGCAAGACAAACCAGTGATGCTTGTCCTCTTCAGGGTGAGAGAGCAAGTTTCTAACTTCAGGTGAGGATGGAAGATGAGTTTGAGGAGCAAAGCTGAAGTGAACCTCAAAGGGCAAAGTTTTTTCAAGAAAAATGATGTTGGCAACATCATGGAGCATGACTGGCTACAAGGGACGTGTGGCAAAGGTTGATTCTGGTGATTGTTCTTGTGTACATTCCTGTTACAGGGATGTCGAGGGGAGCAGTGGTGTTCAGAAAATGTTGTAATAGAGGTCAATTTTATTCCCCATCCTCTTATGAGATCTGAGGGACAGGCTGGTGGAAATGAGCTCCTGCCCTTCGCTCCTTTCTGCTGCTGAGGTCACAGGAAGCTTCTGGAAGTTCTCATTGATTCAAGTGCTTTAGCATAACATGATATGGATTTTGATCTAGGACTGCTGTTGTGACTCCCATCCCTCTTATGTTCACTAACAGGTTTTGTTTGCCAGTATAAAGCTATGTCAATTCTACTTTTTTTGTTTGTTTAAGTAATTTTCAGGATAAGAAAAGGCTGGGTTCCAGTCATATTTGGGTTGCAATATGGCCCAAGCTGCTCTGTTTTCAGTATTTTTCAAGTCTTTTCTCCAGAGATCTGTAATGCTTTATTTCCAAATCTGTTTTCAGTGTTTTTCAGTCAGACATATCATCATTTAAGATCTTGAATGGATCTCATCAGTGGCAAGAACTGCTTCTTCCCCATTAGCAAATGGCCTTGTAAGATACTGACAGTTTGTCTAATGGTATTAAATACATCAAAGATAAGGGGAACAGGTCTGTGCTCTGTACTCAGTAAATTTTAGATTGAGTTGAAGGCCATCTCCGCAGAAAAGGGAATTTAAGAAGCTGATTCTTACCTCTGCCAGTTATTTTCAGCTTTTTTTTTTTCTTGCAACCAAATCTGGTCTGACAGTTGTCTCTGTCAGAATAAATTTTTGTATTTCACTTTTACACCATCTGTTTGATGGCTGCAATATATGTTTTTAATCTTATGATTGATAGATTTCTGGAGCTTTCAATTAGATTTTTACCTTTCTATTTATGATTTACTTCTTTTTCTGAGACCCTAGTTTTGTCTCTCAGGTAGAAATGACAATGTAGCTATCGGTTCAAATCTCCTTTGCTGTCACCGGTGAAGGGAGCATTTTTGGTAAACATGAGCATGGTTAAAATGAGGCAGAAAACTGAGAGTTTTAAAGCTGGTCTTGTCTTCACTTTCCATTGATCAGTCTTCAAAATCTATCTGAGATTTGCTTGTGAGTTGATTATAGAATTGGTGTTGCCCACTAGTTCATTTTTACCTACGTTTTCCCTAAAAAATTGCAATACTGTTGCAGAAATGGTTCTTAGCTTTCTGTGAAAGGGAATCCTCAGGAGAGTCCTGTGCACTTCCTGCCTGGAGGATGCTGTGCCTTTCTTCCCTCTTCAGCTGTGTGGAGAGGCATCAGCCTGCTGGAGTAAGTACCAGGTTACTGATGAAGGCTCTCAAACACACCTGTTAAATGTGTCCAGGCAACACTGAGGATTTTGGAACACATTATCCCTGCTGGTGCCTCTCTGGCTGCTGTGGGCACCCATGGTCAGTCTGGTTGGAGGCAGCAACGTTGTATTTAGGACTTTAATTGGAGACACTCTGACCCTGTCCTGTGCTGTGGGGACTCAGCGGTGGCATTGCTGTGTCTGTGCATCCAGGCAGTCACCCACAGGAGCTGCTTGCACTTTTGCAGGATGTTGTTTTCTCTCTGCACCTTGACAGTTGTTTGATTCTAGAGGCACAGGACTGGTGATTCTGTTTCAGCCAGGGCTCCATAGGAGGGGAGGGATAAACTGCTCTGGAGGTTAATGATTTGGAGATCAGTAACCCATTTTTAACAGTCTGTCCGCATGCTTGTAGAAAGTGTGGGGAGGATGGTGATGGACTCCGTTTCTGATAGATTTATTATTTTTTTTCCTTCCATTTTAGTGTTGTTTCTTAGGAGGATCTGTCCTTCTTCAAAAATAAAGCTCACCAGTTTGTTTTACAAAACTTTAAATTTACTGCAATTTTAATTATATCGGTTAAAAATACAGAGTGCAACTTAGGCTGTGTTGGAGTTGAGGACAGTGCCTGCTGTACTCATCAGTTCTGTTTCATCTGCTTGTCTTCATCCCTTTGCTCTTTTTTCTTTGCAGAAAATCCTTTGGGAAACCTTTGTTTGCACAGTGCTCAACATGAAGAAGCCTTGAGCTATTGTCAGGGTGCTTCTAGGCATGATAACAGAAATGGTAATAAATTTCATATTAGTGATGCTGAGGTTCTGATCTCCAAAATCACAGCACTATCAAATGCAGCTTTTAATGTCTGTCACCAAACCTTTTTCAAGAGCTGGATTCTGTCAAGGTCGGGTATTTGACTGAGGGGAGAGAGAGGCACAGAGTGGAGGGGAAAGAGTGTGGGAATCAACTTTCTCATGAAATGTGTCAAAAGATAAGCATTTAACTATTAAGAAAATAACATTTTGATAGCAGAGGCAAGGTGCATGCTTGTGCATGCTAATAGTTAGGGGACTATTCCTGAATCCTTGGGCTTTTTTTTCCGTTGGTCTTTTTCCTGTACTCCTGTGGCAGGTAAGGAATATGATAATTAACTGGTACAAAATACAAGTGTTAGTAGACTGGGAGGTATTACTGGTGCAGGTTGTTGTGGGACCTAATAAATAACCCTGAAAGTTTCAAAAGATACTGTGAGTTGTGAGCCTTCCTCACTTTCTCAGGTCAGAGTAAAATCAAGTATTTGACGGCAGTTTAGCAAAACTGTCCTACTAAATTGTCATCTCTGACATTTTCTCTGGGTATGCACTGGCCAATATTGAGCACTTTTTCAAATATTTTAGCAGCGTTTCAAGTTGAAGTAGTACTTGGTTGTCTGTCTGCCTAAAAGGGTTTTCAGTGTTGGCATTAAATGCAGTGTCATGTTACAAGATACTGACCTAACAGAAAAGTCTGACTTGACTTGGAGTAGTTTTTTCCACAAACAATTTGTCCCCAAGCAGAACATACTCAAATTCCAAACTTCAGTTTTCCTTTGAAGATTACAAAAAGCCCATCCAAAAATGGAAGACTCTTCCCTAGAACTTTGTGTCGTTTTCCTTGGGATGTGCTGTCTTATCCAAGGTGAATGAACGAAGAAATTCTGCGTTGTTATGCATTCCCTATGTAAGAATATAATTTAACTTTACATCAATGATTTTTCTGCCCTTCCAATAAGGAAACAGCAAACAGCAGTTTGCCCATTCTCCCTGGTTTAGGACAGACTGTGTAGCATATAAAGTTCACATAACAGATGTGATCACAGGACACCCAGCCCATTAAAGTAATCCTGCATATGCATGTACTGGTTGTCCACAGCTATGGAGACAGCAATGTTTAATTAAAACAGTTGTGTTGTTTAAATATGACTCTGAGAAATTTCAGCAGGGAAAAGATGCATCTAGAAAGCAGTTTACGTGTCTTGTGCCTTCCTGTTTGTCCTAAAGCATGTTTTGCCTGGACTTTAGTGGGAACTTAAAATTGGAGAAAATTCATAAGTTGTCTTTTGTCTGTGTGATGGGTTTGTTTAGACTGGGGAGGCATTATATTAGGAACGTTTTTGAAATGCTGATTTTGGCAAAACCTGGATGAAACATCTTTGGGGAGGGCAGCAGTGGTTACAGCATCACTGAGCAATGTGGGAGCCTCTGGGTCACAGGCTTGTGCGAAATAGTTGTAGAGTGGTGAGAAGAGGCACTGGCAGTCTCATCCTCTTGAAGTGGTAGAGCTGGTTAGAGCTGGGGAGCAAAAAAGAGAACTCATTGCAAGGGAATGGTACAGGAAAGCAAGTGTACATTTCTGCAATGCCTAAATAAATGCAGCAGGGAGCTTAGCTGGAGACCAGAAAAAAGGAGTGGGAAAAAAAATAATGGAAGAGAAATTCTTGAGCAAGGAGAACTTGTTTTCCAGAAGTGAAAATAGATACTGAGAAATAAAGCCCTAAGGGAAAGGCTGGTTCTTCAGAGAGATGAAAACACACATCTGGATATAAGCTTCTCAGATAAGAATGTGAAAGTGTAGGAAACAGCCCAATGATCCTTTGGAGTTTTGAGTTTTAATAGATAACATATGAAAAGGCAGCAGAAGATAAGGAGCAATCAGAAGTGTTTTATGGACTTTTTGGGGGTTTGTTTGGCATTGGTTTTGTGTTCATTTTTCCCCCTTGGAAAGTTCTTTAGCTAATTGCTTATGAAGTTTTTTAGAAGATGAAGATGGATTATTCCCAGTTGATGTTAACTTCATTTTATACAATAGATAATTGCCAAGCTTGTTCTTCCATGGCCTTCATGTATGCAGCAGGGTTAGTGCAGAGTGGTTTTATAAGCACGAGGGGTTTCAGTACCTTGAACCATCAGATTTCTATGCAAAGACTTTAGGAAAACTTGAGTTTTGTGTTCATTTAGCAAACATTGTGAAATCAATTCAGCTTTACTGCAGCAAGTACAAAACCAAAAGTGGGATGAGGATGGGGGACAAGGAAGGTGGGCATCTACCTGAGAGTGAAGAAAATTGCTTGTAAATTGGTTGCGACATCTGGTTGCTAACTTCTAGTCAATACACCCCTTCCTTCAAAATTCATTTTACATATTAAAACTGTCCTATGCGTTTTATTGCAATTTCTTGGCTTCCTCTGCTCCTCAGTGGCCTCTGTAGATGTGTTAAACTCAGTGTGGTGGTGCTAGGAATGAATAGAATTGGTGAAAGTAGATGCTTTTTACATTAAAAAAAAAACAACCCTGAATAGCAACAAAAAGAAAAACCCCAAACATAAACAGAGATCTCTTTTACCTTTCCAGGAAAAGATCTGGGAAGGGTTTCTAGTCTGTGCATGTCTGAAAGTGAGCAGGGTGATGAAATCGAGGCTTGATTTTCATGCCAGGCTTCACTAAAGCAATTTATTTGTTCGTAGAATGTCTTTCCAAGTTATCAGGAATTTCCAGCAGTCAGAAGCAGGTGTGAAATATTGCAAGTCTGAAACATGAAGTTGTCTGTATTAGTGAAGAGCACCCAAACACTGCAGTTTCTTCACTGTGATCTATTCAGTCACATATCACACTGTTAGGTGAAATACAGAATTAAAGCTATGTGTGTTCTGCTGAAGTTTGCAGCAATACTGTTTTTCCCAGATGAGTCCCAAAGGGACAAACATTGAAGCACAGGCACATCTCTGTTCATATCCTGATGAGATTGTCCATTTTGTAGCTGAGTGAAAATATGGCCCAAAGAATGCTTGACATGGTCTGGTTTCTGCCTTGGTGACTGTCTGAGCTTTGGAATAGCACTGGGCTGATCTGACCACCTGAAATCCACGTGACCAGCTGGTCATGCTGGACACGAAAGAAGAGCTACAGTTGTTAAGTAGGAATGGCTAATAAGATCAAGAATTGAAAAGAAATAAGTAAAAAAAGTGACTTTTTGTATGGGCAGGTTTTAACCTTGGGTTTTATTTTAATATGAATTAAAATGATGTTTGACCTAATCTGACACAGAACTGTACTTCTTCCTCTTTATAATGTTCACGTCCTGCCTTCTTCATATTAAACCATGTTTCTGTAGCAACTGTATTTTGAAGTATTCTCTATTTTTTTTTGTGCTTTGTATTTAAAGTTTTCTTCTATTCCCTGAACTCCCTCTGATACAAAAGACAACAAATACTTGTTTTAGACTTTCCTTTGCAGAAAATGTAGAATTACAGAGTCGTTAAGGTTGGAAGGGACTTCAGGAGGTCTCCTGGTTCAGCCTCTGCTCAAAGCAGAACATGGAATTCAGACAGGAAATGTCCAGTTGGGTCTTGAAAACCAGAAACTGCCTCCTGTAATGTTTGCAGTGACTTTCCCAGCACCAGACTGGGGCTGCTGCTGACCAGCCTGCCCTTTGCCATATTGTGCTTTTAAACCTTTTCAAGGCAAAGGTGATATTTGCCTGTGCTGGGGGTGTCAGGGCAAGGCTGAGCTGTGTCAGCCCGCTCTCTGCACTGACAGATGTGTCCTGTCTCCCTGCAGGCTTGGATGGGTCAGGAGTTCTCAAGTGATGTTTGACTTGATCCTCTGCCACTGCTGGCTGTTCCTCTCCTCCTTGAACACAAGAACATGGGAGACTGTGTTGGTGAAGGCTTTGAGCACCTCTGTCTGTCACTGAACCATCACATCTTGTTTATTGTTTCATAGCTAATGCACTGCTGGGAGCTTTTCTTGATGACCCTTGCCAGCTTGAGCTCCAGCTGAGCTCTGACTTAGCTCAAACCGTTACTTGAGGTTTGGGCAGTGTTTCTGCACCCCCCTGGGTGTTGTTTGTCCCCTCTCCCCTGTGCTGGAGCTCCATTGCCAGGTGCCTCTTTAGCCCAGGTGTGCACTGGCACACGAGGGAGTGCCAGGACAACCTCCACCCTTTTTGTTCTTCCTGCAGGGTGTTATTTTTCACCAGGGCACAGGTGACACTGCCAGATGATATCTGGAACACATCAAGAGCAAGTACAGAGCTCTGGGGACAGAGGTGAAGGACACAGGAGTGTGAAATATACTGTTAAACATTATGCTGTCAGCATAACAATTCCTTTATGTGTATAATAAAACCTGTACACTATAATAATTAGACTGAATTCCTGCCGGCTGAGACAAACATGTATTTCCTTGGAAGAAGCAGAATACTTGAATTATTCCGTTCATTATGCTGCTTTCTGTGGGCCTTGGGTATGACTTCCACCTCAGCCTGCTGTGGGGAATTCAGCCATTGCACAAGTTGCAAAAAGTTTTTTTTTTTGGATGTTTCTTAATGTTTGTAGTTTGCCAAATATTTTTTTCTTATTTTTATAAGGATGAGGGCAGAATTGTGTTGCCTGCAAGCAGTTCCAGATCATTTGGACACTTAATATGTGTTATTAACCAAGCACTGCTGTAATGGGCTTAAGAATGGACAGCTTATTCACAAAATTAGGGCACTTAACCTTGAAGGTCCATTTTTCTCATTGTTCAGACAGAAAGAAAACAGTCTGACTCATATCTGAAAGCCTTCTGTAATGAGAACAAAGGCTCTAACCTTTTTTGAATTAAAAGCTGTCGTGTAGGTGTGTTACAAAAATACGATGGACTGCAGCATGGGATTTGCACACTCCAGCTATTGTGTGGCTGTTTAATTACTATTTAAATTTTCCTGTGGACTGAAACTATCCAGTGTCACACATGTGGTATCCAACAGCTACAGCAAAAATGATGAAATGTTGAATTGTGAGTTGATTGTTACTCTTGTATGAGATGTCCACACTGCTGGATCTCCCAGCATTGCTGTGTGAATACGCTGTAGTTCTTATTGCTGAAACTATGAAGAGTGTTTAGGAAGAACTGGTGGTTGTGGCAGGGCTTGTTTTTTTCTCTCTTAATGTTTCTGCACCTGTTACTTGTTGTTACTGCAGATCAGGCAAGGAGCTCTGTGGCCTCCAAACCGCTGGTCGTAGTTTGCAGTAGGATCTCCCCTTAACCTTTTATTTAAGTTCAGCAAACCCAGGTGGCTCCGCCTCTGTTCAAATGTTACCAAACACCTTCCTGATAGTCTCTTTCCTGCCCTGGAGAGCCTGCACTGACCCAGTATTGCAGATGGACTGTCAAAAATCCAGAGGACAAGACAGCAGAGAATTCTTTCAAATTCTTAAAACCCCTCTGGCTATGCTGGCACAGTGTGGTTGAGATGACCTTTGCTGCTTCAAGGGACACTGCTGGTGTTTTGGGGCACAATACAACTCCAGGAGCCTTGGCTGCGAAGCATCTTCCTGCTCATGCAGTGCCCCACTTGTGATATTTCCATGGGCTTATTTCCTCTTAGGTGGAGGGCTTGGAATATTTTTCTTCTATTGACCTAAATGATGAGAAATGTTCAGAGAGTCCCAGTATTTCTAGAGCTCGGTAGAAATAAAAATAAATTCTCGTGCTCCTTTGCAAAGTCAGCTGTTTAGAAGGAAAAAATAACTTGAGTCTTATAGAGATGAAATGTACTATTTTAAAAAAAATGAAATTACTTCAGCTGAATATGATTTTGAAGTTTTTTGTCTTTCTTTAGAAGTGATGTTCATACTTGCCCATGTGATTTGGAAACTAGTGGAATTTGTGTATTTCATAAAATCCAGTCCCAGGAATTCATTTCCTGCATTGCAAAACTTGAGATGAAAATATGTTCAATCTGAAGATATGCAGATTGTGCTGCCAGAGGGCTTCAGGATAGTGTTATAATTGAGTAGTTTATCACAGTACCTTTGAAGTTCTTGGATTGAAGGCAAAAGAGAGAACTGCCAAGTGCTTTCTGTTGGGAATTATGGTCATTTAAGGTTAAGAGGCTGGTGGCAGTTCATACCCATTGAAGCAAATTAGTTGCACAGCAGTAATCCTGGAAAATGGTTAAAATAATAAAACAGATACTGGCTGTGTGAAGACTGGAAAGGGCGGCTGGGATCTACTGTGTGGGTACATTCACACATGGGAGTGGATTTTTGTCCCTTTCCTGGTCCTGGTTTTTAGCATGTTCCCAGACTAAGAACTAAAGCCCTCATAAACAGGGGAGGCTTTGTTGAGCAGCTTTTTGCTTCCAGCCCTGCAGGTAGCTGTCCTAAAAATCAAGAAGGTTTTCTTCATGGCTTTAAGTTTCTGGAGTGCAAGAGGCAGCCAGGTCAGTGGTGCAAAAATGCATTGCTGTGGAAAATGCAGGTTTCTTCCAGCTCAAGTTCTGCGTGTTTGTGATCGTGGTTACCTGGGGTGGTGACTGGGGATGGGGAAAACAAAGCACAGAAAAACTTCCAAGGGATGACTCAGCTGTCACTTGGGCTGGTTTGGGCCGGCTAAGTCCTTCAGCAGTGTAGTGGCACAGAAAAAGCCTTGTTTCTCAGGAGTGAGGGCTGCTTTAGTTATTTGGAGGAATTGGGCTAATGAAAAACATCAGTAACTCCTGAGATCCAGAAATCTGGATTCGTTTGTTATCACTTGAATTTTGGCTCCCACATTTTCAATGTTGATTTACTATTTAGAATAAATCCTTTGGAATGTAGTACAAATTAATCATAGCAAAGGGTGTGTGCTATCACTTCAAAACAGGTGCTTTTAAATTTCTTGGAAAATTATTTTTCTTCTGTTCTTCATGAACATTTGGAAGTTCCATGAGTTGTGTCCCAGGTGAGTTTTGTTTTGATGGGAATTCTAGATGGTGTGTTGGATCCTGACCTATTATTAGGGGGAACAAGAGAGTTTTATTAATTCCTAAGCTTTGTTCTGTGTGATATACAAATCTTATGCATTCCTTCCTGGAGAATAGCAAAAATGAGATTAAGAGAAATGCATCTTCCCTTTAGATTGTGGGGTGTTGGTTGAATCAAGATTCCTTTCAGAGTGTTGGGTTCTGGGCTGATTTTTTTGTCCTTACTGTGACACAAATTTGTGTAGCTTTGAACTGGTGTGTGGAAACCACTTTGAAAATGTACCAGGAACAGAAACCAAACTTTGTGTTTGAGGTTCTGTGACTAGAAATGAATATTTACCTTACTTGGGAAGCAGCTGGACAGGAAAGAATCCTAGTGCTGTTTAACTTGGGTAAGAGCTGTTTTTTTGAAGTGTATGGCAGTTAATTTTTCCTTAAATGCCGTTTCCCTACTGCTCTTATTGAATTCTTTATTAATGTCCATGAAGAAATATCTGAGGACTGCAGTGAAGTGGTGCTCCTTCTCCTTAAATAGCAGGTTATTTTTGCTTCCCATGAATTTTCATTTTGTGTAATGTTGTCTTAGGCTAAAAACAAATAGTATTAATTAGGCAGTTAATAAGTATTTTCCAAAATGCTGCCCATCTAGGCCTTGTGTTTGTCATTGAAATGCAAAATCAGCTACTGCCATGGAATTACTGGACATCTGGGATCTTCAGTTTTGTTGTTAGGAATGTCACCGTGTTTGGCAGATGGGCACCTGAGAGTTCTCTGAAACAGAGGAAAATTTGTTGCTCTTGAGTACTTATTGATAATAAATGGTTTTAACCAAATGCAGCAATCGCATTCCTTCTAGAAAGAGAACTAAATTTAGGCAATTTCTTTTCTGACCAAAAGTTAACAGAATTAGGCCTGAAGTCTGGTAGTTTTTCAGATCAGAAAAAAAAAAAAAAGTTGGCTTTTTTTTTTTTTTTTTTTTAAAGCACAAAATAGATCCTTGTCTTAAAGCAAATGCAGCACTGGTGGTAAGAACACCAGACTGTGTTTTGTGTGCCCATGAACTTGTGCAGTGCCCATGTATCAGAGGCTTCAAAACTAAAGCATCATAGAGCTGCAGAAAGAAAACTGGTTTTTGCTTTAGTAAGACTTTTCAATTTGGCTTCTGTGTGCCTGGAGAAGCATAACTGGGCAACCAGAGCTCTAGAACAAGCAGCTGATTAAAAGACCCCAAACCTACAGTCTTGGAAATATTGAGTAATTAAATTAGGGATTGACCTGGAATGTTTAGGATTCACAACTTGACGAGGGCCCAGACTTGATTATCCAGATTATCTTGGATGTTATTATACAGAGAGGGTTCAGATGGTAGCAAAGTAACATTTGACTGTAATAGGAACTTGCTACAGTCTAGTAGTGCTGCTTTGAATTTTTGCATCCTTGTATATAAAAGGATTTGAATGTTGTTTAAGGTTTTTTATTTATATGTAACTTCTGAATTATTGAGCTGAAGGTTGTGCAAGACTTCAGCATCTGACTGCTGTTGTTATTGGCTCTTCTGTAAGAGCTGCACTGCTCGTTGTGGGGGTGATGTGGTGTCAGACCCAATCCCGATCTTGTGCATCGGAGAGGAGAGGCTCAGAGCTGTCCAGAGTGAGGGGCTGTGTTTGCCAAGGCTTGAGAGCCGGAAGGCTGAAGCACAAAGTGTGAAGAGACAAGTGAATTTACTTCTCAAGTCATAAACTTTATCCAGTCCAAGGAAGAGGGTGGGGGCTGAGAACAGTGTCCGGATGTTTTGGAAGAGTTGAGTGGCTGAACAGAATAATTATCAACTGAAATTTAAGTAATGTAGCAGAGGAAATCTGTGCACTCCTGGCATGCTCCTGGGAATGTTGATGCTTTAAAACATTGAAAAGTCTGTCTTAAATTCACTTGATTGTCTTCAGAGAAGAATGAAAGATGAAGCAATTCAGAGGAATTATTGCAATGAAGCAGGATTGGCTCCAATTGCTCCAAGCATCCCTGTTTGTAATAAGTGTGTACATTGTGTGACTCAGTCTTCAGCATCTACAAAATATGTGTTGGATTAAATTGTTATTAGAACCTAGCAGGACATGTTCATGAGTAAAGCTCCCTTAATAGCTCATCTGAACTCACTCTCATGATGTCTTGTACCATTCTAGTCCAATTCGTGTTTCTATTCTCACTGAAATCATTCCTGCCATGTCTGTTTTCTTAAAGCTACCACTGTAGCTGCATTGTCCTTAGTGTGCTTTATCCTACAAATTATCCTCAAAAAATTAATAAATTGACACAAGAGGCCTAATGCCAAGAGCTTTACCAAAGCTGGTGTAGATGTCATTTCTGATTTCTTTTTAATGGAGTGTTAATCAGCTTTGCTGCTGACATTCCAGAAGAGACCTGTATTCTGTAATGGAGTTTTCTTAGATGTTTTTAATTGCTGAGACAGTCCTATTTGAATGTGAAATGACCAAGAGTAGTAGCTGGTCCTGTGGGTGAGATAGATGTGCTGAGTAGGATTCAGGATCTGCTTGGCCCCACGTACTGCCCAAAACGCAGGAATTCTGCACAATGAGAATATTATGTAGAATTATTTCATCTGGATATGGATATGTGTTGAAGTGAAATATAAATTAAATTTGCCTTTATGGTATCATTTTCCTCATGTCTTAGACCCAGATGATTTCTTTTCCAAGAAATCTGTTTGGTTCCAGGAGTCCTTTTGAACACTGATGTGTTTGAAAGCCAACCAAGATTACATGTTAAGGTTTAGCTCTTTGTAGTTGAAACCCACTAGTGAGCCCATAATCAGCTGCCAAACTTCATAAAGGAAACATAAAATATTATGTTGCCCACAAATACCAGCTGTAAACCACTAATGTCTGCATTAGTTCAGTAACTTCACAGTCACAAAGTTTAATTGACTAACGGGGTAACCTGTGGCAATCTGTTGCTTTGCGGCACTGTTAGACCTACTGTGAACAGGAGGAGGAAATTTTACATAGTTCATCACAGTTTTAGTCTGTTTTTCTTCAAATGGCAGATAAGCCTTGAGGCAGAGCATGCTGGAAAAGGCAAATGTTCAGAAGGTAAACACTGTTTTTTAAAACAGACGGAGGCTGCAGCTATGGTTTGAGCAAAGTGAACTTCATGAGGAATGTTTTTCTTAAGGTTAGGGCATTGTGCAAGTAATTCGAATAACAGAAATGGAAACCTTTCACTTAGACACTAAACTTTGTAAGTGATTAATTGAATGATTGATATTGTGTATACAGGATAGGCTGTGCCAATCTGCAGGAGTAGAGGAAAAAGCAATCTCATCAAGATATGTGCTGATCAAGGAATGTTAAAGTCTTTCAGAACAGAGAGCTGCAGATTTCCCCAGGGGGAAGAATGCTGAGTGTTCTCGGGGCTGAAAGCAGAGAGGAATTGTGCTGGTGTGTGGGACTGGTGTCTCAGACAGGGTGTGGGGGGAGGTGGAGAGGTCGCTGTGTGGATGGCAGGAATGGTGGTTCTGCGTGCACTTGTTCAAGCCAAGCAAAGCTGCGCTGGGGTCAAGTCTTACCAAAATACACAAAAACTGGGGCCATGGACGCCGTGTTGCTCCATGTCCCTTGGCTGGCTCCTCTCTGCCTTGGGAGATTCCAACCAGCTTTAACGCTGTGTTTTGCTAGAGCTTCTCTGAGATAAAGGGAAAACTTGTGATGGAATGCCATGAAAAGCAGATGGGGAACAATGTGCAAGTCAAACACAAGCTATTTACGCGTTGCTTACTCCAGACGTAATTCTTTCCAATGTTTCTTGCAATCAGCTCACTGGCACACCAGTGAGTAGTTAATGATGCACCAGGGTAGAAGAATTAAACTGAGAACAGAAGAGGAAATTAGGCTGGAAAATCTGAAAAATGTAGGCAGTGATTCAAAGGTATTCTTGGGGAAAAGCATGAGTCAATCGTCAGGATAAAGACAAATGGAAGAGAACGGCTGGTACAGGCAATGAAAGTGCCCTGTACAGGCTTTGTGGTTTCTTTTCTTCAGTGAACCTTTTAAAATATAGCTGACATAAGTCAAGTAGGGGTACTGGCTGTCTTGTTCATATAGCTGAAACACAGGGGCTTTTTTTCCCCCTCATTTCCTTATCTTTATCCTTACTTTCCATCTGTGCTTTCCTGACAGGAGAATCTTCCTTGTATTATATAAATATCTTGTGCTAAGATGCATGAACTAACTCTTACAGTTTGTAAAATCTGTTTATAATCCATTTTATGACTTAAGGATTTTATTAGCATTATTTTGATGTCTGTCAATAACCATTAGAAGTAGATTCCAATATTCTTAAACTTATTTCTGTGCTCTAGTGCATCACACACTGCTTCAATCCAGTTAAGGTCTTGCTTGTATCTTAGACTCATTGAAAGATTGATGTCAAATGTTTGAAAAAGTTATGCCAAAAATATTATACATTCTGTGTCTACGTGCCATATTTTTGATGGCATGAAGACTAGGAAGGAAGACTGGGTGTTTGTCTTGTCCCTAAAGTCAGGGAGAACAGTGTGAACAGGACTAAAAACCATGGATCGTCAAAGGCCAAACAACAGGATGTGCTCAACTGGCAGAACTTTAGGGGCTCTTGGCAAAGAGAGGTCTAGAGGGGAGAAAATGGCAAGCCAGGTCCTATAGCACCAGTAAATATTCCAGTCACCTGGGTAGGACCACGCTTAGGAGTCACTGACCTAAGCTGAGCTCTTTCAGGCTCTGTGTGGCCAAAGTTTCTGCAGCAGGTTGGACTCACCTGGGTTTAGAATGATAATTTTGGGGCCCTGTACTCTTGTTTCAGGTGTTTTGTACCAATTGGATATTGGATATACACAGCCTCTTAGAGCATTGTAGTCTGAGGGAGGAAGAAGCATAGAGTGAGCACTGGTACCAGAACTAAAAATGGGAGAAACTTCATCTGTGAGAACAGCATAGAGGAGGAGGAGGCAAAATGCATCAGGATCAATGACTTGCTTTTTGGGATTTTAATGAAAATGTTTGTTTGTAGAGTTTGAGCAGCTGGGGGATGCTCCAGTGTTGCATATACTTTCTGCTAATGGAATTTTGGTTGTCCGTTATAGTGTCTGAATGCTGCTTTCCTTTTCCTCTGCAGGGATCTAGAAAAAAATAACATCACAAGAATCACAAAGACAGACTTCACGGGGCTGAAGAATCTTCGTGTCTTGTGAGTATAACGCAAAACTTGTCTGGTTTTTACGAGACTGTTTTAAGGTGCTACTACTTAGAATGTCCATAATTCCAGAGATCAAATTCTAGTGATTTTGGCACATTATTCAGTTGTTGGTATTCTTTTAAACCAGGCAACTGGAACAGTTTGTCATGTGAAACAGTAAATTTTAGTTCTACACCAAAGTGACTGTAGTTTCTGAGTTATTTAGTTGTTTTGTACTGGCTTTGAATAAATCCCGTGGTACAGATTTTGGTCTGCTTTACAATCACTTATGCATAAATCAATTATATTGAAACACTAGCAAATAGGACTTTCAGATTGGCCACTTTAAGGTATAGTCCCATTAATAGCAGTTTGCATAGTATTAAGTAGAAGTTGGTTAAGAACGGCTGTAGAAGTTGTACATAAGGAAACTGGTGAGTTTTTTTGGTCTAGTATACAGTCATAAATACAAAGATTTCAGGTGGTGCTGTCTCATGATCTCAGAGTATTTGTCAAGAGCTTAACCAATCCTTTAGGTAGGTCTTGAACATCATCCTGCAGACTGTCATTCCTGGTTTCCTGTTTTCTCTACATGAACCTCAAACAGCACCACTAAGTTAGTGATGAAGAGTTTTTCTCTGGGTATCTTCTAAAACAAGCCCTTAAAGCTGCAACTGTTGACCTGTTACAGTTGTTTAGTGATAATCCCAGTAATTGTTTAAGTCCTGCTAAGGAAAAGGTGAGTCTTTTCTCCTGCTACCTTAACACTTGGAAACAAGTTGTCATATACTAAGGAAACACCTCAAATCTATGGGAAGACTTTTTGTTCCTGTGGTGTTTCTTTCATCTCTAGCAGAGGAGTTGTTTAGATTTCCTTGGCTCCCATCCCAACTGTCAATACCATTTTGAGAGTCTATTAAAATACATGTTCTCTACTATATTAATGTCAGTAGGGTTTTTATAGTGTCAGGCATTGCCTAATGCTGCTGCAGTCTTTTATGCCTTTAGGAATAACCAAAATGTACAACTGCCATCTTTATGTGGAGCTTTTGTCCCATGTTCATTGCAGGTTTATGTAACTCATTTGCTCAGACTTTGAGTAGTGTGGTGTCTGACACAGAAGACATTGGAATAAAACATCCTTCAGATTTTTCTTAACATTTCTTTGGTTTCTCTTATGGTCTTTTCATAATTCTGTTACTAAACCCCTATTTTTCCTTTTTTCCTCCCTGCCTGTTTGCTGGGAGGTCTAGTGAGAAGACAGAAATCTGCAGCCTGTCCCAGTGTTCCTAGAAAGGTAGCCTAGTCCTGCACACCTCATAATGATGACCAGAAACAAGTGACCTGGAAATTTGTAGCCCTGTACAGCAGAAAAAAATCTTCCAGTCTCAAGCAAACACCACACATGCAAAATACTCCTTTGAGCACATTTTCCTTTTATCCCTTTAGCTCCATCCTTTTTTCTTTTCCTCCTGCAGCATTTCCTCCCTGTTGTTTAAGCCACATGACTCTCTAGTTCACGTGCTTGAGTTTTGTAGTTTTATATTTTTGTCTTCTTGGTCTTCTCTGTGGAATACTCTATTGCTGTCTGTGCCCTCAGCTCCTATCCAGCCGAGCAGCTCTGAGCATCCTCAGAGGGAATGGCTGTTGAACAGGCAAGAATGGTGCTTTTCCCTGGTCTTCTTGAGCCCAGACCCAGTGTGTGCTGAGTTCTTCCTGTCTGTGTTTTAGCTAAAGCCACGTGGAATATTCAGAGGTGTTTAGTCCCTGCATCTGAGTGCTCTTACAGAAACAGGAGTGGGTGTGTGCTGGAAGGCAGTGCTGAGGGAGGGAAAAGGTCACCTCAGGTGGGACTGTTGGAATATTGGTTCCTTGGCTTCCATTTCACCTATCAAGAGCTTTTCTGCTGTGTGAATGGCAGTCATCCCCTGCATGCTGTAAATCAGAGGGAAGTCAGTCTCCTGTGCTTGTAACTTATCCTGGTGTTGAGGGGAGAAAAGCAGGATCAGACTCAGTGGAAAGCTGGGACCTGTCCCGTGTGTTTTTGCACCCTGTTGTACAGTGGGACTGTACAGAGTTGTGTCACAGCTGCTGTTCCTGGGGGGATGGAACCCCTTTGGAGTACTTAGAGGATTTACTCCAGGGCAAGCCTGAAATCTGTGCAGGATGGAGTGTGGACAAAAAGATACGTTGCCATTGAGTGAGTTCCTGTTGTGGGCTGTAGAAGTCAGTGATCTCAGTTATGTGACATAAATATCCTGGAAAGATTAGGAATGCTCCAGGGATGTAACAGCAGCCTCCAGACCAACACCTTCCTGAGCAAAAAGGTTGTGGTTACAGAAGTTTAGGAACAAAAATATTTACCAAATGTGGAGGTCAGGAGGCAAATTTGGAGTCAATTTCCTATTAGTGACCAAGAGAAAGAGTGGTCCTCTGCCCCAATTTTTTTAATAACCTCCAATTAAAACTGGTATTGATACTTAGGTGAAAAGCATTTTGATAATGTTTGAAGAGAAGTGGGGATGCTTTTATATTGTGTTAAAATTAACTGGTATTTCTGGAATTGCAGGCACTTGGAAGAAAATCAGATCAGTGTGATAGAACGTGGAGCTTTCCAGGATCTGAAACAACTTGAACGGCTGTAAGTATCTCTATTATACCTATGGAAAAGCTACAGATTTGCTACCTCTCTGTTAATGGTCATCCATAATATATAATGATAATAAAATTAACTTTATTTAAGAAAGAGAGAGAGGAGTACCTGCCTAAATTGAAGTATGCTCTTAAACACTGCTGAATTTATATGACATGATAGCTAATACTTGAAATAAAATGTAGAGTGGCTGCCAAGAAAATAGAACTGGCAGTGAAACCGGAGTCACAATAACATTATCAAAAGGACATTATCTGGGCAAGTCTTAAAATTGATGTGGGTGAAAAGATTTTTTTTAATAATAATTTCACATTATTGTATATTTTTTGTATTTTATATATGTCTATACAGATGGAAATTGCAATTGTCTCCTTTGAGAACCCCACAGTATTTCGGAAACTTCCTTGATAGCTTCATTTCCTCTGAAGTAGTCTAATGCCATTGATAGCAGTGAATTCGGGGGTGTCATGGAAGACTTGGTAGAGGACAGATTGTAGATTTCCCCTGCTTTTGATAGCAATGAAGTTAATTTATTTTCTTTTTTTTTTTTTTGGAGAAGGTGAATATAAGATGTCTCTTGATCTGGAATCAGTTTATAGAAACCTCCTCGCCTGGCAGGAGTATAAACTTAAATATCAAAAAGGACTTAATTAATTCTGCATCCAATTGCTGCCCTTAGCTGAGTGTGCTCCTTGGCATTATCATTAATTCTGTCTGCTTATGGTGGGAACAGAACAAAATCTTTGTTAAACTGAAATGACTTGGGGAATTATTCTTTGTCAGAGGTAGGTGACTAGAACAATATCACAAGCTGGTTTGGAATGCAGGCTTTTTATGCTTGATTGGTAACTGTTATCTGCAAGGCATTTCTTGTAGGACTTGTTATTTTCCCATTGATATTTTCTAAAGCAGCTTTCAAGAGTTAAGTGCCCACTTGCAATTGTTCAGGAGAAGTCTGGAGTATTGAGCTAATGCTGTACTAAAGCTGTTTCAGATGATCTCAGGGTTAGATTTGCATTTGAGTTGTTTAATGAGTGCACTGAACATTTTAAATTAATTTACTCAGTACTTTTGTCATTAATCAGAAAGCTCCATCTATGGCAAGAAGGGAGATGAGTTTTAAATTCTAACAGATTTTCACCCATATTTAATTAGAAAGTACTTTCAGGTGCAGGGTTTTGCCATAGCTGATTTATTTCAGCAAAAAAACCCCCAGGTTACTTTTCTAAAATTAAACATTACCTGACATTGTAGAATACAGTTTTTTCACATGATAGCTCATCTTGAAGAGTCAGTATCCTAACTACAAAGTCCTAGTTTAAGCTCATTTTATATACATGTGTATAAACATATAAATAAATCTTTCTCATATCTATATTTAGATAAAGATTCACATACTTAAATTTTGAAAGAGTTTTGAAAAAATTCCGGGAGAAGGGCTGGTTATTGGTAGCCAGAAACAAAACTCAAGTGTCATCTGTGTGTTCTGTTTCTGCAGAGCCTGCTCTGCCAGCAAATGAAAACAATATATATTGTGAAAGCAGAAGTCAGGAAATATGATACCTTTAATGGTGTCTCTTTAAGTCTGTGATGTTTGAAAGTCTCAACTTTTTTTTCCCCTGTACGAACTCTTAACTTGGCCTGTTAACCATACTGCATCTCTGCTTCTCTTTTAGGATTGCCTGTCATTAAAATATTTCCTAAATTAATGTAGTATGAAAGGGAGGCCTGGAAACTTGCAACTTTTTGGTATTTTAGCTTAAATCATTTTAGGACAAAACTATAAATCTGGCTTTTTTGCTATGAGTTGAGTAGGCTTTGGAGAATGGACTCTGGAAAGTTTGGCCTAACTTATAAAGGCTAAATTGCAACATTTTAGGTAATATTAAAACTATTTTATTAAGTATTGTCAAACATTGCAAAATGTTAATGAAGAAAGTATGTGGGTTGCATTTAAAAAAAACCTGGCTTTTTTCCATTTAATTTCTTTCAAATAACAAATAAAAATCACTTATATTGCTTTGATTTTTGGAATAATATTCTTTTTTGATCTACTGAAGTGGATGCAAAAGTAATCATTAACTTATTTTTAAACAAAGCAGCTGCGCTGGGTCAAACTTTAAAGAACAGGAGTAATTTCTATTCCTGGCAAAATACCACATATAAAGGTTTTTCATTCAAAGTAACAGTGGAAGTATGTTGCTCCACTCCTCTCCTCATGGTAATCACTCAAAGGGCACAAACTCAGGTGGATATTGTAGCTCATTTTATTTTCACTTGTCTGGATATTGAAGCACTTCCATCGTTAATTCTCCTAATTTGGTCAGATAATTTGTTGGACATGTTCTGTGTAAGTAAACTTTAAATGAAATGTCTTTAGAGCTGATATCCACTGCTGCCAAATATGCCATGGGGATGGCCCTCCAGTTATTTGGATTTTACTCTGATTTTTTTTTTTTTTTTTTGTGGGACAATATTGCTCACAATGCCATCAAAGGAGGATATTGTCAGAATTGGATATTGCCTCAATAGAATTTGGCCATGTCTTGAAGAAAGAACATCATGCAAGGTATCTTGAAGTGACAGCAGAAAGCTGAGAAATGCAGTGTTGAGGAAGTGTAAGGTAGAAGACGCTTCTTATTTTGGCATGGTTGTACTCAACACTTGAAAAATGCAGGACTCTAACCCGTTGTCTCTTAGCAAAATTCAATTTGTTCAATGTAAGTTCTGGTGAATCCTAAGATCCAGAATCCTGGGAATGACCAGTGGCACTCACCACTGTGGAAAAGTCAAAATGTTTCCAGTGCTTTTATGCAGCAAGGTTGCATAGCTTTATTCCAGAACATAAATATTAGTGGTGAGGGAGCTGACCCCTCTTTTGAGTCTTAGCATTTCAGTTTTATGCTTTGCTATTAACACCGTGTATGATTTTAAGATAAAATGATTATGAAATTTCACATGCCAAGAGGATCAAGAGGCGAATTGGTGGGCCTGAAAGATGAACTGACATTTCTTCCACAGCCAGATGTACGTCACACATTTATGTGAAAAATGAGGCAGGATATAAGACACCAACAGATCCTGACTTTTCCACGGCCAACTGCCAGAAATTGTCACGTAGCTCTATAATCTTCAAAAGACTGGACTTTGGCTGATGGCTGCTTCTTTCTACTCAAATTAGTGTCTTTAGCAAGCATAAAAGATCTCAACATCTGAAAGCACTAAAACTGTGTTTTTGTTGTTTAGGGCAGGGGGGAAAAATGTATAAGCATGGCCAAATCAAATCTTCTCAAAGTTGGGAAAAATAATTAGCTCTAAGAAAATAGCAAAAAGCTAGAATCCAGATTTTAACCCCAGCATATTCATGTATGGTTTTGGTTTGGTGGGTGTGAAGACAGAGGTCAAAATGGAAATTGTTTGATTTTTAACTGCAGTGATGCTACTGTGCATTGAGTCTTTGTAAGCAGCTTCCCAAATGCTTGATTAAGGTATTAAAGTAGATTTATTTGGCACAGTGTGCTATAAAATTGCTATTAGTGACCAAAGATGCTAAGGAAAAGAATAAATTGTTATATGATGCTTCACAATCTGGATTTCATAAATTGAGATTGAACAGGCTTTAAATAAATCATGTAATACAAAAAGCATCTTCCACAATTACCATGCTGAGTGGAGAGACTGGTGGGTGCTTCAGAGTAGCCAGGAAAGTAATAAAAGCACTGGGCAGTTCTTTGCTGTTGTAAACAAAAGCCAATCCTTGGCAGCATGGAGCAGTCCGTAGTGTTTGCACAAGGTTTGCAGTGTGTGCAGTTTGGGTGTTTTTGCTGGAGCTGCACGCACTCACTACACATTTCAGAAGCCACATGGATCTGTAAAGATGTCACACAGTTCTAATGTAACCTTTCAGAAAAAGCCTCATTGTTTTCAGTCCTCATTTTCCTATGACATGGTGGGGAACACACCCAAGTGGAAATCTGTGCTCATAAAACACTTATCTGGAAATGCAGGAGAACAAAGACACCCTAAAATGGATCTAGAGCTGTGACTGGATATTTAATCAGTTTTATCAATTGCCTATTTCCCTCGTGCTGCTCCAGCTACCTCAGGTGAGTTGGTGTAATACCAGGTTTGCTGCCAGACTGTTCAGGGGCTTCTGGAGGTGTCTCTGCACATGGGACTGATGGATTTCTCTGCATTCACTCCAAAGACAGCAGCATTCTCCTGGCTCCTGAGGAACCAGGATGTGTCAAAACTTGAGCTACACTTCCCTGCTGGGCAGAACTGCTGCAGCAGCCCACCTTCATGAGGGTGAAACAGTCAGTGGTGTCTAACCCCAGGTCACAGTCTGGGTGTCAGTGGTGCCATCTTTCGTAAATGGGGGAAAACAGTTTCTATCAGACACCAGTTGTAAATGCAACCACTCTTTGTGGGAGCTGGCAAAGAATATACAAAACTGAAATTCAGTTTGTGACACTTGGAGGTGTGGGCTTGGTCTCCTGGTTAGAAGGACAGATTATTACTTAGTTCTTGTGCTGCCTGCATCTGTGAGCTAAGCAATATGAAGCTCTTTGTTGCATTGGCTGATGCCTGCAAATTTAAGTAATATTAATTGATGTTGGTTAATATTTAATTAATATTGTTAATAACTTTTGTTCCACATCCTCTGAGAAATTATTCCAGTCGTAAAAAAAAGGGAATCCTGTAACCAATACCTGATAAAACAGTCTCTCTTACCTTGCATTTTCAAGAACATTTAGTATTGCTTTTCAAATGAGTGACTGTTTACATTGTGAGAAGTCCAACATGATGAGCCAGAATGTTTTGGGTGGGAGTATCTGATAGGGTGTTACTGGTTTTATTCCTGGATGCTGATGGGACAGTCATGGAGAACGGAGCACTTGGTGCTGCAGAATTTTCCTAGTATTTTTTGAGTCCGTTCCATTCCTCTTTACTCTCAAATCTGGGGTTTATCCAAGGCTTCCCTTTTAGACAGTGTCTCTGAAAAATACGTAGTAAAGTTATGAATTTGTTTGGAGGGACTAATTGTTTTGCCTTGCTTGGGTACAGTGTGACTACTTTGTTCAAGAATTGTGTTGTTTCGGAGTGTGGGTCTGCAGTTTCTAGGGGCTGTAATGCAATTTTTACTGCTTAAGGGTGGACCATGTTATCATCACTGCTTCATCTGCTTAGTTTTCTGACTCTGACAGCAATAGAGTAGCAGGAACACCCTCATGTAGCAGCTTTCCATGTTCCCAAGTTCCTTCCTCCTATTATTGAACAGAGTTCCAGAGTTTGATCCTACTGCTGGCTCAGAGCCAGGAGTCTGGAGGGAAGGCTCAATCTCCTCTCAGCTGTAACCTGGAGGGGTATTCCCTTACCCTTCCTACAGAGTGCACAAATCAGACTCATCAAAGTCTTCCCTGCTGAGGGCTATTGAATACATCAACCCCTCATCCAGCTCAGAAATCCAGCTGGAAAAGATGGAAGGCTGGCAGAGAGAGGTGTGGAGGAGGATGATCCATCCTTGCCCTGTATACAGCTGCTGGAAATGGGGTATGGAGCTGTCTGGGCTGTAAGGCAGTCCCAGAAATGGAGATTTTCTGATTTTCACCTGTTGCAAGGAACTGAACAGCTTCTCTTTTCCAAATCTAATGCTGCCCTTGCTGAACTAGCTGAGCACTTTTTAAGTATCAGGGATATTCTGTCCTTTTCATTGAGAGGGCTGAGATGCTTTGGCAATGCTTGGAGCAGAGGTGTTTAATGGACTTCCAGCTGCCCTTCACCCCTGCAGGAACTTATGCTCAGGGTATCTGACTTTGGAGGAGACCTGTTGATTCACCACTAAGGAATTGGTTAACAAAACCCCAGGCAAAATCAGTATCTTCCCTGAGGAATGTGAATTATTACAGGAAGATAAAATAATGAATACAAGTTTTATTCATGAGATATGATGGAAAGCACTATGCAAGATGCAAATGGTGGATTGCTGAGCTGTGTGGCTGATACTTTACATTTAGAATCACATAGGACAAAACCAGTAACAGGGCCAGGGTAGCTCTTGGTGGATCTATATGGGGGAGTGTGTGTGTTGACATATAAAAGGATAAAATAGTAAAATAGATATTGACAGGTTGAGTGTGAACAGTGCACTTCAGTCAACCACGGAGGAGGAATGCCATACCACATTGTATCGAGCCTCATCTTGGTGCAAGCTGACAGCTCACCTTTGTTAATTCCTGGAAGGAAGAAGGAAGCTCATTAATATTGTATTGCTTTTGATTCAGCGTTTTGTGCTGCTCTTGGCTCAAACAGCCAAGCTAAACGTTCCCAGGATACAGCTCACATGCTTCACTTATCTGTCAATACTGTGCACTGGCTGCTCTGGAAGATCTCACTGAGAGTATTTTTCTTACACTACTTAACTGCCAGTAATTTAGAGAAGTGTTGGCCATTTGTGTGAATAATGTATCAGATACGGTCAGCAATGGTTATTTTTCTTTTTTATTTAAATGAGCTCTCGTGTTGCTGTTCCCACAATTCAGAGATACAGTCAATATAAAACTGGGAGAGGAGGGGAATTTGCAGCCATTAGTCCAAAAAGTCGTTCTTTCTGAAAAGGGAATGTTGCAGGATGTCTGGTACATACATTTCCATATAGAGTCAAGATTCTCGCAACAGTTAAGGATGGGAGAAAAGACTCGAGTAAGGCCTAGTTCATGCAGATACCCAGTTCATATGGTGAATAAACTATTCTATCATTTATGTTAATTTTTCAGAAAAAATGTTCCTTTATTTTGGCTATAGTACAGTGGTAGTGTCCCTGAAGGATAAATTGTTCTCCATATGTACTGTGAACAGTAAATGCACATCCCAAAATGAAGCATGCTTAAAGCTTTAAGACTGTCTTAACATTTTTATAGTGCAAAATATATGAATTCTCCTTTGAATTTTGTTGATTTCATATCTGTAGCCACCAGGAATTATTCATAGCAACTCACTGAGTTTTCTTCAAGAGATATACCACAGGGCTCAGGTCACTAGAACCTTAAAACTAAAGAATTCGTGTTATTTTTTTTGAAAAGCAAAATAAAAAAATGCCTTTTTTTTACTAAAATTCTAACAATATGTATTCTGTTCATGGTTAGAATTTAATATTGTGTAATATAAATGTGCCACATATTAACCAAGCAGTATATGTTCACACAGAGACACTTCTGTAATGTCCATGCCTCAGTATCTCAAGATTAATTAGTGTTTACCTTCTCCTGTGAATAGGGGCTTGCAGGTAGAACTTGTTTATTTTTTGGGAGACACAGTGGTTCAAGTGTAAGTATAGATCACTAGTGGAGTAAGACTGGTGAAACAACAACAACAAAAAAAGCATGAAATGACTTCTAGAAGCAAAACCTGGGTAATTTAGAGATGTGCCCAGCCTGTGTCTTGCTTGTGTAGAAAGTCACCCTCCTGTTTTGTGTCTTAATAAAGCTGTCTGTGGTTCTGTGCTAAGTATTTCAGTAGTTTAAACCACATTGTGAAAAGGTCAGTTGATTTTTAGAAGCATCACTGGGAACATGACTTACAGAAGCATAAGAAAAAGCTGTAACACGAAAAAAATGTGTTTGGGGCTTTTTTTGCAGGCAGACTTTGTCATTCTGTGGGCACAGGGCTCTTGAAAAAGAGCAGTGCTCAGCTGTGTCATGTGCTCTGATCAGGGTGTTACCTCAAAAGAGAGGCATCTGTGGCTCGGATTTTGATGTTGGGGGTTTTTTTCCTTATACTAAAGCTCACAACTTTAGTTTTTATTGAAATTAGTCAAGCATTCCTGCAAGCATTGAAATGTGTCTTTTGTGCGCAGATGAGTTGTTGTGATGCGAGCACAGGTTTTGTGCTTGGGAATAATTTATATTTCTTATGATCACTTGAGAAAAACCTAAAAATTGCCTTGTCCTTTCCCTGTGACCCTGTTGAAATTATGGCAAGCTGTCAATTTGCCAAAAAAATTCTGCATTTGCTGCACTCGAGGTTTCAGGACTGGAAAAGTAGGGGCAGATGAATTGAAGAAATCAATTCCCAGTCAGCGTGGCGAGCCTTGCTCCGTGTGTGTCAGCTGTAGGTTTGATAATGTGTGTTCCTGCACACCAGACATTTTTATTGGAATTGTACCTCAAGTGAGGGGCACAAGCATACTCAAATGGTAGAAATTTCATCCTTCCACTATTGATGAGTGCCTTGCAAGGGGTAGGTCTTGTCCACGCAATCTGGAGATAAAATGGAAAGAAGAGGTAAAAACAAGCAAGAGAACAAGTGCACCTTGATCAGCTGATGGTTTGTGAGTCCCCTGCACTACCTGCTGCTTTGGGTTTCTACTCAAGCCATCTTTATTTAGCAAAAACAAACCAGCAAAAAAAACACACCAGAAAACCCCACAAAAAAAAAATTAAACCTGTATTAGTTAGAAATTATTTCAAAGATGCATCCCTCCTACTCTTGCTCATCCATGAGTCTTGTTGAAGAACCCTGTTTCTGTGTTAATTTTTATGGGACTCCTGTTGAAATAAATTTTAAAATGGTACAGTAGCTGTCCCTTTCTTACCCTTTGGGGACTATTCAGTGAATGAAATAGTTGTAGGAAACCACTTTACTCTCTGAAGATGTGTAGAGGTGATATTTCCTAATTTGGGTGTGTGCATTTGGAAAAATGATAGTTCCTAATTACTGTGTTTATGTACTGTGGACTCCTAGAGGGCACTAATACCCTCAAATTTCATAGCTTGCTCTGTCTGTAGCACATAATTATATAGTTATATATTACTCAGCCATTGCTGGACAGCCAAGCTCTTGGTTATGGCTGGTCCAAGAGTGAACCTTTTATTTCTTTTGCAAACATTATAAAAAAAATAAAAATTGGCCCCCTTTTCCAAGGGAAGCCATTAGCAGCTCTGTCAATAGGCCAGCACAGGAGGAGTCCAAACACAGGAAAAGTGCAGGAGAGGCTGAGGGCAGTAGCAAGGAGCAGGATGCAATGCTTCAGTGAGAGGGTTTGGTTTGCATTAGTGCTTCTGACCAGGGCCACAAAACAAAGAAGTTTATTTTAACAACATGAAAATAAACGAACCTGATTTCATCAAAAACGTTTTTGTAATAGGTCACTGACCCACAAGAACTCATGGAAAAACAAATTTGGGTCTCATTTATGTAGACAAGAGGTTCTGTAACCACAGGATTCTTAAGCTTCTGAAATCAGTGGTTACAAAGCAAGTGGAATAAGGGCACTTCCACTGCAGTGAAGCCATAATTCAGTTGGAATAGCTGATCAGCACTGGACGTTACATCAGAGCTTTAAAACATTATTCTTTTCTGTGCCTTGTTTGTTTGATTTTAGCGGCTTTTCTTATACTTGATGAAGATTTATCAGGGTATTTGCTTAAGCAAAACATTTCAGGATTTAGCAGTCATTTCTTCCAGATCTGTAGGAAATGCTTAAGTGTCTGTGTTGCTGTTGGGTAAGGACTGCTGCATCAGTGGTCTGGAATTATTTGGGCGAACTTTATTTAGCTTAAGTAATTTCATCAAAAGGGTTTTGCTTCTTTGAGCTTCCTCATATTAGAAGGATTATGCTGCTTCCCATCCCAGAAATACCATAAGTGTTGGCTGAATTTCATGCTGTCAAGCACAGCGATCCTTAAATAATCTTGCTCCTGAGTGAAATGATGATGAATTCAAAGTACTTAACCTGCTTTTGTTCTTGGAGAATATGTGAATATGTAGGTCTTGAAAGTCTCTCTGTCATGGATCAGAGCAGCACAGTCTTGACTTTGCTTTTCCTTTGGCTCTGCTCCATTTCAGCTGTGTGTGTTGAACTGGAGCTCCCCTCAATCTGCACCTTCCTTCCACATGGAACAGGACAAACCAATGCATGTTGGCTTATAGTTAATGTCATATTAGTGTCATGTTCTCAGTTCCTTGGAGATAATCTCTTCTCTAGATCTTTCTGCTCGTGTCACGGTGTTCTAGTGTGAGGATCCCAGAAAGAAAGGATTTTAGGGTTCATGCAGATGTTACGGACATTCCATGTGCACTTTCATACTACTGTGTGGTAACTGAGTGGGATAAATGTCCTGTAGTATTTTAGGAATGCAAGAGAGAAATGGGAACTGCTGGGTACTGAAACACTTTAGAACATCTGACCTCTGCATTTGAAAACCTTCTGGGAAAGTGTAAGTGGATCAGAGTAATCATCACAGAAACCGGGTGCTCTGAGCTTTTAGACAAGGTGGATTTTGTGGCTGGTTACCCTTGTGGCTTCCTCAGGAGATGATGTCCCTTGGCTGAGTCATCATAGGTAATTCCCACTGCTGATAGAGCAGTCGAGAGCTGTTCCTGTTTGATCTGTTGGAATAAGGCAATACCTTATTGATACTGGCTTTTTGGTTGTCAGATTGGACTCAAGTGTGCAGTGTGCTCTTCGTGCCACCTAATCATTTCCTTACAGTCACTCCATTGGCTTTGGAGGATGGACCCTGTTTTTAAGCGTCCAGTTTGATTTCAGCAGGAGATGATCTTGCAAATCTTCCTTTTTTACTGGTTCTGCTTGGCACAGATCCCTGGGAGAAGGAGCACCACAGTGCCCCGAGCATTCCTTACTATATATGGACGGTGTGGGGAGCAGGGCTGGTATTGCCTTATTCAAACAGGTCAAACAGCAGCAGGGTTCTGTTTCTTCTGCTAAAAATTGCAATAATTGTTGTGCTTGCAAGTTTTCTTCCTAATTGTTCACAGCAATTTCTGACTTCTGGAAATATAAACTTTTAAGGCTTGTCAACAGGGGCAGCATGGCTTGGAGATGCGAATGTTAAAATTTACTTTTTCCTTTTTTTCATAAGCTTTCAGCCCTGACCTGGAGAGATTACTCACTGGTGTAAAAGATGGTTTAACCATGTCTGTTTTACTGTCTTTACAAAAATTGATGAAATATTAAAAGTGATGGATATTTAAGGGTACTCCATTAAGTTCCTTGGATAAAGTCCTGTTTTTTTCACAACAGTCAGTGGAGTAATGAAAAAGTAACTGTTTTTTATCGTTCTGTATGAGTGTTTTGAAGTTACAAAGTGTGAGTTCCTAATTTTTTCAGATTTGAAATTGGAGAACTTTCTAAAAGCTTTGCAGAAACTGAGAAGCAGCTTCAGCAGAGACCCGTCTCTGCTTGAGGGTTTATGGATCAAGCTTTCTTAGCTTCTTTGAATGATAGTTAAAAGAAATTGTTAATTCTTGTACATTAAAGTCTTCTGCAGATGAATATAAGCTACTGTCCTGCATGTGTGTAACTGGGTAGTTTTATAAACCTGCTACTGAGTTAAGAGACTGGACATACACCTCTGCTTGCCTCTTTTGAATTTAAAGGATTTTCTATTGTCATTAGTGAATACTTTGACACTTAAGAGTCTCTATTCTCATCTTCACTTAGGTTGGTACTAAGGTTTCTGTCCATTTCTGTATCACTTTAGGGCATTGATAGCAGTTTTTAATGGCCATGGGAATGTTGTTAGGATGTTTTTGTTTTTTCATGTTGTCTTTGGGAAAACATTGATATTTAAACCTGTTCCTCATGCTTTCCTTGCCAGTATTACTGGTTTGTTCCTAGCCAGAGACCATCTGTGGAGTTCCATCCTCCATCCTAATGTCAGTTTTTTTCACATGAGGAGATACTTAGGAAAAAGAAAGAAAAGATGGATTCTAAGATTGGAAGCTATAAAGTGTTACAAAGCCACAGTTCCTGTGCTGCTGAAATGCACAGACATGTACTCTGCACTTCTGAGAGAGGGTAGATAATCTTTCTCAGTCTAATGAGAAGTCAGTAATAAAGGTTATTACTTCTGACAGCTTTGAAAATGTGAACCAGGACCACCCAGCCTGCCAAGTCTGTAATAAGGGATCTCAAAGTTATAACTATTATAAACAGTTTTCCTTCAAAAAATGGTCCCTTAGCAACTTGCAGTGGTATCTCTCCCAGTTTTTTGGAAAAGCTTCTGAAATAACGCGTCACATGGATAAAGAAGTTCATTTCTCCCACACCATAATGCTGCATTACGGTTGTCCTGGGCTTCCTCGTAGTGCCCTTATTGAAATTCCATTAAATATCGTCTGGCTTTATTTCCTAGGGCAGTAATATAAAGAGGTGATGACAGAAGGTAATGGATAAGGTTGACTTTTTTTACTGGGTGCTGCATCTTGACTGTTTTTCCTTACAAAGAGGAAGTGATACGAAGCAAAGGAGAAGTTACATTAACGATCACAAAGTATTTCTTGACTCTAATAGGATTTTCTGGTGAAACCATTGCAGGCAATTGGCTCTGCTCCTGTTACTGCTTTCCCAAGCCAGTGCTTCCAAAGAGAAACTTAGTTGCTCCTTGGAGTTCAGTAACTCCTGTCTTTCTCTTTGAGTCTTTCATGCATTAAGTCGTTTTTATTGCTTATTGGTTCTGCCCAAGCTTGTAATGTAACCACTTCTTCCTTAAAGTTACTTGTAGGAACTTCAACTGCATCATGTTCCCCAAGCCACATCTCCAAGGATGATGCCACAGAGCTCTTAACAGCAAAGCAGAAAAAGGGACCTTGCTTATTGCCAAAAGTGAGACCCAGATGTTTTGAGTGTGAAAGAAAATAAATGGCCAAGCTGGGGAGTGAACCCACAGTTACTTGGGTAATTTCTGGATATTAAAGGCTGAGGTAGCAGGACTGCTCCTTTAAAGCTACCCATTAAAAAAAATTTAAAAGCAGTGTAGTTTTGATTTTTCTGTTGGAGAATGAGTTGTGTGATAGGCAGTAATGTGAATGTAGGCGTTTAATCAAAGTTGAAAGCTGTTGAACTTGGGTGGAAAGGAACTGAGTGCTACTTATTTCATGACAAATAATGAAGTACTTTGGTTTGGGTCAAAGCTCTCAGTGCTCAGTAGAAAGGCAGACAGGATTTGGAAGCTGATGGGTATCACACACATTCATGGGGTTAAAACCAGATAATTGCTGTGTTTGGAGACAGTAATGAAACTGACAGTGTAAGTCAGAGCCTGTGTATCAGCTTAAATTTCTGGGTGGAATGTGTTTCAGTAATATTAGTTAATGTAATATTGCAAGATATTTTAAACAAAAAAACTAAGATGTGCAGAAGAGATTTTTGCTGTGATATTGTCTAGCAGAGCCAGGTCCTTTGCTTTTTCCCCCACTGCCATGTAAATGTGGTGATTTCTACTCAGGCCTTGAATATTTGCAGTTTGCCTGAAGTAACTGATGTTATGATATTCAAAAGTTTCAAACAGAGTCAGTGGCATAATGAGAAATCAGATTGCACTGGAAAATTGCACAGTTTGCCAAGTTTGACTAAATAATGCCTGCATTGCTTTTATATTGGGCTTTTATATTGATTCCATAGTCCATGGGAAGCAGGCGAGTGTCTCTTTGAAGGGACTTTGAAGGAGGAAATTTCTTGTGGTGTGAGTGGGCATCTGCTTGCTGTAGCTCAGCAGAAAAGGGGGTTTGGCTTTTCTCTGATTTGCTTCTTAATCAAAACTGTCCTGCAGTTGTGAGAACAAAGCATGAAGCTGAAAATGCTCTGTCTGAAAATGCTGGATACAATTATATTCGGTATGATCTCTTAGTGTTGCTTCTCAGACCCATTCCTTGTGCACCTTGTACGGAAAGGAATGAGAAGTCAAGGATTGTGATTGCACTGGAGCTTTTTCAGATTTCCAAATTAATTGTATAAGAAATGCATAAGTCTGATATTTTAGATGTTCTTTTACCTGTTTACTTGCCTTCTGAACCCTGAAATTCTTCTGAACCTTCTAAAGCCATGCCCTGGCCACATTAGCCCTGAGAAGGAAGGGGTGTTCTGCATGGAAGGGGTGTAACACTGTGGGATTGTTGAAATCTGTTCTCCTTCAATTTGCAGTAGCAAAGAATGTGGTTAAATTCTTGAAAAAAGATTAAAATAGCTGCAAGTTGAGCAATGTTCTAGTTCTGCTTCCATATGCATTTCATTCTTTTCCATCTATGCTGATCATGCCTTCAATAGAGATTGGAGATTAAATTTAGCTCCTCTTTGCTCTTATTATGAATGGAGCTCCATGAGACAACAGAACCAGAACTGGATGTGACCCTTCCAATGGTGTGAGCATGAGGGCTGCAGCTGAAATCAGTACCCACAGAAAGTGTCTCCTCCAGGAGAACATGACCTCTGCCTTGAGAACAAATTGAAAATTTTCCTACCAATACTGAGGTTTTTTTACTCACCCGGAAGTTATCCAGAAGACAAGAAAATGGATAAAGCAAAATTATAATTAATATTAAAATAAACTTCGTAAGATGTCTTTTGCTCCATTTGTTTCAGAGGATGATTCTGATAAACATCTTCAGTCTTCCTCTAGTCTGGTAGCACTGTTTCTTTCCAGGCTTCAATGGTTGTTTTTTCACTCCGTGTTTGAATAATCAGGGGAATCTTAATAGTTAAGTTTCTCTCCTATCCCAGCTTCAGACAGAGGAAGGAATATGATTAGCCTGGTTGGAGCCAGGAAAGTAGGAATTTCACAGTTAATAACTTCTCCATTGTTTTTTTAAGGGCCCTTGATATTCTGTGATTGACACAGAGGTTGTTTCCCTCTATCCCTTTGCCTTCAGGGCATAGGAACCCCTGGTTGGGCAGCAGGCTGAGGGAGGAGGAAGGGGAGAAACTGGCGCTTGTTTATATATGTGAGCAAAATATTCTTGGGAGGTGAGAGGAAGTGTTTGTCCTGTGTTGGAACAGTGTGTTTGATGCTGTATGGGGCTGCTCTAAAGAAAACATCATAAACCAGGGGACAGCATTTTATGTATGGACTTAGTAAGGTCACAAATTCTGTAAGTCTGCATTTTAGGCCATTCGAGTAATAAAGAAAGAAAATGCAGTTTGTGACATGATACAGCTGTGAAGTCCAGACATTTATCTACTAATTTTATGTGAGAATAGACATCAACATCCAGTATTAAGAACTAGTAAGAAGCCATTATTAAGAATCATTGATAATAGTTTCAGGAGTAGCAATATTGGACTTCTGCACCGAATGCCTGCAGACCGAAGTAAGGGCTTCTAGCTTTTACCCTGTACAGCTCCCTAAACCTCTTCCAGTAGAGCCAGGGTGAATCTGAGCCTCGTGAGAGTGCAGTGTCCTGGTGTGGTGGGCTCCAGGCCTGCCTTGGAGGTGATGGATGGACTCCTGGAGACCCTTTCCTTACACATCGAGGACTTTGCGTGCAGTTGCTGTGTGACCAACTCTTTGGATCACTTATGGGGACCTGAGAATCAGACTAACAAACCAGAATATGCCAAGTTCTATTTCCTGTGCATAGCAGTGGTTAAAGTAGCCTGGAAGACGGAGGGAGCTGCAGTGTATGGAGATTGTTGACTGTACAGCCAGCATGTGTCTAATCAGGGTTAATAAATTTGACTCAATGCAGGTATTGCCAGAGCTGATAGGACTCCTGGAGAGCCTCTCTGCACAGTTCTTCAGCTTCCAGGAGGCTTTATTAGTCTGGGCTCCATGCTGTGCACATCCAGAGCTGCTTCTGATCCAGCACTGGAGCTAATCTGTTCCGTGGCATTAGATGATTATGCATCATTCTGCCCAGTGCTCCAAATTCCCGGAATACTTTGCAGGTCTTATTAGCTGTAAAGCATCCAGTTCGAAATACATTGGAGACTGAGCAGCTGCATTCCCATCCAGCAGTCCCAGGTCAAATAATGTGGACCAGATCTTGCCTGGCTCTGTGCCCCAGATTCCTCCCTGCCCCGGGGTGTACCTTGGGGCTGGGTGGTGGATGCTGCTATGTGCACACGTCCTGGCTGCCAGGCTGATGTGATTCCAGCCTCAGGGAAGAGGCCAGTTCCAAGGGTTTCTTTTTGTGCTGCATCCCAGGTGGCATTCCCAGTCTGAACAGTCCCAGGGATTTAATGTGATAATGATTTTTTTTTTTAATTGTAGTCTACTGTTCAGATTCACCAAGCTGCCCTGTCATTCCTCCATGATGTAGCTAGTTACAGCTGCAAAACTGGCTTGGATTTAAACTCATATTCCAGGTATTTCCTGATGTTATTTCTATTTTAAGTCCCTAATTTAAAATCAGGGATATCTATATTTTTTTAATAAAGTACAGTCCCAGGAACAAGGTCCACAGCATCATTTTACAAGATTCTGGCTCACTTTGTTCATGAACTTTTTGCAGACCCTTTTTACTTCACTGCTCTATGGCCTCACCATTTCCAAGGTATTTGTTATGAAATCAGAAGTACTGCTGTAATTAAAATTGGACAGCTGACAAGGATTAGGATTTATGCAGTAATGGGATGGTAATAGGTCTAGGCAAGCAGGGGGTATTTCTGTTCCTCTCTTAGGATCATTTGGTGTGGGAAGGGGCTGCAGCCCAGCAGATCCCTCAGTGTGCCCAGCCTGTGCTTTTCTCCTCTCCTGAGGAACAGCTACGTCCCTGTGCTGGAATTCCTAATGTTTGCACTGGAAGTTTCCCTTTCTGTCCCAGAACTGATACTGATAGGTGAGGATAAACTTCAGTTCTTGTCAAATGATGTGTTAGGAACTATTCTGCTGCATTTCATCTGCGTTTGGCACTTCTTTGTCAAACCAGAGGAAACAGTGCTTATAAACGACCATTTAGAACATTTGGTCTTTTCATTAAATAATCTTTAAACACGTCTCTTTCTCTTTTTTGGAATTTAAAAACATCCTGTCTGGTACTTTGATACTTCTGTATTGAGGACTTTCTTAATGGCCTTTCTCTCAAGCCCAGGAAGAGAAATAAGAGGTGTAATTGGGATTTTTTCCTAGGCTATTGGTGGTTTTCTGGCACATAATAAATATGAGCATGTTAAATGAATCCTATATCAAGTATGTCTAAGTTTCTATGAGGTGATCTAGTCTTATATTTCAGTAAGTATTGCAGTAGAAGTTATAATACAGTAGGTGATGTTCAACAGAAACAACCTCTGTTCATTCCCTCAGTGCCCCTGAAAATCAAACTATGAATAAAATGACTTTTGGCAGAAGTTTCAGCTTGAAATAAATCTTGGGAAGCAGTGGAAAGTTGTTTGGAGAGTTCCATAGCTTAAAACAAGACATGGACAGCCATGGACTCTTCAAGTGTTTGTTGTTGCATTAATTTGCTTCGTTATCAGTTAGTAACATAACCTGGCCTTAGAGAGCTGCATGCTCTGGTTTGTGGCAGAAATAAAGCTCACCTGAAGCTTCTGGAGGATGGTATCTGTGCAGGAGCACTCCCACGCTGCTGGGGGAGTTTGAAAAACAAGTTCACGTAAGCTAAAGCAAAGGCAGAACGTCGTTGAGTTCTTGGCCTTGATACATGGATTCGGTTTGCTTTCTGCTGCAGTGTAAAAGGAACTTCATTTAAAACAATATCATATTAAAATATTAAGTACATTTAGACCCATACAAAATGTTTAGTGCTAGTGAAGAGCAGGTTACCATGTGAGCTTTGCAAGTATCCATGGTGTGGACTTCATATAATGTTTGTAAGAAAATCAGTATGAAGGGAATGTCAGGTTGAAATCTTAAAATGCTTGGGACAGTTAAAAAGGGCAGCTGAGAACTTGGTCCTTTTGCTATCACAGGTTGGATAGTCTTGGCCCATTACAATTTTTTACTTTACAATTACTTACAATTTACTATTATTACAACTAATAGTAAATAATTTAAAATGTTTAATCTTCTGGATTAATTTGATTGTAAACTAGAGAAAAAACCTTGATGTTGCATTTTTCATTCCCCTTCTGAGTTGTTTGTGTCATTGCAAGTTGTAAATGTTTGAGTTCTCGAGTTGCAAGCTTGCTAACTTGGAAATTTGATTTCTTGTTACTATATGTATTTTCTGCTTGTTGGTGTGAAACCACCTGTTCTAGAGCCTTAATCTGATTTTTATTAGTTTCTTTGTCTTAGAACAATAAGAATAAACTCAGCATTTGTGAAATACTTGCAAGTAGAGAAAAGAATATTCTTAAAATATATTCCTGGGATGTTGCTTTGAGATGAGTCAGATGACTTCGGGTTGACAGTGCATAATTATGTGTACATTGTGAGATCTGAAATGATAATCAGACACGGGAATAAACATTTGACACCATGTGTAATAGATGCATTTCACTGGCACACTTTTCATTTTGAATGATAAATAAGTTGATTTCGTTCAGTGTTTCTCAATGACTAGTGGTAGTCTTGGTGAAGGAGGATGGAGCTGAGGACTGCTAAGCCCTGTATAAGTCTTTTTTTTTTTTGTTATATTTGATCCTGTTATTCTAACAGATAAACATGCTTAACTGAAGTAATGAATTTGATGAGGGCTAAGTAGCACATTGCTATCAACCTTGAATTAAGTTTATTTAGGTACAAAATTGTGAAATGTCACGTGGGTGTAAGGGAATCCAGTTTAAAATCTTCCCATGTATTTTCTCAAATGCAAAGCCGGCATCGCTCATATTCTTTAAAGTTTCATTTGCTGTTTTGTTCATTTATCTCAAAAATGTCATTGAGTAGTTGGTAAAAGCTGTAGGAAAGAACTTGAGCAGATATAAATATTGGTTGTCATGTGGTGTGCGTAATGCACAGTACTCAGGCTCTGTGAGCTTGCAGATGCAGCCTTTGATCTGTTCTAGGTGTCAGAAAGAGAAGTTAAAATTCCCCTCTCCTCCATCACTCCTTTATCTTGCAAGACATGTTCATGTGGCGGCCATGTGAAAACTCTGCCATATGAAACCCCACAATGTTAGTTTGATCTCAGGAAGGCCTTTCAATTCCAAAAATTCTTGAATTCTGATAGTGAAATTACTCAGTGTGCAAGAAAAGTGGAAACCAGATATTCAGTGCTAAGTAGCAGTAGGTTTGTAAAAGTTCCAGGTGTCTTTGGAGATCAAAACTTCAGCAAAAACAGATCCGTTATCAAAGTGAGCCTGGAAGGTGGATTGGGAACAAAGGGGGCACAAAGACAGGATCCTATATGAACTTACAGGATAGGTCAGCTTCCCCTTTATGGCAGTGGGCTTGTATGTAATTAGTTCAGGTCAACTCATTATGCAAATAGCATTCATTAGGACTGTGAGAGCAGGGGACTGGTTTTATTGTCAGCAGGACAACAGAAAAAGGATTGAAGAACAAGACTGTGTCTTACAAGCAGAACTGCTTTTAGATTTTGCAGGACTGTCACACGTTTTACGGAGAGAACGCTCATGCTTTTTATAGTTACTGGGCTGGAATAGCTTGGAAAGGTTGTTTTCTAAAAACTGGCAAGTTGTCATCAGAGTAAAACTCATATAGTGAGTGAGTAAAAGGGTCTAATGCGTAAACACTAATCTGTTCTCTAAAATGTTCCTGGAAGAATCTTCAGGACTAATATTCTATTTCAAATCACCGTGTAGTCATCTGGTTACCCATATGTTCATATTTTCTACAACAGTGCTCAGGTTTTCCAAGTGAAGTTTCAAGAAAATTCTTTAAAAAAAGAAATTATGTATACTACAGAAATAATAGCTAATCTGGGAATAATCTTGGTTGGTCAAGTTACTGAATTTCCTGTGCCTACATTTTTTGAAGGAGAATGAAAATCCAGATTCCTGCCAGTAGCTGCTCTTAAAGCAGTGTAAGCTGAATGTATGATTCTCTGTCAGAGGCATCCAGAGGAAAATGTAAAAATTATATTTGTGTACTCATCCACATTGAAACTTCATGGTGACTGCCCCTTGATTCCCCACCTCATGGATGTGGGCAGGTGCCCTACAAATGACACAGTTTGCCTCCTGCATGAATAAAGTGCCACAAGGCGTCCAATGGCAAGTTCATAGCATGAGGTTTAGTGCAATGGGAGCTTCATGTGTTTATGCATAATAGAATAAACTTCTTAAGTTGGAAGATAATCTAATCTATTTTTTTTTATTCTAATTGTAACTGTTTAGGCGTCTGAACAAGAATAAACTGCAAGTTCTTCCCGAGCTGCTTTTTCAGAACACACAGAAGTTAACTAGACTGTAAGTACAATCTGATGTATTTTTCTGTGGTGTGTTTCTATTTTATGTTCCTTATTATGTGGATTCACATGTTTGTGCTTTGACTGCGGTGAGAAATTTAATTTTTGTGATATTAAACTGCTAGTTAGTAAGGGTTTTTTAGGGACTGTGTTATGCTTGCTTGTGTGTAGTTGTAATTTGGTGGAGCATAAATACCAAAGGGAAGAGAAACCACAATTTTTTTTCTGTTCCTCGTATATTCACCAGGATGACGTCAAGGTGACTTATTTTGAACTCTCTGTGTAGAGCTACATTACCCATGGAAAGCGTCAGGTTCACGTGTTTGGTTCAGTCTAGATGTCCACAAAAAGAGATTGCATATACTTATTTAAAAAAAAAAGGAGGTAGTTATTACTTCTTTAGTTGTGAAAACTATGTTTTTAACTAAGTCAAGGCTTTGCCAGATAGACCAGCAAAGTTATGGCTGCTGCCTTGTCAGGCAGGAAGAGGAGAAATTATGGAGAGGTAAACAATTTTGTTGCTTGGAATATAAAAACTGTGTTATAAAATGTTCAGATGGCATCAAGGCCCATTTCAACAGCAAGAGAAGGATATCATGAACTTGGCATTATTTCTTTTTGGTGGGAGAAGGGAGAGGGTGGTGGTAGAACAATAACTGGATGATTTACAAAATATCTATATTTATTTTTAAAAGTGTGTAAAAATAAAATGGATGAGCACGTGCCTGCATAGTTACTATCAAGAAAAGACTCATCTGCCTTTTTAAAGGAGTAGTCAAAAGCTGTTTGAAATAATTTTCTGGATCTTGCCGAATTTAAACTCATGGTCCAGACGGGCTTTTTGAAATTTGGTAAAACTGTTCTTTTAATGCTTGAGTTTTTTTATGGAAGATCAGATACCAAGACTTGTGATTTGGTTAGTGAAGTTATAAAGCTCAGGTTGGCTGAAAAAGTTCTCCATTCATGTGGAGTTTCTGTAATTGTTTTAATACATCTATGTGCAACCAAACAAACCATTTAGGTAGTGCAGTAAATTTTTCTTCCTGTGGAAATACAAACCACATGGTAATAGTACAGGTTTATTTTGGAATCAGATGACTTTAAAGTAGTAGGATCTTGGTTTATGCTTAAAAGAGGCAAGCTGAACAGTGTTGTGCAACAAGTGAAACTGATAGTTCGGAGAAATTCTGTAGTGAAAGATTGGTGTTGTCCAAACTTGTTCATGAAAGAACTGTGCAAGTAAGTCAATGCCATTATTCTGCAGATTTAAAAAATATTAAAAAATTATAAGCCATAGCTGTCTTTTAGTCTTAATATCTGCTTGGAAAAATCTTTGTTGGGTGTATTTTGCAAGCTTTGTCATGACTTTTGAAGGCACTGGGATATATTTGCTCAATGGATTTGCTTGAGCTGAGTAGTTTGGTTGCATTTCCTAATGTTCTTTGCATTAGGTTTTGAAATTTTGCATCTTGAAACGCCTCTTGAGCATAAAGTGTGAGCTGGCACATAGTTGCAGATACGTCTTTCTGGTCTCTGGAAGGTGCCAGTTGTATTTATTTCCTAGAAGAGTTGCTTCACATGGGTTAGTTGTCTAAGGATATGATGCTGCTTTCAAGAGAAAAGTTTTTATAGAGTTTACCTGTATCTCTACAAATTCCAGTTTAACATATCGAAAATTGCTCTGTGAATGGTCTCATTGCACCTGGATATCACGAGCGGAACTCTCTGGTAATTTGTGGTTTCAGTGGAATGTTGTGTGTGTTGATAACTTGCGTGCACCCGTCCTCAGGAACCTCGCACAAAGAAACGAAGTGAAAGTAGCGGAGCCTTTTCAGTACCACAGAGTGTATTTTTCAGTAGGTCATGTAATCATGATGCATTATAGCCCTTAACAGCAAGGGCAATAATTTTGCTTTTAGAATATAAAGATTGTAATAAAGTTACATACAGTGGAATGATTAATCTGAATGCCGTGTTCTGTAATGCCTCCCAACGGATGCTGTTGGAACATTTGTCTTTATTCACTGACATTCATTCAGTCTTGCTTACTGTTTAACAGTGCATTAGATAGATCACTTTAACACTGTTTGTCAGAAGAAACTTGCTTTTTCTTTTGAAGATACAAGTGTTATATAAACAGAGTGTGTATTATAAGCAAATAGATCTTAGCTCAAGTGAATTGTTACAGTTCCAAGTGTAGTTTGGTTGCGTGTTTTTGTGTCATGGGATAAGAATGAAAAATTTGCTTCCTACTAGAATTTCTAAAAACGCACACACACACATATATATGGTTGCTCTCTATTGTTTCCTGTTACTGTCTTGGTCCCACTGCTGGCAGATTCAGAGTTGTTCTTTCTGGCTTCTGTTCTGACTTGTCTGAAATCCAGCAGTGCCCCTCTGCTCACAACTGGCTCAGACGCTCGAGTGGCGGGGCAGTGGTGCCTGCATTCCTCTCTGCAGCTGCTCTGACCCAGCCTCTCCAGAAGAAAGTAGAGCCGAGAAAGTGATGAAAGGGCATAAAAGCAGTGAAACAAAAATTGGTAAGACAGGCTGATGCAGGGGTGAGGCAGATTCTGTGGAATTTACGAGGAATGAATTTAAATTAATGTTAAAAAGTGTAGATAATGCTGGTCTTAAATTTTCCACTGTATAGCTATATTACTTTTGCTGCCATATTTTCCAGCTCTTGACTCTGAGTTACTCAGATGTTACTCCATTACTTTCTTCTTAATAGTTATAATCCTCATAAAGCAGAAAGTCCAGAATTGAGTATTTTAATTGTGTAAGCTTGCTACAGCTGAAACAATGCAAATTTTCAAGAACAAAATATTTCTGTGCAGTATGTCCAAACCGTAAGATTTGGGTTTATTCCTTGGAATGAAGAGCTCACAGACTTGTCCATGAAGGAAATAGAGATGAATTCTGTGATTCTTGCAGCTGCCCTGTCCAGCAGGCATGCAGTGGATGTAACAGTCCATGGCTTTGTGAATGAAGCTATGTGCTTGACTTTTATTTTTTTTTTTTTTAAGATAAAGCTAAATAGAAAGATAACATTCTAAGTTTGGTAGCTTGATGAGAGTTTGAAAATTGAGCATATTTATTATCATGAACGGAATTTGGTGGAGATGGAGTGACTGACCTGCTTAAACATGCGGGAATTTTGTGTGCTGGAGGGTTTCGGGGAAACCCTGTTAATGTTTCAGGAGTAGCTAAAGGCTGAAAAAGCAACTCAGGACTTTTCTCAGTGTTCTGTCAGCCAGGCTGAAACCTGGGACTTTACCGGAGGAACCAAATTGTTTCTGCAGATCGGTATCAGCAGAATCTCTTCAGTCTTGCTGCTGCTGGGAATCAGAACATAGGACGTGGTTTGTTGTCGATGATGTGCTTGAAAAGCTGCAGGACAAACCTGGGGGTTCTCGTGCTGTTCCACGTGCACATGGTTTGGGACAGCAGTGCTGTTGTCCCTGATGGATTCCATGTGTGTCACCAGGTCATGCACGGTGCATTTCCACTGAAATCCACTTTCTGATAACTAATGAAATTAAATTTAGGACGCTTCTCAGATTATAACTGCATCCTCAACCTTTACTTCAACTCCAGATACCTTTGGCTTTTTTCTCCAAGCCTCTCCTAGATTCTGAGCTTCAGGATATCCTTGCATCTTTTACAGAACTGGTTAGGCTTCGTTGTCACATCTGGTTGATATTACAAGCAGGAATATATATAGTGAAATAAACCTTAAATGGAATGTGAGGCGTCCCACAAAACGAGTTTCTCATAAGGCTTTGAGCCTTTTCTTCTAGAAAGAGTGGCTTTGAGACTCATGGATTTTGTTTGCTTTGGTTTAGATAAGGGTTTTAAGTTTAAGTTGAATGGTGAATGAACCCTTGATTGTACTTTCTAGTGGAAATGTTTCTCATTGCTCTGTTGCCTTCACTGCCTAGGTTTTAAACCTTCTGAACTGTTTTATCTGGGATAATTATCTAGTAATTCAAAATGCAGGCACTTTTAATGAGGAAAATGAATCAAGAAAAAGACATTTTTAATGAATTGAGAAGTAAAAGCATGAAAATTTTTTTTTTTTATAGTTTCAGATATTTAATATCTATCCATAAAGGAACAGGTATTTTTAATACAGGTGCTGAAATGCACAGAAAAAGAATAATAAACATAATAAAATAAAACATGTAATTTAACAACTCTAAAACTAGGTTTTGATTCTAAGACAATTATTTTTTAACATCCAAAACAACTCATGAAATTTACCCGCAAAGTTTGTAACCAAAGATTGTGCCTGCTGGAATCCTGTTTCCTCTGTGTGCAAAGCTGGTGCATAAAATGATTGTAGTGCATCTGCTTTTCACTAAAAAACAAGTATGCTAGTGGTCTCTGAGATACTTACTTATCTTTGAAAACACAACAAAAGGGGAAAACAAACCCATTCGCCCACAAACACCCTGTCATGTAAGAATATATTTGTTTCATTGTTGAAGCCTCTATACCTCAGGCTAGCTGCTAAGTAGTCATGGTAAAGCTCCTTTGTTTGTGTGAAAAAAACCTCTCAGAAGTGCTCTAAACTCAAGTCTTGCAGTGAGAATTTATACCTCTACCAAATTTATAGCCATGGGCCATTTGTTGGGTCTATTTACTTTTAATGAACTGTCTTAGTTGTCACTTGACTGAGCAAACCAGGCTGTGGAATCTTAGATACTGAAATCTGATACCCAAATAGCAGGAGAGTGGAAGCATCCATTAGACTCTGAAATGAATTTGTTTAATTTTTAGGGTAGTATCAGAGTCTAGATTTTATTCCAAAACTGAGTGGCTTAGTGTGGGCGCAGAGTGCTGTGATCCTGAACCGAGACAATTCGGGTCCATGGCTGTGCGTGCATGGTATCTTTGTGTTTACATTTTCTAGTCATGGTGCCCCAATGTTTTATCATATTCATTTATAGTTATTTCTAAAGCAGGCTGCAGTAGCACAATCAGCAGAATGGAGATATTGTGGGCAAGTTATTTGTTTTATTCAAATGGCATTTCCTCTCAGTATCAGGAACAGCCATTCTGTAACAAGTTGCTTGTTGTTAATGTGGTGCAAGTATTTGTAGCACTGTGAGGTTTGTCAGAGCTGGATCAGTGGGATGCTTATTTCTTGTCTAGGGGAATATTTTGAAAGCTGATTGATAGATGGGTAAAATAGTGAGTAAGTTCTTGCAGCACACAATGCAAATTCTGTGAGTAGCCTTAAAAAGAGGCAATATTCAGTTTTAGCCGAATCACAGAGTGGCTGAGGTTGTGTGCTGGGCTGACCCTGGCTGGGCACTGGTGCCCAAAGCTGCTCTGTCACTGCTCTTCTCAGCTGGGCAGGGAGAGAAAATATAATGAAAGGCTTGTGGGGTGAGATAAGAGCAGAGAGAGATCCCTCACCAGTGACTGTCACAGGTAAAACAGACATGACTTGGGCATATTAACTTTATTGGCAATTAAATCATGGTAGGGCAATGTTTTATTTTTAGAAATTGCTATTTGCCATCTCTCTTCTTGACTTGTCCACTTCCTTATGATATCAGTGTGTGTATTTGATTTTGTGTAAGTAGTTTCCTTGGATAATTCCTGGTATGAGTAGCTGGAACTATTTAGTTAGTGCTTTACTGAAGAGGCTGCCCTGGTTAAACACGAGCATGAAGGTGTTCTCACCTTCCCTGTGTGACACTGCTGTGCTGAAGACAGGTGTTGGCCCAGGTGAGTCAGTGGCTCCTGCCTGGAACTGGACCAGTGCAGTGTGTGTTAGATTTTCCCAGGGTCTGCTTTCCTCTGGTTTCCTGCCTGTGCAGCTCAGATGTTTATTGCAGCCAGGGGGTTGTTGCACACGGCTGTGATTTGCCCAGGATTTGCTGCTAAAAGCCCTCTGAGAAGTGTCGCTTGTAAACCCTCCTTCCCAACCCCATCCTCAGCCAGCTCAAAGTGTCAAACCATGACTCCTGGTCAAATTCAGACTCTTTCATCTTGTGGATGTCATTAGAAGCTGTGCTTGGAAAAGCAACCAGATCATAAATTTTCTTAGTGTCCTCTTTATTTCTCTGCTTGTTCTGTTTCTAGAAAGAAAGCTCTCCCAGATTGCTGCCTTAGAGTTCCATTATCATTTCCCATTAAAGCAGGATCCTGACAATTCAATTGTTGCAGGAGTTTGAGTTACGGTGTTGCCATGACAAAAGAGCATGGGCTTGTAACAGGGTGTTTTTGTGGTTTTATCCACATCCAATAATTGTAGTTTTACTGTGTATAGATCACAGCAGGTCTTTTCAGAAGACAGTAAATAATTACAGTAAGTGTTTGCTGGTCTCTGGGGTGCACTTCTGGCTTGGGAAAGATGTGCGTTAGGTCAGAGGCTTGTGCTGCAGATAGCTGGATGACATTTACACCATTTATCAAGCTGAAGTCATTCTAGATCCTCTTTTGGGCTCTGCTGGTAAATAATGTATGGGGTTTTTTTTAATACAAGTACACACCAATTTTATTTGAAGAGCCTAAGGATCTTTTTCTGTCTAAATTAGTGCAGAAGAGTAAATAAAAATACAATAAAAGGTTTTAAAATTATTATTATTTAAGGACAAATAATAAACAAATAAACAAAAACAAAGGAAAACATGTTGAAAAACCAGAAGGCATCCTCCTCAGTGCTGCTTTTTCCTCTGTGTGAAATTTGTTATTTGACATGATAGTGTGTAGATATCTTGTTTCCCCTCTTAGGGGAAATAGGCACGACTGGGGAAGAAAGGGTGTTTTTTGTGAAAATTGCTGCTGGGTTTTAGTGGCATCTTCCTTCTAAGGAGGTTTCTATTGCCAACTTCTGTGATCAGGTCATCTTATTACAAAGCTATTTAAGGGAGTTTGTGGCACAGGATTATACATTTCCAGAAGAAATGCCACACACGCAGATTAAGCAGAAATCTGCTTTGGAAATAAGTTGTTTTACTCTGTTAGCTGAGTAACTACTGCCTTGCATTTCCAATGTTTTTTTCTTTGCTATTTGAAGAGTGACATCTTTTCATTGATATTCAGCTCAAGAAACCAAATTAGTGGGATTAATTTGCCATTTAATTATTTGATAATTATTTAGTAGCCTTAGCCATGCTGCTGGGTGTCCGTTTTCCTGAATGCTGGGGTTTTTAAAGTACTCTCAGATATATTCTAGTTTCAAATCACATGGCTTGCAGATAGCACATTAAAAATACCGTAACTGGCTGCTCAAAGCAATCCTGAATTGGAAAATGCTAACACCAGTAGTAGCCTTGTGAACTTACTAAGTCCAGTCCATGGCTTTGCATCAACAGAGCTCTTGTAAATAGTTTCTGATGCTTCTTAAAATTTGCCTTATTCTTAGTATCAAACAAGGAATACTGATAAATTCAGTATGTACTCACAATTAGACATTAATTCCCATCAGAGTTCATTCTTTTCTCCCCAGCCAGCATATCCTGGAGGTGCTTAGCAAAATTAGGCTGTTCTGAACTTCGGCAGACTGTTCTGCTGCTTTGAGTGAGTCCCAGCAAGGCAAGCTGGACGGGGATTCTGTGGTCAGTCACCACCTAGAGAGCTGCACACGTGGGTTCTGAGGGTGGCCGTGTGTGCTCTCCCAGCTCTGAAATGTGTCCTTATCAACTGCCTTCAACTTCTGTCTTCAGGGTGACAAATCTAAATGGGGAGAAAAACACAGTGACTCAGCCTCTGGTTGCGAGGGCTTTCACATGACTGAGAGCTGTTACAGAGGTCTCAAAACACAACAGTTGTGGGTGGGCATTGTTGGCTTGCTGTTTTCTTACGTTAGTCTTCAGAATTTGGGCTCTTTTACTCCTGTGAGCAGCAGTCTGAGAGCTGTAGCTCCCTGCGGTGCTGGGTTCTGGTTCCTGGTGCTTGATTTGTGGTGGTGGCAGGGCTGGGGAGCTGCTGCTGCTGGTGGCCTCGGCAGGGTGGATTTGTCTGTGGCACTCAGGAGCTGCTTTCAGGCTTGACAGAGGATTGAGTGGCTGTGGAGGCTGCAGCTGGAGATTAATTAGGTTATATCACAGGTATATTTTTATGGAGGGATTCTGACCTGATGGTTTATAGGCAGTTTCTTTTCCGGAAACTGGATAACCCTGGTAGTCTGTGCAGCTCTGAGTTTGCCAGGGTCAGATTTACTGCATTTGCTTTGTTAATGGGGCTTTTTGGCCTTGCCATTAGAGCTAGTCAGCAAATGTCAGCACATCATGGTTACTTGCACACAGTGTATTGCTGTATGGATATTGCTTTTCTTGTTTGAAAACTTCCTTTCAATCAGTTAGTTCATATGTGAATGCTTTTTTGCCTTTCCCTTTTGGCTGTGCTCTGAAAGGAGCTGAAAAGTGTTTTCCTGAGTATTCAGTGCTTCTGAGCTGCTGGAGTCTTGTCCATGGTTAGAATGAGCAGTGGGAAATTCACTTGTAAATTGCCATACTGCAGCTAGGAAATAATGCAGAGTGAATATAACTCTCTTTTCTTTTTGGTGAACAGGAGATTAGAATACATTTGGCATCATTTTCACACTGAGGCAGTTTCCTCACACAAAGTGAATGTAGGAACAGATTGAACTGATGACCCGAAGTGCAGACATCTCATCTACGCAACAGGAAAAATATCATAATGATAATGTAAATATTTCTGCTGCTTTCCATAATAGACTGTCATCCTGAGGCCAAAGATGAGTTTACATTGATCGTCTTGTAAAAGTCCTTCCAAATACTTTGGGAATATGTTGCAGATAATGAGAATTTTTTAATGTGTGTGGATAGTAGAAGTAGGGGACATGATCATTGGTGTAGAGATACTAATGAGGGTTAAGTTACAAGTGCTGCAGATGAAGCTTTGATTTTCATCAGTGTCTTCAAAAAAGAAAGGTCATTTCCCATTACCAGTTTTCTGGCTTCAGCTCTCCTGGTTGTTTCATGGCAGCATAACACTGCTTTACCTACGGAGATTAATTGTACGGTCAGAGTGCCCCATGAGTTAAGGGTTTGGTGGGTAAAATGATGCAAGGCCAAATACTTTCTTGTTTTAATTATCATTTGGTTTTCTTCTTGAAATCTGCAGTGTGTAAAATGGGAAGCTTAAGTCTGGCTTTCTGGAGCTTTTCCATGTGTTTCACAGGGGTAATAGACCATGCCTGTTTAAAGTATTTCAGACACTTAAAGGTCTCCAAAATGAAAGCTGCTATTACTTTTAAATGCACTGTGTTTGCTTTTGAAATACAGTCATAAATGATCCAGGATTTCATTTTGATTCCAGTCCCTGCAGTTGAGAGAGCCGTGGGATTGTAGCCCGAGGCGTGTGTGTGCCTGTCAGAAGGGTCAGCGCCGAGCTGAACCGCGGGGATTTGCTCTGGAGCCTGACGCAGCTCCGCGTCCCAAGTGCAGGCTGCACTGTAAAACTTACAAGGGTACAAAATATTCATGAAACAAAATTAAAATAACCCGTGCGAGTCATTAAATGTTATGGTGCTATGAGAATAGATTGGCAAGGGCGGTTTATTATCGTCCTGCTCTCATGACTAAGGCAAGGATGTTGTACAAGGTGTGCCTTTGAACTGCTTTTGTTTCTTCACTCATTGTAACACACTGAAAACAAAGGGTTGTGGCACCTTGTGTTATACAAAGTCCATGAGCTGATTTTTAATGTTTCCCTTATATAATACTATGGAACTTAGTGAGATTATTCAAATGTACAGTAATTGCCACTGTTGAATATTGAGATTTTCTACAATGGAAACGTGAATACTATTGAGAAAATTGACTGAAGCATATTTGAAATTAAGTACCTGCCTTTTGCTTTGCTCTGTTAAACTCCCTGATGGGCTGTTGCTAAAGACATCTATGAAATGTTTTCTTCAGGAAACAGCTGATATGAATTTACTCCGTTCCTGTTGATCTATGGAGGAATGTTAAGTTTAATGTTTTGAATGGTTTCCGTGCACGGTACAACATCAGTGCTCGGTGAATTGTGAGGGGAAAAATGGTGACAAGAAAGGCATCCGATATGAAACCAAATATTACACTTATACAGTTAGTTTCTTTTGTTGAGAGAAACAATCTCGTATCCTACCACACAGTCACAGGAACAGAACTCCCTGTAAGTTCTGATAATCATCTCAGGTCAGCCCTGCCTTGCTGTCCTTTCTGGGAGTGAAGGGGGTTCACTGGAACATTCGGTGTCTGAGCCCCAAATTGATTTCTTTACAACAAGCATATGTGCAAAGTGACTTTGTCTTCAAAAGCACTGGATGGAAGTTTTTCCTTTTTTCACCTTGAGTTTGTACCATCCTGCTCTACTTTTTCCCAATAATTGCTCAATTTACCTCATACCTTAGTGTCCCTAACTGGGAGCAGATCTGATGGTGTATTGCGCTAGGTTTTTTACTAGGACGTTTTCTGCAGAAGTGGCAGCCTTTGCAGCATCTTGGTGTTACTTGACCCAGGAACTTGCTTGTCTATAGGAGGTATTTCACTTAAACAACTTCCCTTCCTTCGCTCCAGAGGCCTTGCGTTCCTCCTGCTGTATGAAGCGCTTGTGTGGCTGCCAAGGGCTGCACTGGAAACGCCATCCTGGGATGGTGCACTGCTGCTGGGCTGGCTGCAATAAAACCCCAAAATCTGTGTCCTTTGCTGGGAGGACACAAAGGCACATCCCTGTGTGAGCGAGGGTGCTGCCCCAGAGGGCTCCGACTCAGCTCGAGGAATCTCAGCAAGGCGGTTCTGGTGTTTGCCATGAGCCTGGGAAATGCACAACTGTGGTCCCTTCCCACCAGTCCTTCCTCTGACAGGAGCAGAGTTAGACTGACATTGCTCAGGTGGGCCATTCAGTTTTGACTTTCAAGGCAACATTTGTCCAGTATTTTGATAAAGTGTAATTTACATGCATCAGTAATTACGGGCTCCAGAGGGACCATGGTATTTTTTTCCTGACACGACAGGAAACAAATTTCCCATAAGCCTGGGGAATGCAACATGCCACTTGCCCCACTTGGTGGTGAACTTCAAAGGAAAACAATGTTTCTTTTTACTGGCCTTGGGTTTTGCACTATTTTATCTTCAAAACTGGTATTTCAATTGCTTGAAGGGAATTATTTTTCTTCGCTGCTTGTTACTCTTTTTCTCCCAAATGGCATTGCTGGTTTTAAAAATGAGGACCACCTCACTCTCTTGCAGCTGGAGCTTATTCCAACTCCTCTTTAATGAGGTAGACCCATTTCATTGTGTTTAAATAAGCACACAAACAAAGGACCAGTTGCTGGTTTGGCCTGTGGATAGCTGTGGCTTACAACAGGCCGTGTGTCAAACTTGGCGAAAATATGAGCTAGATTGTTTTTCACTTTGTAGTTAAAGTAAATAAATTCAATTTTATGGAAAGTGTAAATGATATACCTTTAAAAGTTGAGACTTATTTATTACCAGTCTGTTTATTTCATATCTCTTTGTTCACTTTAGAGAGTCCTTCCTTTCTAAAGACCGAAAGGAAGAGGGGAAAAGAATCTCCCTCTTCCTTCAGGGCACATTGAGCATACCATAAAATATGGAAAAGTGAGGGCTTATCACTGTGGCTTGACTCTGCAGCCTTGCCCTGAAAATGAGGAAGGAGTTCAGTTGGTAGAGACTCTCTAAGGCATTTTGTGTGTGTGTGCCCCAGTGTTTGAATGTCAGACTGGCAGGAAGAATGCCAGAGTGAGCTGCTCTTTGGGCTTTCAGCCTGGCCTCTCCCTTATGTACGGTGACCTGAAAGATTAACACAGTTAAAATCAGAGGGGAAGCAATTTTTTATGTATGAAAATTTCCAATATTTGTGAAGAAACAAGCTCTAGGATTTCCCAGGGAGTATCCAGGAGCTAGAGGGCTGCTGGGGATGCTGCTGTGTTCAATGGCCTGTGAAAATGCTTCTGTGTAACTTTAAACTGCACTTTCTAAATTATGCAACACTTAGATACTTCACTGAGGTTTTTTCCTTAAGTAACTTTCCACAACTGACTTCATCTGCACAGGTTGGGGGGATTAGTTGTAGAAAAAGTCAGTGGCTTGTCTTGGATCAGCAGTCACTGGGTTGTTAGGAGTTTTTTCCCCACTAATGTGCCTTCTTTTTAAGGTTTTCATATTTAGTATTGTGGTAGCCAACCCATTTGTTTCTTTCTCCTGTAGAAGGAGATTTTTCTGGTTTTCTTGCCAGAAATATAAGAATATATACAATACAATATAAGAAAGAATGGAGCACATTAACCTCATCAACATTTAACTGGCTGTGTTTTGAGTGGGAAGTTGAACCATATGACCTCAGAGGTCCCCTACAACCTGAAATATTCTGTGGTTAAATATGTTATTGACAGTATTTAATGCTAGGGCTTGGAAGCTTTTAGCTCTTTCAAGGTTTGGCAGATACTGTGGAAGGAATACCAGACTGTGGAGTTTTTCTTTTTTTTCCCCTCCTATTCAGAATGAAAGATTAAATGTAGTAGACAGGATTTTTGTGGGTGCTGGAAGATCCTGTGCCTAAGAGGTGCAAGATTGTGCTCATCATCAGGATGTTAGAGTAGGAGATGTTGGTTTTCAACTCCCACAACCCTGGAAAGTCATCAGGAGCCAGAACTGATGAACTGCTGCTGAGGAAAGTAAATGTTAGCTGTCTCCTACCCTAAATTGTGCTGTTTGAATCCACTTGCAATGTTGACTTCGGTGTCCTTTTCAGAGGTAGGATGTGCCCTGGTGTTCAGTGTTTTTACATTTTATCATCTTGCATCTTATTGTGGGAGGAACTGAACTTGCTTTATCTCTTTCTTGAATGTGTTTGATTCTGCTTTGCTTAAACCCAGCTTGTAAAACCAGAGTGGCTGATCTGGGAGGCTGTAGTGGGGTCATTTTGAGACACAGGCCAAGAGATGCTGCCCAGATTCTCTTTAAAAGTAGTATAAAAAAGGAAGAAGGGAGTGTAGTATAAGTGGCTCCTGTTCTCGGGGTTTTCCTTCCCAAGATCCTATTTAAAGTGGACTTGGCATGGATGGAGGATCGAGGTGTTCCTACAGGAGGAGGCATTTTCAGTTGTTTTATTTTTTTCCCTTTGGAGGACCCATGTTTTCCTTCCAGCAGGAGGAAAAGTCACGAGGCCCCAGAGGGTGATGTTTGGGATTGGTGCCTCTCCTGCGGGTCTGTGGTCAGGATGGGAGCTGCGAGTTGGCTCCTGGCCCCTTTCATTGCTGACCTCAGCCTGGGCCCTCGTGGCGTGTCAGTAATGTCAGTGTGCAGAGGGCTCTCAGAACACACACTGCTCCATCTGCCAGCCCTGGTGTGCTCTCTGCTCACATCCAATGGTAAAACTTGAAAGAACGGCGCTTTGGGCTCAACCTCCCATTATCTAAGATTGTAGCTTTTGAATTTAAATGTTATTAACTTAGTTTCAGGTTGCAGCTACAGAAAAAGGTTTGTTTTCTTTCTGACCTTAATCTGATGATCTTGATTTAATTTTTGAATTTATTTCCAAACAGTCTCTAAGGTAATGTTACTACAATGTCAGCAATCTATTTAAATTATAGAAAAATCCCAGCTATTTTTAAGAAAAGTGGTTAAAAGGAAATGTTGTCTTAATGTCCACTGGGTTATGCTGAATTTCAGGCATGCTTTAAGCTACTACAGCATTATGCCCATGTCACAAATGGGGTTTGTGTGTGAAGATTCAAATAGGCCCAACCAATCATTTAATGATTTTGAAACTTGTGGTAAAGCTCCATCTAAGGAAAATATAACACTATTTCTTGCATGATGGTAGTGCTGATACTTCCCTCTGATACTGAAGGGAAGGACTTTCTAACAGTGTCTTCAGAAAGGCTCTACTTGAGTCACTCAATTAAGTTACTGAATTACAAACTTGAATGTGTAAATCAAAAGATTTTTTTCAAGTAGTTTTTCTTTTTCCAAAAAAAGGTATTGTGAGTTTTTCTGGCAGCCATCTGTATGCAAAATAATAAAAAAATATTTGCAAAATCTAACATTTGTGTTATGCAGATGAATCAGTTTAGAGCTCTCAGCTAGTCAGCCAAAGAAATGATTCATGCTGTGGAGACTGGCATGTCAGGGACAGGTAGTATGTGAAGTAATTTTTAACTATGGGAATGAGACAAGTACTTCAGTTTTAGGAAGGTTTATTTCTGAAGTAAAAATGAGATTTTAAATGTTTTTCTGTTTAAATTTTCTTTTTGCAATAAAAGACAAAATAATTTTGTGAGTTGATTAAAACCATATAATGTTATTCAATGGTTCCTCATTTTGTGTTTTCACAGACTGAAAATAAACATCACCTCATAGCCCTGTATCTTAAATAATTCCAGATACCATAATTATCTTTAATCATTTAACTATTAAATTATTCTTTACTTTGTTATTTTGAAGGGGTTGCAAATACTTGAGTACACACTTTACACAGTAACTTCTCATGAATCCATACATCCCACTTGTTACTGTGTAGTGATGATGTTTATAGAAGCTGGTACATTAAAGTATTGATTAACATTTCATAGGGTTATACATTTTATAATTCATAAGAGAAAATTTAGAAATTACAGTTGATGTGCAGTGCTCTTATTCCCTTGAATTACCCCAAGGCACCTGAGTACTTGAATGAAAGGATGGGTAATGTGTTTTTTGCTTATTTTCAACTATCATCCCTTGCTAAAACATGCTTAGAGACATTTTATGGGAATTATGGCTCTCTTTTGCAGAATTTTATGTAGGTGTGAAAAAATCGTTAGCATTTACTTTACCTGTGCCTGAATGCAAAAAATATTAGAGGACAAAAGAGTGATCCATGTACTGAGAAGAGGAGCCAGAACGGGCATCTGCCAGCCTAGAAGAGGATTTTGTGGCAGTGGTTTCATTTTGCTGTGGCAGTTTGGGTTTCTGCAGGCTAAGTCATGGCCACAGGAGCTGGGGGAGGATTCCTGATCCAGAGGGTCCCTGCAGTGCCAGGGTGAGTTATCCCTGGGCTGGGACAGGCCTGCCCATCTCCTGCAGCTCCACGGCGCTGGGGCACGCCGGAGACTCTGAAAGCACGCATTGCTTAACTGCCTGAAATCCACACTGGCAGTAAAGGCTATCATTATAAACCCCTGGGAAGAGAAATGCAGTCCTTTTGAACTTCTGCTGACACAAACCCCACCCAACCAAAAAACCTAGTCAGACAATTTAAAAAAAAATTAAAAAAACAAAGCACTGTGTTATGTTGTTTCCTTTGCCCAGCAGAGTCCATGTTCTAAATTTACCAAGTTACAGAGAGTCAGGAGAGCAGCTGGGGCTTAAATGCTGTACTTGTGCAGAGGTGGATTTATACTGGTGGTTCTGTGTGTCTTTCCACTGAACTTGCTCAGGTGTGTGCAGAGTCCCTCTCCTGGAAATCTGAGATTGTTCTCCTCAGCATTTCCAACTGTGTCAGGGAGTAACTTGGGGAAACAAAAATCCTGCATGGAAAAACATTTCTTCAGTAACTATAAATTGAGTACATGGACTGATATTTTTTTTTAAGTAATGTTGGAAAATATTAATTATTAGGCAATAAGGTAAAAAAATGACCTGATAAGGGCAAGGAATTTTGGAATGTGGTGGGCAAGATTCAGTGTCCTGATTGGAATTTTCAGTTGTTGAATTAAGTGTATTATTTAAACAGCTTGGATTCTAAAGGATTGGATGGCATTTGGAATTAAGTAACTTTGTGTGGGTTAGTTTACTGTTAGACAGCACTGGTGTTAAGAGCTGGTGATTTATTTCATTGTAGGTAGCCAAACATCTTTGTGGGATGGTTGTTTCACATACACACACATTTTACTCACCCTCTTGGTAGGTACTTTTTTCCATCACTGCTCTTGCATATGTTGTGCTGATGCCGAGTTGCTCTTGGAAACCATTTCTTAGTAGGGACATTGGGACTGTTCTTCAAGAAAATGCAGTGCTTAATAAAACCAGCATGTAATGCAACAGCTCAAATCCATTACCAGTGTGCACAATATTACAGATTCCATGCAAGTGTTACAGTAATGCTACTCTTTGCTTTCAGCTTGTTGTGTCTTTGGCATATTATATAAATAGCCAGCTATTGAGATACTTGGGAATATTTGAATGAAAACCTTTGTAGGATTAAAAATTGCTGGGTTTGGGTTTTAATGGGACTATTGGGAAAATCAGACACTACTTGAATTGTCTTAAGTTATTACAGAATAAGTAAATTGTAAAAAGACTGCATTGTGATCGGTCCTGTTCCTGAAATACTGATGTTTTTCCAGCAGCTGTAAATCAGTGCTTAAATAGTCTCTTGGTATAGAGACAGGACACAAAGGGTTTAGCTGTGCCTCACCTTGAAAAGTCATGGAATTTTTTTGTTAAACACAATGAACTTGAAATAGTGAAATCTGAGTGAGTGATCTAAGTAATTTTTGTTGCAATTTTCTTCACACTTACATTGCCCAATTTTTGTGGCATAATGGAAGGACACAGATCAGAAATTGAGTGATGGTTCCTGACAAAATGGTTCCTGATATTAATAGAAAGGAATAAAATAAATGGGAGCCATTTTTGTGCACTGCTGAAGAGAACGTGTGATGGGGAGCCTGGAACAGCAGCCAGGCTGGAACAGAAACAGGCCTTGAGTTTATGAACTTGAGATAAATATTTAAAAATGCCATTTCGGTATGTGCAGAGTGTATTTTTCACATTTAAGTTTGGTTTCCTTTTAAAGTGTGTGTCAGATAAGAGCACCTGCTACTGCTGCTGGTGGGCAGGTCTGGAGCCCCAGACATGGCCAGAGCCTGTCCAGGGAACGGCTCCAGGGACTGGCAGCAAGGAGACAGCAAATGGTTTCAGTATGGGCTGGCTAGTGAAGTTGAGAGGGCAAGTTTTGGAGAATTTCAGCTATGTCATGGGAAATGGCCACAGCCAGACTTGTGATTAGCAGGAGAGAGCAAATCCTCTGGGTCATTGCCAGGGTTCAGGAGGGCAAAACACCGCTGGGCTATCAAATTGTTGCCATACTTTGTTTGAAAAAGAAAGGGAGGGCAAATATAAGTGGGGGAAAAAAACCCAAAACTAACAAAGAAAAAGATTACTTTTTTGGGTGTCAAATGTGCCATCATTTTAATGTTGCTGACATGCACAACCTGAGCAGTGCACGAGAACGGAGAACGGCTGGAACAAGTGCATTCAAATATTGAAAGTATTGGGGAAATCTGAAAATGTAATAGCTACTAAATTGTTTGGGTTTTTTCTTTGGATTAAAAGAATCTTCTCATAAATAGCACTGATTTTTTTTCTTATAAAATTTACATACACTGAGGGTAGTTTTTGTGTATTACTGATCCCAAAATGACATTAAGCTGATTTTTCTGTATCCTTAATGGAAAGATATCGTGTGGCATATTGAGGGAATATGAAAAAGTATTTACATTTTTTTTGTAACAAATAACAAAAGTAAATTCTGGAAGGACACTAATTAGAGCCAAAAGCAAAGCAGACAACTGAAACTACTCTCAGTACCCTAAAATTCATTGAATTTTTTTGATGTGAGGCAGGCTATTTTAAATACCTGCTGTATTGGTCAGACCTGCTGAGTGTGATTACTGAGAGCACTCAAGTAGGAGTTTCCTGGTTCTGGGACACTGCAGCTTTCCAAGTCAAACCTCTTTATTCATTCACCTCAGGTAAGTAAACAGAGGTGTTTTGTTTTTCCCTTCTGTGGTTGCTCCCAAACCACAGTGCCATGGCTCTCAGAGCAGCTCTTTTGCCAGAGAGTGGAGTGAGGTTGTGCCACCGGTCCCTGAGACAGGTGGTGGCTGACCACAGTCAAAACCATTCATTTTCCCCTCACCTCATTTCTCCAACACTCCTGACTCACGGCAGGAACAGGCTGTAGGATTGATTGTAGCAGCCTGGTTCAGTGGGAACCCACAGCCTGTGGAGCGAGGCTGGATCTCTTTGGATCCCTGCACTGAATAGCAATGGAATGTGTGGGTGCTTGCTGCAAAGCAGCCCCAGAGGGGTACCAGGGCTCCAGCCTGACTGGATTCCTCCTGTCAGGAGCCTTTGTCTCCGGGACAGTGATGCTGCCCTGACCCTCTCTTGGTGGCTGTGGTTATGGAGTGTCAGGGTGCCCACGGCTGGTTGTGGAACTTGCTCCTCCGGATGTTTAGCAGAGGGAGGAGGAATCCACTGGGGAGGCAGAAAAGAAAACCCAAGTCCTTTTACCCGGGTTAGCCTTGAAGTTCTCCAGCCTTGTTTCCTGATCACAGGTGTGGGTACTTCCAGCTGCCGGCCGGGGCAGGGACCGTTCAACAGGTCAAAGCTGGTTATGCCAGACCTGGAAGTGACAGAAGTGCTGATCAAACTCTTTCCAAAGAGCCCATGTGTCAGGCCTTATGTAGTGCTCTGGTTTATTTTCTGATCGCTGGGCTTTTATTTCTTTCTTGTTGCCTTACAACACTAATGACATTTCCAGTTAATCTTTCAGATTTTTCATTTCCTTACACGTTTCAGCTTTCAGTAAATACAACTCCACATTCTTTACTCATGTGCAAGTTATGGAAAACTTACCCTAAAAGCGGGTCCCTGCAATTTACATGTCAGTAATTATATTTTGCTCTATCAATCTGATTGTTTGAATTAATCCATCCAACCTATTTCTTTAGTAAATGCAGAACACTTACAGATTAGTGTTTCAAGAATAATACTGTAAATGAGCAGAGCTTTGCAGACTTCTATGCCAAATGCTGTCTAGATGTAGAGTTCTTTCCCACACAGAGCTGTCCTTCCCCAATTCTCTGCAGCAGTGGGAAGCAGAAGCATCATCCGTGACTCACGACAGATCTTAATAGCTGCTGTGGAAGCTCAGAACTGTGTCTGCCTTGGCCCCAGGTGTAAATGTGGGACTGTTTGCTGACCTTTTGAGAGTTTACACGGAGCATTTGGCTGGAGGACAACACTGTAAGTCTTCACAATGGTAACACTGATGCCTTTGGGTTGCCTGAAAACCCAAACCTAGGAAAGCGTAAATAGTATATCAAAAGTATTCAGAGTGAATCTGTGCTGATTTTGATGTATTTCTTTGCAAGGTTGGGTTGAATGTCAGCAGTCAAGTGGGCTGTTGTTAGTGCATGAGATTGATGGGTTGTCTCTTAAAAAACCATCAATTTCCTAAATGAGGATTTGTTTGCTAAGAAGTAGCTAAACCAGGTGTGGAAGTAATAGCCAGGAGTTTCCCTGAAATAAAGCTTGAGGTGACATCTGAGTCTCTGGTTTGGCCTGAGATTTTTTGTTTTAGATTTGTTCCATTCCTGAAGGATAAATGGCATGGATAAGCACAAAATGCATGTCTGGTTTGTGCTGTCACCAGTGCCCTCCACTGAGGACTCTTGTTTGCTTAGAGTCTGAAAGGTAGTTCTGAGGAAATCTTAGCCTCTTCGTTGAGGGATTAAGAGGTCACCACAAGAACTTCTGGGCACATAATCCTGGAGTCAGAGGCTGAGGCAGTGCTACGCTGTAGTGCTGGGTGTGTTCCAGTGCAACCAGTGATAAAATATGCTGGTGTTTTTGGCAACTTTTGGGGTTGAAGTGGAGGGGGGAACAGGTATGAATTGTGGGACAATCTTCGAAGGATGGAGAGGTAACAGAGCTACCTGGAAACATGTAGGAATTTCTCGAAGTTTTCAGCATTCTTAAAACCAGATGAAAGCCTAAAAATGCCCAGATGTGTGGAAGAGATTTGCAGGGTAAAATACATGAATACCATAATGATTGACACACACAGTGACTTTGAAGTATGTTTTTAATTATGTTGTTTTCATGTAGTGCTGTGTGTGAAATGTTTTGATCTCACATAGGAAGAAGAGTTAGGTCTGTAACAAGCGCATGAATGGTGTGAGAGTGCTTTGCAGTGCGTTTCTGTGCCTGGAAGAACTGGCATCTTGTTCCCTGTCATCAACTCAAGATGCGAAAAGGAAATGTACAACTGCTGAAAGTTGTGCAAAGAATCTGGTGAGGAATCTTCTGTCTTTGAAGATCTCCATATGTGAGGTATTCATGCATGTTTTGAAGATGACTTGGTTCTTGGGATTCCTGAAGGTATTAGGGAGGAATATATGTAGCAGGCTTGTGTTTGGCAACAGTTTAACAGCACAAAACAAATCACAAATGCGTAAATATGGTAAGTTATTGTCTCTGTCAAAATTGAGCACAGTTAGAGAGCTCTGTCCAACTGTGATCTGTGTGGTCTGGCTCCTGGCAGGCAACATACTGGAAGTGTAGAAGTTAATGTTCCAGAAACTTATCTGTAAAGAGCTGTCTGAGCTTCTGATGGGCAAGGCTCGTGTTGTCAGAGATCAGATTGTGTTGTTCTGATAGCAAACCATCCATCTTGTTCCTATTGGCTGCCTTATTCAAGTGAGGCTAAATTTCCAGACTAATGTGCCTTAGTACTGAGGTTCAGTTGCTTGAGGGAAAGGTGTGCTCAAGGAACTGTTGGATGTGAAAATACATGGCTTGAAAGATAATGAAAAGTTTCTGAAGGGAGGATGGGAAAGAGTAGCTGGGGTTCAGAGAGACACTATAAATTGCACCTTTAATGGAACTCCGTGCTGGGCTCAGAACTAGACCTATAGACCACAGACAGTGTACCCCTTAAAAGTAAGAAAAATCTGCTTCTGTTTCAATACAGTCTTTCTTCACTGTAGCCACCTTGCTGCATTTGTAGTTGCACCCTGCAGAACCTCCCCATTGCTCAGCTGGGAGCTGTCACTGTGCTCCAGACTCCTCCTGCAAACCCTGCTGTTTGGTGGCACACTGATTCCAGATATTCACAGTTTTTAATCAATTCTGGAAACATATCCAGCTGCATGGTGCAGTTCATGGCCTACTGCCATATCAAACTTGATAAAGGTAATTAATTTTCAATAGCAGTTGCTGCAAATCCCGGGAACTATTTTGTTTGTGTGGCTTTGAGGATATTCTCTGAGAACAGAAGCATGGAAAAATGAGATTCCTCCCTTCCCCTGCAGGGTAACAGCGTTAAAGGTAGAAAAAAGGACATTAAAAAGAGAGGCCAGAGTCAGCTTCCATTCTGAGGCTGGTGGAGCAGGGCTGTTGAGTGACCGTGGAGAAAAGCTCCACAATTGTGAGAGTGGGTGATTTTCCACAGGGCAAATCAACCCCTCAGTCAGGGAGTTGTGTTTGTGTAAACAGGATGCACTAGATTTACTTTTTAGACACTTATTTGTTTTAATACTTGTCTTCTAACCTTGCCTTGATTTCCCTGGGGCTGATTTGTTGCTGGGTTTTGCTCTGCACCTCACATCCTTATTTGGATTGCTGTGTAGGCTTTCTGTATTTCTTCTGAAATAAGGTCCCTGAGGCTGCCAGGTCAGAGCTGCTCTCCAAATTCAACCAGCAGAAAGGGGGAGAGATGGTGATAATGGACAAACTGGGTTCTGTGTGTGGGTGGTATCTAAAAGCATTTGCCCACGCTTTTGTATCATAAGCTGCAAGTCAGTCATGAGCATTTCCAGTGACTTTATTCTGAATTAAGGTGAGCTGGTAGACATGCAGATTTAGAGCCTAAATGGTTCTTAGCTACAGTGCTTCTGGTGAAGTTCTGCTGTTTTGCCACAAAACAGATGGAGCTTTACTAAGGTGTTTCATAAAAATTCTGGGGATGGCTTTGACAGACAAATCAGGAGGAGAATTTAGCACTCAGATGGCTCTAAGCTGTCCCAGGAAATTCTGAGCAGAATTTTCTCTCTCTGGTGATTAAAAATATTCTCCTGAGAGTAAGGACTGTGAATGTTGGATTTGGAGAAAAGTCTGCAACTTCTGTAGTAATGAGACATAATTGAATGTAGTGTTTAATTCACAAGAATGTTTTCTGAGTGGTATTTGGGCCATAGGAAGAGAAACAGACTGTACCAATCCAGGTAGACGTTTTCTGAGGAGTAAATTTGAATTCTCCTTTGATGTAGAGCATTAACATCAGCTAGGCTGGGCCTAGTGGTGAAGTGTACTTATGGTTTTAGTCTTCTACTCAGACAAACAGAAAATGTACTCCACAGCTTGGCCATCTCTGCTTTTCCTGAACAAAGCCAAGGTGAGTCAAGATCCTCATTTCAAGCTGTGGAAACCTTTTAGCTACCTTTGAATAAAATGATTGAGTTTGTCCATTCCTTGTCACTTTGGTTTATTTGGTTTTTTTTCTCATTTGACTTCTTGCTAGCAAAGATTGTCTCACAAGCCTGTGTCCCATGTGTCAGTAAATGTTGTGTGAAATTAGAGTTTGGTAAGCTCATAGTTTTCTTTTTCCATTCCAATGTGTTTGGGTAATGAGAATGAGCCATGTGATGCTGTCCCTCAGTCTGCACTGGGAAAAGCTTGTGAAGCAGAACTGTTGTGGCAGATGAGAAAATACTTGTCAGTAGGGGTAAAATCAGAGATAAGTTAACTTGAAATACTGGTTAAGTGTGGGGAAGAATGTTTGGGAACACCTGAGGAGTTTGGAGGTGAGTGACAGGGAGGAAGAGAGGTGGATTTTGTGTGGAACCTCCCTTGGCTGGGTTGGGTTGTGAGGCTGACTCCATGCAGGTGATCAAGAGTTCCTATGGAGCATTTCCATCTGAGTTATGATTGCTGTCTGTGGTTGCAAGGTTTAGGGATAGGATTTCACTCTTGAATGGTACATGGTATTCCTTCAGCTCCACAACTTGGGTATGGCCTGAGGTGGTGACTTGTCAGTGGCGGCTGACTGGAGGTGTCAGCATTCCTGGGAGGCGGACTTACTCCTGGAGCCTTGCAAGAATATTAAACATTGATCTTTTCAAGATCATAAACAGATAGATGTGAATTTGTTTTAACAGGCTGATTAAAACATTAACCTCTATGGCTTTAGAAATTTAAATTAACTTCAGCATTTTTTTAAAACTGCAACACTAAAATGAAGAATTGCTTCTATAGTGTTAGAAGTGTTAGAATATTGATTAATGGCTTAAATCTAACTTGCTTTTAGAAATGTTCTCCAATATAAATGTGAAAATGGGAAAATATTTAGGTGATAAAAAAGTGCTGTTCTCCCATGGAGCTTGTTCTGCCTGTTAAGGTGTAAGCCATAAGGGTTTATGTCTTTCAGAAATAAAAAATATATCTATTCTCCCAGTTGGGTGTATAAGTGTTATCTCTGCTAGTTCCATTGTGAGGTGTTTAGCCTAACTTTGGCTTGGTTGTAATATTTTTTTGTTTTTTCTGCTGTTAGCTTGGACTCTCAATATAAAGTGTACCTTGACTGTAAACCATAGAGATACAAAATCACAGGTGTAGTTACCATGGCATCTCTCTTCTGGGCTAGGGAGTGTGCAAATTTTACTTTGCTGCTTAATTTGTAAGTAATCTAAGGCCAGATAATATTTTCTGTCGTATACCTTAATGTGAATTTAGTTTCTATTATATGAACGTGTCTATTATATGAATTTTACAGACTATTTAGAGATCTGTATCAAACAGATTCTATACACAAGTGTTGCTAGATTTGTCTAGTTTTTTCTCCCCATTTATTTTTTAAATTTTGATTTCATCTGATGAAAGGTAATCACTGCATTTTTGGACACAGTCTGTCTGTTAAAAATAACCCTCTTAGCTTGCTGCAAAAAGAGATTATGCAGAGAAATAGAAAAGTAAATATAAACTTAAAAAGGAGATGAGATTACATCTCTGACTTATGCTTAGGCATTTTAGGAGGAGGCCTGCTCATCAGCGTCACTTCAGAATGGATTTTTGCTATTAGTGAGCTTGTGATGCAGAAAGCTACAGTCAGTCTTTAAATAGAAAAGAGCATACAGCTGTTTGGGGTTTTGTCTCAGCCTAAAAAGGCAGACAGGCTTTAAAGCCTCGTTCTGCAGCTTCTCCCTTGTTTGCAGAATTATCAGGGAGACAGATAAGAATGAATTTTGTCTGTGCCCCTTATCAGTGACCCTCCCTTAGCTGATACGGCCTCTGTAGAGAGCTGACAGACGATTTTCCTGCTGCAATTAAAACGGAAAGCATTGAGACAAACGACACAAGTTAAGTACAGCCACAAAACACTTCTGCAGGTGCCTGAGGCAGGGAATTCTTGCCTGTGTTGCTCCTGCTAGCCGAGCAGTGAGGCTGAATGAGCTTGTGCTGTTAAGTGGTGAACAAACTCAGCTGCATAGAAAACCAGCTGCTGTTCAAAGGCAGCAGGGCTGTGCGAGGTGGTGTGAAATAGTGGCACCCGGGTGGTTCAGGTGGAGAAGGGTGGTAAGTTAATGACCATTCCTCAGAGGTGAGCAGGGACACAGAGCCTTGTAATGTAAATATTCTGAGTAGTTGCTTTTGGAAACCTATGTGTGTTTTTCTTCTGGACTTTCCAATATCCAGTTAGCCAAATAACCCAAACAATTTTCTTGTATTTATTTAGGCAGGAAGCCAGCTGCTCAATTTGTCCATATTAACTATCTGAGAATTTAGAAGAATAAATATTCTGTGTAGTTTTCATTCTCTTGAAGTACAAAGTATGTTAAAAACCTTGCCTGTAAACGTTCACCTTACTTTTGTCTACAGATCATCAATTTCTAATTGAAAAACCGCCTCATTTCAGGACAATTAGTTTAGCAGCTCACAGCAAATTAATGGTAATTGTAACCTTTGGACAAAAGGGTCTGATTAATTGTAAGTATTTTGTATGCAAAGATTCACAAACTTCTGCTGATTATAAAGTAGGGAAAAAAAAGTCAGTTTATGTTGCTGAAATTATTTTTAAAAGCCCTTTGTTTAGTGTATCTCCCTTTCCTGTAAAAAAACTGTTACTTCTGTCACCTTTTGATTTCATAAAAGTTTCCCAAATAAAGTAGCAGTGTTTATTTGGAAGGTAAATGTTTATTTTTGTGCCTAAGGACAGGATGTGTTTGTGCCTCCTCTTTGGGCCTAGGAGGGGAAGGGGAAAAGAACTCCTGAAGCCTGGCTTTGGTTTGAGCAGTCATCACAAGGTTTCAGTCTTAGCAGAATGGCTAAAAAGGGGTGGCTGAACCCACGAAGTCAGAGTTGTTACTTTTGGCTGCCTCAGCCCAGGTAATAACTGCAGTGACCTGTTTGATCCTGCGGGGCAGCTGCGTGAGCAGGGCTGACGAGGTCAGAAATGCACTGAGATGTACAAAGCTGCAGGGCACAGGCACAGCAGAAATCCTGCTCCAAGGAGAGGAAATAACAGAATTTGGAACAGAGATACTGGGGAGGCAACAGATCATCTTAGTGCTCAAAGATTTATTAGGTGAACAGAAAAGTAGTTGGAAGAAGTTTGTGAAATAATTGTTTTTCAGTTAAATTAAACTTCTTTGTTTCAGTCTGGGTAATTTCTGCAAATAAACAGCAGTTTGGCTTGTCAGCAGGAGATGCTGTCACTTGCACAGTTACACCTCTCTTTGTGCCATGGGAGGCTGTTCCTGCTGCGTGTTTGGTACCCAGGGGATGCCCAGGAGTGAGGGCATTGCCCAGTTCCCACTCCCTGAGCAGGAGCTCCGTGCCTGGTGCTCTCTGCTCCCAGAGCTGTGAAGAGATCCCAGATCCCTGCACAGACTGGCTGATGGCATGGAGAGCATGAAGAGCAGGGAGAGGAAACGGTACTTGGCTTGTTTGTTTCCCAAGAGCAGAGTTATAAACTCGTGTGTGTGTATTTGACGGTTCTAAGTGTGAAGGTCTTTGGAATCTTTAAAACTCACATTAGACGGAGGTGTTTAGGCAAGCACAGTTTTATCAGTGAATTTTTCAGTATAAACAGTATTTGGGAGATCACTGTTCATTACAGAATTTGCTGTGATAAAGCAGCTGGTTCCTCTGGACTTTTATTTCTTCCTGTTTCTATTATTATTTTTTTTATGAGCGAAATTCCCTTTCCTGTTTGCTGTCCTGATGTGACACCCAGACCTATGCAAGCCCCATTAAGAAGATTGGGCCTTTCTGTATAACCTTACACGAGCTGAAATGGAAACCAGCCACTTCAGTTGATTGCACTGAATTTACATTTGTTGCTGGGTGATATGAGACCTGCAGCACTGATGTATAAAACCTCCTTGGGTAAAGCACAAAGAACAATAATATCTGACTGCTCCAGCAAACTTTATTTACTGTTATCAGGCAACTTGTCTTTCTATTTATTTATTTATCAAGGCTGCATTTTATTGGCATTTTTGCTTGGTTAGGGTGTTGTGAATATTTCCAAAGCCGTGTGTGTGATATTTGACAGATCTGAATTGTAAAGCTAGATACATGCCACAAATAGCACAGAACAAATGTTTGCATTTCTAAATATTTATCAACACTTATATGAAGCTACCTGTCTTTGTATCTATGGGCACCACTGTTGTAGGATTCAGTTAAATCAGTAATTATACCAGTTCTCAGATATACCAAAAGATTTTGCAGAGTCAGTTCAACTGTAATGAAAAATCTTCCTTTTGTGTAAGTTACTAGTGAAATTCAAAATCTGGCACTAATTCAAAGATGAACTGATGTGTAGGTTAGAGGTGAGGGAAAGTCGCCTTGAAAATGAGCTAATGAGCATCTGGCTCTAAATGGGAAATTAACTCTTGCATTTAGGAAATAGGTCAGGCTGGTTAACAGGCCATTATCTGAATTCAGCCCTTGTTTGTAAATATACTTTCAATTCCATTGAAGACTGATTGTTGGGTGGTTTGTTTTGGTTTTCCTCTTTTTACACATAGAACCATTTGATAACACTTTGATCCTACTTTGTTCTTTTATAGAATCTTTATTTAAACTTTTCTGAAAATGAAGAATTTGGTTTTAATTCCTCTTGTGGGCAAACCAAATTTTTTTTCCCCTATTATATTAATGGCCATTTAATGAAATATTTTAGTCTGTAGGTGAAGGCCAACTTTTTTCAAGTAGTGAGAACTAGAAATCCATCGTAGGATTTCGTAAGTTTGGCTACACAGAAGGTGGTGCTTTCTTACAACAGCACGTTGGATAATGGCACTTTTCCCCCTGTAGTGGAAATTCTGACACCTGATGTGCAGGACAGGGCTTGAATTTAAGAAATTGCTGTGTTTTTAGCTATTGCTTGGCTGCTTGCTGTGAGAAGTGATACTCTGTAGGCCCTGTATGAGTAGCTTCAATAACTGCACTTTCTTTCCTCAGAGGACTATGACTGTAGTGCTGTCAATTGCTGTCTGTGAAATTTAAATTCTAACTGAATGAACAAAAACACACTTTGAGGTTTTTTCACTTCTGGTTATGTGTGGAAAAATAGAAAGCAATAAAAGGTATGGGAGACAGAGATGCATGGATGAGATGTTGTGTTTCATTCCTATCCTTTTTGAAATTACAGTAATTTGCAAAAGACTGTTCTTAGTCATCAGAAATAATGCAATGGGAGCAGAAGTGGCTGGTGACTTGCATTATCCAATATTGTGTTTGCAACCTTCAATTCAAGTAAATAAAAATATATAAATAGAAAAACAGTACAAATCAAAGCAACCCCCCACAAAACCCACATCCCAGAAGAGAAAATCATCCCTACATGACTCTTATAATGAAGTGACTTTTTGCATGGATCTTCCTAATGGTTTGTGACTTTTTAATCTTCCCTATTTTAGTTGTGGATGCTGCAATTGAAGAACACTTTTAAAAATCTGTGCATTGGTTGGTCCTTCAAATATCCAATGCAAAATTTGGGAAATTAACTATGAGCTATGAGAAGAGTATACATGGATTCCAAAGTTTTGTCTTTATTCTCCTTTGGTCTCAAGGAGTCATACAATTATCTCCATGAGGATTCTGAATGTTGATGGTGTTTTAAAATGAACGGAAATTCGGTATTTGTCATTATTTGCAATTAAATCTTGAGAACGCTGTCAAATCCGTGCCTGTGGCCATTGGCAACAGCGAGTCCCCTTCTGCCATTAACCTAATCTCAGCTACCTGAAGCTGTGCAAACCTGTTCAAACACAGTGACAGTGAGCTGTTGACAGGGGGGAGATCTCCCTGGTCTCTCTAAAACTTTGCATTTGTTGTACATGGCTTATTTTCTTGCCAGGTATCACATACTCATAGAAAGGTACTGTCCAGAGAAGAAAATAGAAATATTGAGTGATTGAAATGAGCAGTGTTGCCTGTGTGTCATAGAGAGATGACAGGTTTGGAAGAAGAGCTTATCTCCCATGCACATTTAGTATCTGCTCTTCAAGACTCTGCTCATTCATAGTGACTTTCATGGGAACTGCTTCTGATAGTTGGTAACCAGTTTTTAGTTATAAAAACATATTCAAGGAATTTTTGAAACATGATGTGATGAATTGTCTTTAAAGACACAGCAGTGGACTCCTTAACATCCACCTACTTAAGAAATTTAAGAATGGGGTGTTTTGTGCTGTTCTCTGAAGGAAGCATGGTTATTCACTTCTAGGCTTTTTAATGCTGATATGCACTAACAGCTACTGAAGACAAATGTCTTCATTAAAAGCTGTGAGGTTTTACTGACAGCTGTGGTGATGGTCTTGGCATCACCGTGACTTGCTTGTAGCCATGATCTCTGACTTTCTTTGCTGATGCATTGCTAGGATGTCACCTCAGAGGCACAGTGATTGTCTGCATGTTTTCTTAGACTGAATTATTGGAGATTAAATGATTGCATTGGCGTCACAGTTTCTGTCCAGTTAGCAAAGCTGACAGACTCTTGTTAACAGAAAAAGAGCTATAGTTAAATAAAAGTACCCCAGCAACAAAACAAAAACAACACCCACAAACAGACAGTGCATCTTTATAGTATACTTATATTTAAAGTTAAGCCAATCAGGTTTTATTTGTAATAATTTTTATGGGAAATGCTCAAGTTGAGAAGAGGCTGAAGGAATCCTGGGGACTGTTCGTGGAGGCACCACAGAGATGTACTCTGTGTTGATATATAGTTCCATAATGTGCAGGAAACGTGTCGTTTCACTTGGTGCTGCAAGATCAGGGGCATAATCCATCTCACTCACTGTAGTGTGACGAATCAAATCACTGTCTGACAAGATCTGCTGCTTGGGAGCTCTGCAGAGATGAAATGAGGTCTAAATTCAAGGGCATGTGAGACTAATACTTTAGAAAATACCTGGAGATGAGAATTAAATGTACCAAAAGAAGCTAAAATGTTTAATTTTTAAAGGCATATTTGCTGTGTATAGTTCAATAAGTTAATGCCTTCCATATTCTGTGCTCACAAAAAGAAAAAGCAGAATGTGTGTTCTTAAGCAGTTGCTCGACAAGGGCTAGTCCCATTTCTGTCATTAACGAAGGATAATGTCTGGAGTGGCAAATGTCCAGAAAAAGCAATCCACTATAAAGGCATATTTACTTCAGTCAGAGAATTTGAGCTGTGGTTAAAGTATCAATATTAGCTTAAGAAAGTATTTGGCAGAGAGAGAGTCCAAAACACAACTGGTTACCTTACACCGTGTGTTTTGCTGCGGCGCCTTTCCCTGGTTGTCACAAAGCCACTTTGGAGCAAAAGGATGCATCTTAATCCCCTCACACTGCCAGGGCTGCGCTCGGCTCTGAAGGAGAGGCTGGTGTACAATTATTTCTGCAAAGCCCTGGTGTTTAGTGGCCGTGTGAGACACAGGTGGAATGCAGAGCTCTGTCCTGCCCTGGAAGTGGTGTCTGGGTGAGGAGGAAGCCGGCTGGCAGGAATTTAACAGTGCATGGTTTACCAGTTCCTTCCTCAAATACAAAATGCCTGAGCGAGTGTGTCACTCGTGGTGCACCATCTCACATTCTGGCTCTCTGTAACACTTCTCTTTGATGATTGTGGGTTTCCTGAAAATTCAAGGCTACAGCATCTGTGCATGAACTGTTTGCTGGAAGAATTCCTTCCCTTTTATTAGTATGCTTGTGTAACCAGTTTCAAGCTATCAACACTCCTTCACACCCTTCCCCCATGTAGATATTTAAAAATAAAAATGAACTCAGTCTTGAAGTGGGAAGCATAAGAACCTTTGTGGGTTATTCAAACTATGTGAATATATATGGGGCTAAGTATTGGTCAGATAGGAAGCCTAATTTCCAATGGCTCCTTTGGGAATATAATTCTGGAGGGGAACAGTACTCTGTTTGATTCAGCTAAATCATGTTCACTGTCAGCATTGCTCATTTGCTATAGATGTGTTTCAGGGTATTTTAATATTTTGGCCAGGTTTTACCTCAGATATTCGGCTATGAGAGTCTTTATGCAGCTTCTGATACTGTAGAGCCGAAGTAATTTGTGTTCAGAATCAAAACATTTTCTGTCTTGTACAGAAAAGGACTGTTCTGACACCCCCTTCAGTATTCTCTAATTAGAACTTAATGAAATGCAGAAATTCTCCCTTGTAAATAGATTATGTAGTCTGATAGGGCAATATAAGGGTAATTGGAAATGTGCTGTAACCTTTAACGGGATGTGTGAGTGTCCTGTGTCCATTCTCATGTTGTAATTCTCAAGAGTTGATTCTGTGGTGAAAAGTCAAGAAAGGTTAATCTTTTCTTAAATGAGATTAAGGCTAGGGAGCAACATGATTCACATTCCAAATATAATTAGCAATAAATGCATAAAATGCACAATTACTTGCTTTGACTGTGATGAAGATGATGGGGTTTGTTTTTTCTTTTTTTTGAAAGCAGCATCAATGCAAATTGTGGAACATAAGCTGATCCAGTAATGCCCTGAGTAAAGTTAAAACCAGGAAACTGTTAACAGGATTGCATTTTGCATCAGTTAACAAAATTTTAATTTCTTTAGGGGTGTGGTTGTTTTGTTTTTAGGTTTTTTTTTTCCATGTCTGAATCTTTATCCCTTGAAGTTTTTTGCTTGAGTAAGAATTTCAGATATGGATTAAATTCAAGACCATTGGTACTCAATGCATCTTCTCTGAGCGTAAGGGTCTTTATAGAAGTATTTCTCATGAATTAAGGGTGTCGGTATGAAATACTTTCATCTTGGATATTAAAAACGTTCAGTTCTTGAGTGGCTCGGAGTAAAGAGTGTTTTCATAGTGCAAGAAGTGGGGTGTCTTAAACAATATCAAGACCAGCAGATTTCCCTTATATTTTCCACCTCCTTTTAAATGCCCAGATCTCTCCACAGTGCGGAGGAAATGAAATTATTAATTTATCAAGTTCAAGATTTTATTTGCCTTTTTTTTCCTGTAGTGTTACCTCTCTCTAGGTGATTCTAATATGAGAATGCATAGGATTGCAGTGTAATCTTGACTTGATTATTCTGTGATAGACGGTTTTGGCATTTTCTAGTCTCATCCTTCCAAAGTATTTTGAAAGATTTTGTGTTCGTAATAAACATCTTCTTTCAGAAGCTGATAATAAAGGTCTGTTACGAGTAGGAATTAAAAATGTCAATTTGTTTGAACAGCTTGTGTTGTTTTAGTACAAATTGTTTGGTGAGTACACAAGGCTCCAGTTCCATCTGAATGGCACTAAATTATGCTGAACTAATTATATTCTTGCTTTATGTAGCCTGACATTTAATTACAGAAATTAAATTCTCTGTGCACACCTCACCCCACGAGTGCATGACATGCAGCTCTTTCCTGTAGCTCTCTTTCACCTGCTTTATCTTTCCATCAACTTCTCATTTGCAATAAAAATGTATTTCCATGAGAGCTTTTACCTGAGATGTTGCCTCCAAGTTGCAGATCATAAGCCATGTAAGCAATTGGCATAGGTGCCATTTTAATATTATTTTCAAAAGTGTGTATCAGTCTTAACTGATGGAGTTGAATTCTTTTCAATAAATTATCATTTGACCTTTTTTGTTCTCCATGGAAACCAGCCTTTTATTAATGCTACTGTTCTCCAGCAGCTCTTACAATATATCTGGATCTGTAAGCAGAATAATTCCACACAAACACTCTCTTCCCCCTCTAAAGAACACCATTTATTCTAAATTGCATTTTCAGGTATGAAAATTTGGATGAAGCACTAGATGAAATGGTAAATACATCAGCTGAAACCACTACAGAACATAGGGACTGGTATGGCAGAATGGAGCAGTCAGTTCCCAAAGGATTACTCCTGTTGTGAAACCTGGATTTGCCCCCTGCAAGGGGCACTCCAAGGAGGAGGAATATTCCAGGGTGTCCCAGCAGTGAAATGAGGACAGGGCACAACTGTATCGAATGCATTTGCATCATCTCACAACACAGAAAAGAAGTCAATTTTCCATAAATATGTTAAAATACTAGCAGATCATCAGAAGACAAGTTTAAGCACCTAAAACATTAAATGTTTTGTTCAGTACATGTTTTGTACTGTGGCAATCCCCAGGCTGGAAAACCTCTCAGAAAATTTAAACGTAATCTTTGTTATTATGTTGCACTTTCCTTTGCAATATTAACTTTCAGTTAAATAGAACAAAGCTGTGAAGTGTGTCTGGGACCCCTGTGACACATGATGTCATATGGTTCTACTTGGAGTCATTTTAAAATGCAATCATGATCTTGTCAGATAAGTTTTTTCTGACCTCATAATTAGCTATCTTTGTGTTTCTGGATGATGTTTTGCAGTTTTGAGATACCTCAGACTCTTCTGCCGACTTTAAACTACCCTCATGTGTAATCATGCAAAAAAGATGATTTGGTTTTTTGGAGCAATTTCCAGGGAATTCTAAAACTGATGTTCATGAGAAAATAGCTCTGTCCCAGGTTCCTGCTGCTGGAGGCTGCAGGGAGATGAGCACGTATTTTCCCAAGGTGTCACTGCAGAGTGAAAGACACGAGCAAGGACTGAGCTGTTGGTCTAATAAACCAGCCTGTTGGTTTGTGACACTTTGATTGCTTCATTTACAGAATCATGAGCTTTGTTTGGTTGTCAGTCAACACATCATTAGTATAAGGTGCTCCAAAGCAGAGCTGCAGCTGCTGGAGAATATTAACAGTGGGTTGCAAAGAAATGGAAACAGTGCCTGCAATTTGGGGAACAGCTGAAGCATTTTAATCCCTTTTCTGTGTTCTTTTGCTTCAGAGAGGTTTTTAACACACAATTTTTTCTGTTCAAAGTAATTTTAATTATGGTCATCGGAGACAAAACACCAGAGTTGGTGGTTTTTTTCTTTTTCTTTTTTTTTTTTTTAATGCTGCCGTAGAATTAACAGCTTTTCCTTTTTCTCTGTGAGTGTCAAAGAAAATGAAGTGTTCTGGGATTGAACATATTGCCTATTAAAAAAATCTGTATCATGTCACTGAGTACTTTGTCCAAATGTAGTTTTAGAAGACTGTACCATATTATGTCCAAATGTTGCTCTTTGGAGTGTATCAAATAGAGTGTTCTTCAAGCCTTTTTTTTTTTTGTAGATGCAAGATCTTTTACCTTGTGGAAGGACTTGTTGCACTGTCAAAAGTGAGAAGCCTGGAAAGCACTTGTGTCAGAAGCCTGTTGTCGTTAGGCTTTAGCAAGTTAGAGAAGAACCTGAAACCTGGAGGGACAGCAAGAGCAGAGCACAGTAATTCTGGGCATGGCAGGTTTAATCTGTAACAGCATTGATTGCCGCACCTCAGAGAGTGCACAGTGACCTCCTCGTTGAGCTGCTCCCTCCCACGGCTGGCACAGGGGTAGAAGACCACAAAGCCTTTTTTTAATCTGCTCATTAAACTTCATTTAACATTAACTCACTGTGCAGCACATAACGTTGAGAGGTGCTTGGGGTGTGCTGGGTGTGAGGAGAGATGTCCAGAGGCAGGAGATGCGTGTGCCTGATGTGCTGACCATGCTGAGAGGTGGCTGCAGCATGGGGAACCCTGAGGGCAGGAAGCCCAGCAGGATGATTTGGTGTTTTCAGGGCTGGTCGGAGAGCTGGGAGAGTGGTGCTTGCATAGCTTTGTATATGGGTTGGGTTAAATTGTGGAAAAAGCTGGAAAGGGAAGATGGCAGTGTGTGTTCCTGAAGAGCTGGACTGTAAATTGAACTTTAACCTCATGGAAGGAGCACGTTTGGATATTGATGAATTTGTGAAGTCACTGAGGTGTTTGTAGGCATGAAACCTTCACAGCTCCCCTTCTGATGTTACGGAGTCTTGTTTCCTGTGGCGGTTGAAATTCTGCAGAACAAAAATGTGCTAAGACCAAAGAAAAAAGTTTGAATTTAGGTGGTAATTTTCAGGCAAGTTTGAATTTGAGTTGCTTGTGGTCTAAGCACTGCATGTTTGTTGATCTGAGCATTGCACTGCCTGCACAACTCCTGCAGTGGAGTTGTGTAAACTGGGACAAAGCTGAGTGCCTGCAGCTGCATCTGCAAGTGTCACACACCTGTGCCTTTATAATGGTCTGTACCAGTATCACGGGCCAACTGGTTAATCCTTTCTTAGCAACAAATTAATTTAATTAAGCTGAAGTTTCATGTCTTTTGGGGTCACATTGCTGGGAAGACAGTTATATTGTCTTCAGTTTATTTTCTTACCCATGTGTGCCTGTTGCTTGGGAAACAAAGTATGGACTATCTTTTAAAGTTAAAGCAACTGGTAAATGATGGCAGAAATATTGACTAGCAGAGAAATGGCATAAGTTCACCAAACTGCTTTGAATCTCCTCGAAGGGATTACAAATTCCTGCAGTTTATTTAAAATAAACAAACCCAAAACTTATGTCCTCTTTCCTTTCTTTTGTGTGGTCTTTTAACAAGGGACTTTTTTTTTTTTTTTTTTTGTGGCTGCAATTAGAAGGTTTTCTTGTGCTAAAGATTGATTAGGGGGAATTCAGATGACTCGGGCTCTCCAGTTCAAGTTACAAAATATACAAGGCTGTTCAGTAATTACATTTCCTGGAGCTGCTGCCTGCACTTGATGCAGAGGTTGGTGTAGAGTGGGAAGGACTCTTGAAAACAGTATCTTGAAAATGTGGCAATTCAGTGTCTTGAGAGGGGACTGGAAGAGAATTAAGTCTATTGTAGTGATACAATGGTTATGCTTTGTTGTTTCTCAGGAAAAAGTATCCACACAGTTACAAAAGCTTAGTTTTGATTTGAAAGGATCATAACCTTTCTACATCAGAAATGTCAATTAATGTTACAAGAATGAATGAAAGATGCTAAAAGCTTCTCACAATGGGGCTGTGGTACTCGAGAGAGATAATGGCATTATGGCAGAGCACTGATTTAGTTGACATAGCACAGGAGGATTTGTGTGATTGATATAATGTAGGACATGACTTCTGTGCACAGAATATCCCAATTCTGAAGTTAATACTGAAGTAAGGTCCTGCTAGAAAGTTGTATTTTAAACATTTCCAGTGATTTTAAAAAGAAAAGTTTGGAAATATATAAGTTTATTTACTTTTGGACAAGTTTTTTCAATGAATTTAATAAAAAATACAAAAATATTATAGATTCTGCTTTAGCAGTGATACGTCTTTAATTTAAAAACAAAGGTTATTTAAATAGGTTCAGATTGATAGAAATAGTAGAATAATTTCAACAGTAGGTGAAAATCCCAACTAAAGTTGGTTTGACTGAGAATAAAAGGCCTTTGGGCAGAAGGACTTTAAGGAAATACTTAACATATGTTATAATGTCAAGAATTTGTAGATTAACCATCTTAGCCCCAGACCCTGACTTGGGGCTTAGATTTAAAAGTGCCCAATGTGAGGTAGGTGTAAATATCCAGCGGTGCCCTGAGTGGCAGGGCAGAGGCAGGGATTGCAGGCACAGTATTAATAATCCTGGAGTCTAGAGAGAGATTGGTGAGGAGGCCATAAAAGGCAAAGGATGCCAAAGGACAAAAGAAGAGGGGAGAGGAATTACCAAGTGTGCAAGAACACAGAAAGGAAGGGATAGAGCCATTGTGAAAGGGTCTGGCTAGAGCTGAGTATTTGCTTCCCTTTTTAAATTTTAAATTAGCTCAGGGATTTGCAACGTAATATGTCATCCTTTTTGGTTGTTTTTGTTAGGAAATAATTTGTGTGAACCAAATAATGTGGGCTTTTTTGTTATTTGGGTTTGTAAATTGCATGTGAACATACATCAAATTGGTTCAGAAAACAGATTGCAGGGCTCCCTATCTCCTTTTCTTCCACCACTCCAAGAAGTCTTTTGCTTTTTGTTTAGAGCACTGAGACCATCAGCTAATTTAATTTGGTATCTTTCAAATATCTTATTTCCAAAGTAGTTTTGTTGAATGCAACATGTATTTTTCTTCTTATTATACATTTTTATGGTTCCTTAAGTTTCAGAAATTTAAGAATACTGCACTGAATAAGGAAATCTAAGTTTAAATGATGTTATAAAGAAATGTTAGCTGCAAAACCAAGCAGTGATACTTTTTGCTCAAGCGGTTTTTACTTTGGATGGATAAAATTGTGCTGTTTAAAAACATCAAGATTTTAGCTTGCAAATGTTTGAAGTATTTGATAACTGGAGAGAGTATCAAAATATGGGAATGGGATTCAGAGGACATCTTTCTGTGCAGAAGAGAATCTGTGTTTCAGGCTAACTTTTTAAAAGCTTGGATAGAGGATTCCAAGAGATAAAGAATCGGAATAAATCTAGTCTTGTATAAGAAATACCATCTCCCAAGAGACACCATTCAGTGGCTGAAGGCTTTGTAGTTTTATGGAGCCTGAGACCCTGAGGTGCTGCTTAAGCACCTTTATTTCAATTTCCGTGTATTCCAAGCTCTCCAATTCACCGGGATCCCACTTCACTAAACCCAAAGCTGCTGCAGCTCGATGTTCTATTGATCGTGACAGGGGGGTTGTGGCCCACAGGCAGAGACCAGTACAGCACCAGTTTGTAAGACCTGAGGGACTTGCCCAAGAAATGCTACATCCTCCTCGAGCTAGATGTGTCTTCAGTTACAGAAAGAATTAGAGTGAAAAGCCCAGTTCTATTTCACAAGCAGAAGAAATTATTCAGAAATAATGCCCATTCTCCTTATGGAGTGAGGTTACTCTGATGGGAAACCACATTGTCACTCAGGGGATCTCAAAGCAGTGATCTGTACTCCCCCTTCCCCTGCCACTACCTGTGGCTAACCTATAATAATTAAGAAGAAATCATAGTAATTTTAAAAATCATTATATTAACCTAAACTAATAAGAAAGATTTTTTTTTTTTTTAAGATAGTTTTAACTGGGGTTCAAGAGGAGGAAAAAGATCTCACTTCTCTCTTAGAAGAGCAAGTCAGGGCATGAGTCAGGGCATCCTCAGGGCATGAGACTGGTTTTAGCCATCGTGTGAGTGTAGGTAAATAAGTGTTGTCAGTGAGTTGTAATGTTGAACATTTAATTATATTGTACTTTCTCATCTGACTGTTAAATGTTAGATGTTTGCCTCTGGGTGCTACTAATTTCTGTTCCTGTATATATTCTGTAGCAGCCTTTTAGTATACGAGATGTACATTTTTGTCTTTTTGATCAAATGGAAGAATTAGTTGATTTCTGAAGAAATCAAGGCTTATAAAAAAGTCCCCCTTGATTTAATATCTTTATATCAACACATCTCAGAGTGCCTTTTTTCTCGAGCAAGCAGGTGTTTTTGTTGAAATAGCTAACTGTAGATAGCAGTCCCACTGCAAATGTTAAGGAAAACCTTTAAAAAAAATCCTGTTTCTGTGTTAAGTTCTTTCATGCTTTTGAGAGGCTCTTCCTGCTGGAAATATTGGTGCACTGATATACCCTAAGGGCCCCTGCTGTAGGCTTACAGCTCAAAAGGTGAACATTAAAGTCCATTATAACATTTAGGGTCACGAGGGTTTTCTCATGTGGTCTGTGTTTACTTTGGATGCTCCTTTGAGGTTTTTGAGTGTGAAGTGGTGGAAGAAAACATACAAATCCGAATTTCAGGTTGTAGGAGGACAAACAGCATGCTGTGGGAGAGTTCCTTGGATAAATGCTCTTTGCCACGGATATAACTGTGAAATTTGGGGGGAATATTTTATCCTTTGAAGCTGTTTGCCTCATTGTCTCTTCAATTTCTCATTATTTTTATGTGCTATACACCAGTCATCAGATTGTATTCTAGATTCTGGTTTTACTTTCATTACATGGCAACATGCTTTCTCCATTTATCTTGGTAAGCACTGTTCCAGACTCTTTAAAGAGAGGTTGCTCATGCAAAAACTATGCCGAAGTGCAAATCTGGACGCATTCAGAGAGCTGTTGGATTCATTTTGCTCAAGCTCTCAATTGATTTTAAGGTATGAAAACCTGGGCTTTTATCCAACTGGCCAGGCCTATTACACCATCTGCTTTTGCAGATATTACACCTTTCTTTGGATCTGCTAGTGATATATTTAAGGTATTCACAGATGCCGTGGTGAGAGGCACCATTGTGGATGTCATCAGTGATGGGGCAGTGGGAAAGCTGAGATCTGGTGAGGTGTGATGTGACTGCCTTGTCTTGTAAAACCAGTCCAACAGAAAAGGATGGTTTAGTTCCTGTTTAGGATAAATGTGTCATTAGCACAGGGACTGAGGGAGAAAAATGAATTTCAGTGTTTCTGTCATGTTAGGTAAAATGATGCTGTTTTACAGAAAATCAGTGTTTAGCAATGGCTGTGTAAGAATAAAATGTTTTATGCTGAACCCCAGGAAGTTAGCCCCGGATTGGTATTAGTTCTTCATTTGGGCTCTTTGTGGATCCTTATGTGAAGAATTTCCTCTAATTTTGGGCATGTAGGTTTCTTGTTTCTGGGCTTGCCACCTTAAAGCTTTGGATGTGGTGGCCCAAGTGGCTCCAGCCTTGGCTCCGTGCTCACAGGCCCATATGTTCTGTGTGATTTGACGAGTTACAGTGAATATCGCTCTCTCTCGTTTCTTTTCGCTCGCATCCCAATCTCTTCAACAAAACAGTGTCCACTGGAAATGTTTCTTACATTTCAAGGAAAATTCATGGGAGTTGTGGGTTCACGTGGTGACCTAACCTTTTCTTCCAGGGAGTTTGACACCTGGCAATATAAAACTCCCTCCAAAACATAGCTCTGGTTTATTTGTGCGTGAAACACTTGTGGAATCATCCTGTGCACAGCACAGATGGAAATCTGTGCGCCGTAGAGGGGAAGCTCAGAGCTTAGATCCTTGAAATTTTGGGTCATTCTTTGAGCAGCAGGAGAAAGATTTCCTGCAGGTTTATTTGATGACTGATCAGCTTGTGCCAAAGGATGCAGTTCCCTGAGATTTTTGCTCCATCTGTGAGAGTAACTGAGCATGGTGCCGGGAGAGCGGCTCCCAGGTGTAGTGAGAGAGGACAGCAAAAAAAGAAATAAGAGCAGCAGCTTCTCGGTCACTGCTTGCAGCAATTCTTGCCAATTGAGTAAAAAATACTAAGAAATGAAATCATAGGGACATTAAAAAATGCTTAGGAAAAAACTCAATATATTGTCTATTTGAATTAATATTTAACAAAATACCAGAATGTTCTGGTCTCTAAAGCTTTAAACTGCATGTTTTAAATGGAAAAAACCTAGAGGTACTGACTTAAGCATACATGAAAATGCAAGAGCTGGTAACTAGACTTCATGGAAGGATCAACCCTAAGCCAAGGCGAAGCAAGAACTTCATCAATGAACACTGTGGATTGAAAAGAGTAACATGTGGATGACTATGTAGAAAAAACCATGATTTATGTCAGTTTGAGATAATCACAGTTAACAAATCTCTCATCTATCAGGCAGATTTAAGCTCATTCTCCTGAGGTGAGTTTGTACCCTCTCAACAGCAGGCAGTATTAAATACAGAGTCAGCAGGACAGGCTTAGAATGACCAATGCTTTGTTCATTTACAGCCTTTAACCCCAAATGAGTAAACTTGTTGGTTTGTGCATCTGCAGCTCCAGCATGCAATGCTGCAGGATTGCACCTGCAGCCAGGTATGACCTGCAGCCTTCCTGGAGTGCACACAATTACAGCATCAGGCCCTGCACACCTCAGTTCTTCCCAAATGTGACGAGCTGCTTTGGATTTTTTAAAAGAGGTTTTTTTTTCAGCAGAGAATATTTAGAGAGGTGGAGAACAACGCAGCTCAGATTACAGATAGTTTTGTAAATGACTGCTAAGAATGGATGGACAAGCACTGAGAGACCACTTTTGTCAGATTTGGCAAAATGCACCCTGCGAAATGGGCTTTATTTCACCAACATTTTTTGCTGCAGGAAGGAATGTTGATAGACGCTTCAGTATCGCCACTTGCCCATGTTTTGACATTCCTATCAGCTATGTGCTATTTGCAGGGTTGTTTGCTTTCAAATGGTGTTGCTTTTTGGAGGTTTTTCTCATCTACATGTACGCGTGTTTAAAATTTTTGGTTTATAGGGATTTTGGAGGATCTCAAAATACACAGGTTTTGTTTATGTTCAAACAGAATTTCATTTCAAGATACTTAAGTCCTTTTCTAAATTTTCTTCTGACATAAAATTTTACAATGAATCTTCCCCTGTCTATGGGTATAATATGGGTAGCCACCGTGCTTTTCCTCTGTGACTGACAACATCGTATTGCATGGATTTGGGCAAAATGTGATATTCCAGAACTGAAATTTCCGAGATGCGCATTTTTTTATTTGTGCACATTAATTCTTTTCCAGCTAAACTTCTACGAACCCTTTAACAGTTAATTACTTCCAAGTTCCTTTAGTATTATGCACGTGAAATTATCATATTTTAACATTTACAAAAGCCTAAGAATTACTTCTGAAATAGGGAGATGGTAGAACTTTTTTGGGGGAGTGATTGATTAATTAGGAGCACCCATTGTTTTTCACATGTGCAGATTCCTTTGAATTTTAGTCTGTTCTCTCAACTTTGGGAAAAACAGGTCTGTTAAATGAGTTTCAGAAACTGATTCCAGGCCTGATTTCTTCAAGCAAGGGATTGGTATGGGAGGAATGCTGTTATCCTGCATTCTGTGGCCTGGAAACCTCATGAGGATTATACAGTCAGAGGATGCTTTTTTCCTTTTTTAAATGTTTCTGCACTTCTCCTTTGCTTTTATGATTAATACTGGGAGAAGTTGTTTGCTTGCAGACATTAATATATTCAGTGGCACTTGATGCCTGATGCTCCTGGCTTGTTGTGTTAATGGCATGTTTGTGTAAACTCTCACAGCTTTGAATTCCTCTAAGATTTGTCTTGTTCATACCAAGATTTGATGATAAATGAGATCCCACTAGAGTAACCAGAATTCAAGGGGAATCTCTGGGAACTCTGGTTTATTTGCAAAAGTGGGCAGGAAAGCGTTGCCCAGGTGGTGCCATTTTGCAAAGATTACTTATCAAAGAAAGGAGGATGGGTTTGTGTGTGAAGAAAAGAAGCTCCCAAAAATACTACCCTGAATGTAAGGCAGTCTTGTCTTAATTTCAGTGGTTGCAATAATAACCATGTAAGGAGCATAAAATAGGCAGTCTTGAGTTGAACAGGGAAAATTGTGGGGTAAGACCTCCATTTCTGTAATCAAAGCGTGTAATAGAACTCGACTGTACACAAATTTATACTTTTGACAGCCTTCATTTTACGTTCTATTTAAGAGGACCTCAGTATCTGAAAATGAGTAGCAGGCTAGCCCAAAATAAAGCAACTTCAGAGAGGATGCTGCTTTGTAATGCGTTCCCCAGCCAGCCTAATCAGAAGCCGTAAATCAATAGGCAAATAGGACATGCCACTAATTAGTCAGTAGAAAATTCTACCAATGTGTTTTTCAGTGGAGGCCTGTGCCAAAAAATCCCCCACTTGTTGAAGGCATCTTTTCAACTTCAATGCGTAAAAGACAGATCTGTTTTTTCAGAAGAAAATTTATGTAAATGGGATGAGATTAGTGTCTAACTGGAGTAAACCAACGTATCACTAACTGAAATCAAATGTTTGTAAAAGTGTTTCTGGGATAAATCTAATTCTATCTGATTTCTATTAGCTGATTCGTGTTGCAATTTAATGGCTGTCAAATTTGGCCCTTAATGTCAGAATCCTATTTAGCCAAATGTCATTGCCAAGGCAATCTAACAAGCAGTGCTCTTGGTAAATCAAATTTGGCAGAAGGATCATCAGTACATGTTGTGGTTCCGCCAGCTCCAGTCTGTATTTCGCACATGTGTGAATTCCTCAGTGTATAGTACCTCTTATCAAATAAGCATATTTTAGTTTCATGTCTGCCAAGTTTTTTTGAAAATGGAAAGGTCCCCTCGAGCTGAGCTCTGCAGCATACAGGATGGAGTCCCAAATACCTGCTCCAGTTTTATGTGTGACAGCGTGCGAAGACTTTCTGGATGCCAAATATGAATCTAATATTGAAAAAGCTAAGAAATAAACATTCCTTTTATTTCACAACTGTTATTTAATTTAAATTGTGTTATTCTGTGGTATTCTGGTGTCTGTGCCCAGCTGTTAATTAGGACTTTTGACATGCATGGCTGCAGGGATGATCCCTGAAGAAAATATTGTCTAGTCTTTCACTTTCTAAACACAATTTATGTCTTTCCAGTTGAGATATTTGCATATAAACTGCTATTCTGATGCACATTCTTGCTGAGTTGCTTCATAAGTCTTCGAAGTTGCTTCACAAGAATGAACATACAAAATACAAAAACTGCTGCATATGACAAAAAAAAAAATGTGTTAAATTAATGAATTTTCTGGAAAGAGCAAGCGTTAGGAGAAGTAGGAAGTTGTGTGAGATATGGGATAATTTTATAGAATAATTATCCCTTTTTTTCCCTTTCATTTTTAAGTTCAGGTGCAAACATTTCATGTCTCTTTTAGCTGTGTGCTGGAGGATTTTTGCCTTTGGGAAGAGCAGACATTGCATCTATGCTTATCTCATGTTTTTGTGAGGTGACAGCACCGTGTGATATGAGAGAGTATCTGTGAAACAATGTTAGTGCCTGAGTTTTATCTTTCCTGATGCTGAATGTCAGACATATCCCAATGGAATGTGTGTAGGGCACTTAAGTCTTCCAACAATCCAGCTGTACCACAAAAAGGGCAATGATTAAGACTCATTGGAGCCTGAAACTTGTAAATCAAGTAATGTGGAAAATCAGTATTACAAATACATGGAAATGTTGCCCAAAATACGTTTAATCCTGTTGAAATGAACAAAGAAAATCCCACCAAAAAGCCTAACCAAAGAAACCCCCACAAACTCCAACCTCAAATCCTTGCTAGTGGACTAGCTAGTTTTTCACTCCCCTGTGAAAATACATTTAAAAAAAAAAAAAAAAAGGAAGCAGAGACAATAGCTTAATCCTTTAGTAAGTAATGTGGATATTGCATTTTACTTGCATAAAATCATTTTTGGCAGAATGCAACAAAAGGTGAACTGGAGTGGGGCACTCCAAAATCTGTGGTTTATTAAAATAATGGCTTTTTAAAAAGTGGCTGAATTGAGGGTTCTTCAACTCTAGGAGGAAGAGACAGCAGTTCAGCAGAAGTCTCTTGAATTCTTTTTTTCCTTTGTTTCTGCTTAATCCACCTCTGCCCTTTCCCCTGATGCTGTAAATTGGAGATTGTCTCCTGCCATGACTCAGCTGTGGGACTGTCGGCTCCACCACTGGGTCTTCTGGGTTGCTCTTGTTCCAAGGTCTGTTGTAAAGATGTGCAATGGCACAGTGCAGGCTCAGACACAGAATGCAGCTTGTGTCCCGTGTGTCTGGCAGTGTGTCCCTAGGTGTGGGAAGGGAGGTGTGCCTCTGGAAATCTGTGCTGGGATAAGGGAGGGGACAGATCCTCGCTTGTGCTGAGCATTGCTCGGGTCAGTGTTGGCTTAAACAGCTTGTGCAGGGTATGTAAAAAATTTGGAATCTCCATGCTTGTTTTCCTACAAGAGAGGATTCTTTGAGGATTTCGTTGCTCTGCTTTTGATAAAATGATTCCTCAGTTTGTGTAATCATTGTGCAACTCAGGCTTTTGTAAATGGGTTTTGTTTATTGTGAGGAAGGAGACAGATGTTTTTTGTAAGAACTTTTTTTTTCCCCTAGTGCTTTATAACATTAAAACACAAAGTTTGTTCTTGGTGCTGTAATCCATGACCACTTGTGCTGTTTATAACTTTGTTCTGTGGTTATTTCACCGGTTGTGTGGAGTCTCCATCAAGAAAATAAAGCAATACACTCGTTGCTGTGAGAAGTGCTCAGGCTTTAGCACAGTGCTGTTGGAAACATCTGTAGTGAGGGCTGAGAAACATCCTGAAGGATTTTGAGCTGCTACTTTGGATATGCTATTGGATATTAATTCCTTCCTGCACACCTTGCCACCTCTGTTGGTTGTGTTGTGGTAGGAAATGTGGGAATGGTGGTGAATTTTGAGTTGCACAAATGAAGGAGGATAAATGATGCAGCTGGGTTTAGGAAGAAAATAAATTATTGATTTCCATAAATGACTGTTTCAGTATTTAGCATCAATGTCTGAGGGAACGATGAGGGTACGTGCAATGCACCCCCAGAGTGCTGTTACAGACCTCCTGTTCTTCCATCGCCCGTTGCATCGTGAGTCCTTAAATGTGCTCTTGGAACTGTTAGAGGTGCTTTGGACAGGACAAAGATGACTCCTAATCTAGTGAAATAATCTCTCTGCCTATTTTGGCAGTGGCATTTTGGGATAGATGGAGTTCCCCTACGGGCTCAGTTGGGAGAGTTTGGCTGCAGAATTGCCATATTGCTCTTTTCAAGGGTGCCAGGAGCCAGTCATCTTGTCAGTGCCTTAATCAGAGCTTTGCATCTCTGTGCATCTGGGACACATTGGTTTGTTTTCAGTCCCTGTTCCAGGTGGTCAGGCAGGGAACCAGCTCCCTGTGATCAGAAACCACACGTACAGAAAGGGCTGCAAACGTTGAGTGTTTGTTCCCTGGATTCTCAGTCACCAAGCAAGGGTAGTTAGAGAAGACTATTTCTGGCATAACAAGGGTATAATTTGGAGGAATAAACTCTTGCTGTATGTTCTAGCCATTTTTTAAATGCAGTTTGACGTTTCCCTTAAATATGCCATGAGATCTTTAGCTCTGGCAGGAGATGAATACTATATTCTTCTAAACAACATCAGATACATATGCATCCCCGGATGTGGTAACACTCGGATTTCCTCCCAAAAATTTCATAGCGAGCAAATATACAGAGTAGGAAGTAAAAAATTTCTCCAGTGAAAGATTCCTGACATCTTTCTTGCTACTAATGCAAAAAAGAAATGATCTGTAATCACTGCATTTCATGCTCATGCTGTAGCAAACATTTAAGGCAGTAATGCTTAAGGTAACTTGTAGGGAGTAAAGAAGAAAAAAGATCCCATATGTTATTGTGAAAAAACCCAAACTCCTCAGAAGAACATAGCATTGCAAGGTGTGGAGAGGTGTGCTCTTTTTCCATCTACTCTCTTTTGCTTCACAAGACTCTGGAGCCCGAGTTGTCCAGCCCAGCATTCAGCACTCCATTTTTGCCTCCTGAAGTATATCCCTCGGCTGAGAATTCAGTTATAGAATTTCCTCTGCTGAGATACTCCCTTTAAAAGGAAGTTTAAGAGAGGTTTGGACCTAAATCCTCCTGGAATGAAGTAACAGTTTCTGGGCTTGTAGGTTCTGAAATCAAGTTGAAGGGCCAAAACTTCTGAAATAAATTAAATCAGTGAATTTTTTTTTTAAATTCACAGTCATGTCAAGACCTTTACTGGAATAAATTAAAGGGCATATCTTATCTGAACTGCCAGTCTTTAAGATCTTTCCCAATGCTTATCTTCCCTTTTCTGTTGAGAAAACAGATCAGATCAGACTCTGAGTTGTGGATTTGCCAACATCTGTCTTCAAGTAGTGTAGCACAGGTGTCTGCAAGGGATATTTTAAACAACAAAATTGTACGTTACTCATAGAGTGCATTGTATTCAAAGTGGCTGCAGTTCCAAATCTCTTCCATGGTCAAGGTTTTCTTTCCCAGTGTCTAGAGGGTTTCCATGCAGTGGTGAGCGTGTTGACTACAGTCTTCACTTTGGATTGCACGGAGACTTTGGAGATACACAGCGTTAGGCAGGACCAAGGTTCTGAGTTTCATTCCCAATTCTCTCTGCAGGGAATTATCAACTGTAGGGTGTTCGAAGTTGGTGTCGGGTTTTTGTTTGGTTTTTTGTATATTTTTCTGTTTAATCAAACCAGTGGTAGGAGCAGCGAGGATTGAATATTGCTTTGTTCCAGCCTTACGTTGCCTTAATATGCTAAGGAAGACAAAGTGTATTTTCCAAGTTTACTGGAGCATTTCTTGTGTGGGCCTGTGCTTTGTGGAAGGATGAAATGCACTGTTTGGACATATCCAGTGTGGTTTTACTAACTAAAAACTCCATTTTCTGAGGAATATATTGCCCATGGATGCCCAGAGAGCTTCTCCAGAAGGAACACAAGAGGAATGCTTGAGAATAACACATCTCTGAGACATGTGCTAGCACGAATTTCTGCTACATGTTGTGTTTCATAGCAGCTGGAATTGGTTTTGTGGGTTTTTTTTGCAGATTATTTCTCTGCTCTTTCTATGTCTTTCCTACTTTTTCATAATGTTCTCTTCATTTTCCCTTTGCAGATTGCAAGCACAGTGAAAGTTAGAATTGACTTTTCAAAACTGCTGTTTTTGAGTACAAAATTAGGGAAAAGAAATGTGTGTTTTCTCCATGTCCACAATGTTTTTGCAGGGGGCAAAAATGATATTGTTATATGGAAGAATGGAGAGGCAAATAGCATATGAGAAAATCCAGCAGCTGAGAATCATAGTCAGGACAGGGAGATCCAATCCAGCCTGCCTGAAGTTGTGTCCAAATGGATTTCGAGCATCTCCAAGGATGGGACTCCATCACCTCCCCGGGCAACATTATTTATAAAACACCTACTGCAGCTGTTGGTTGTTGCAGACAGCAGCTTACTTGCTTAATTGCTGGTTAATTTAGGATAGCAAAAAGTTTGCAGACCAGACTTTTTGGCAACTTTATTATGAAATACAGTTTAATACAAATTCTGTCCCTGTTAAATGAACTAATTACAATGGAAACAAATGTTTGTATTTATTTGTGGAGATGGAAGCTTGATGCAACATATTCTTAGTCCAAAATTAATTGACTTAATAAATGCTTGAAGATTAATGAAACCATAGTTCTATGCAGCTTTAAAAAAGATATAAAAGAAAAAAAGATTAAAAAAAAATTAAAGTTATGTGAATCATAGAGTGGTTTGGGTTGGAAGGGACCTTAAAGGTTTTTTAGTTCAACCTCTTTGCAATGGACAGGGATGCAAGTCACCAGAATAGGTTGCTCAGAGGGCCATCCAACTTGGCCTTGATGTGAAGGATGAATAAATAAATGAAAATTAGTTAGCAGTATTTATTTTTAAAGTTAATAAGCTAATATTTAAGTTTTAAAGTACATACAAATATATTGAATTAGTTTTTTATCTGAGTTTTCTTGGAGATGAAAATAATTTTATAAACCTCTTATCTCTTGTGTATTTTTCCCCTCATACTGTGTCTAGTGCTGCAGCAAAACTCTTCTGTACAGAAGTCATTTAACAAATTGGATGTTAAAGGCTGCAGAATGAATGGTGGGAATTCAAGGCATCGTGTACAATAACTGAATTAAGCACCATGCACGGTTATATAGTGATCCTGGTGTTGTTTTTGGAAGAGAAACAGGATGTGTGACAAGTTCCGAAAGTCTGTCATGTCATAATTCAGCCTAGACCCCGGAATGCCGTAAAACCCCTGCGGTGCCGGTCGTATCCTGCTCCAGGGCTGAGCACAGGGGCTCACAGAGCACAGCTTTGCCTTCTCCCTCATCTTTCTTCCACTGTTTACACCTGTCAGAGCTAAACCGGTGCAGCAAAACACATATGGAATGTTTTTGATTGGTGTGACTGAGCACTCCCTTCCCAAATAAATACGGAGTCGTGTCTCTGGTGGGAGGGGAGGGCGATGTCCTCGGCTGGGTCGTCCTCAGAGGGCAAAGTTGGCTACTGAGAGTTACAGCTGAAGAAAGCAAAATCCAGCAGCCACTCTGCCCTGTCCAAACTGCTTCCTAGATTTGGGAAGAAGTATTAGAAGTGAGATGGGTATGATGGGTTTTCTGCCTGGAAAAACAGACTTTAAAAAATATCCAAGCCACTGAGTCCATCACAGAAATCTTCCTCTCTGTTTTTTAGTAGGTGGGAGAGTAGGAGAGCAATGACACTTCTAGAAATTTCATTCATATATCAGATGTATTTATATATTCTTATTTTCACAGCTGTGAACTCTAGGAAGATTTATTTGCTATGAAACTGAGGAATAGTAGCCTTAAAAAATAACACTTCTTTGGCAATGTGCTCTTTAGTAATGAACCAGGAGCCTGAGAGAGTGGGCACAGCCTGTGGGTTGTGAGGCTCCCTGGTTTCTGTGGGATTCCTACGGAAGGATTCTGAACTTCTTGCTGTCAGAAGCTGTGGTCTTATATTGGAACAAAACAGAAATACACTGGTAGGAAGTAGAGCCTAAGATTGCATTTAAGGCTGGTGGTGTGGTGTGCGCAATGCAGGTGGCTGGTTCCATGCCCAAGTGTTACTTCTGTTGGTCCCTTTATAACCCTGATGTTTTCCTGTTGTATCAATATGTTGGTAGGTTTATTCAATTATTAATCGAGATGATGGATTGTTCCAGAGAATTTTTGCTGCTTAAAGTTTGTTTCTTTTTCAAAACTGCTCTGTAATGCAGATGTTCCTTTTGTAATTTCACAATTTCTTAAGCTTCTTGAAATCATACCGAGGTTGTGTTTCAGCTTGGCAAGTTTTAGATTGTAGGACTGCCATAGCAGTTTTTGATAGCTGGACTAAATAATGTGGTGCTGTAAAATACTTCTCTTTCCAAAAAAGCAATCAGAAGGTAGCCAGACGTTGAATGCAGTTCTTTTGCAAAGCAGTTAATCTTTATAACATGTTACTTAAAAATATGTAAATGTACTCAGACATTGGCAAGTGTAAATTTAGTGGTGATTAAGTGAAATCATAAGTTATGCTTCATAATATCTTTCAATCTCTTTTTCTGCTTTCCCTGGGCAGTAGCAGGTCTTTTCCTAAGGTGCCAAGTTTAGTTTATAAATTAGAAATGTGTAAGGAAAGAATGTTCTCTGCACTGACTCACTCTGGTGTCTGGTCTTTATTCCAGGCTGTATTGATGACAAAGTATGCTATGAATTTAGAACAGCTACAGCCCTCGAGAGGAGGCAAATTGCTTTCTGCTTTACCTCCAGTGTTTGCATGCTCATCAAGCTTGCCTCCTGACCTTTCCTACACCAAGTTGCTCTTGCACAGCAGAGCAGTAGCACAGGTGTGCTCTTTTGGGCAGGAATGCAGCCTTTCTGGGATACCAGTTTGTAAAACTCCTGCTTGCCTCCCATTGCATTCAAAAGTATGAGTTTTCTCTATTTTGTTGGTTTTTTTTTCTATTGCTCCTGAGAGCTTATGTAGTTGATAAACCTTTAAAATACAATCTATAAACTAATTTAAAAAAAAAAGTTTGTGATTTTTATATGCTTTCGTTTAATGGGAACAGTGCTGGCTAATCAGAAATCACTTCTGTTAAAATTAAAACCTGAAGTAAAATATTTGAACAGTCTCTACTCTTAACATGGGAAGCCACCAGAAAGAGAAATTGGAAGAAAAGCCACGTGAGTGCTGTTGCATCTGACCCAAGGCTTTGTTCCCTTGTCCTCCTTGTGAACCAGTCACTTCTGTGGGATGTACATCCGTGCTCCCTTGGAGCAGCAGGCTGAGTAGCTTCCTTCACATCTTGAGCTTATTTGGTATCCCAAAATCTCTTATTTTACTAGTTTTTGGGGAGAAGAGGCTTTCTGAATCTGTCACTTGATAGGTACACGGGCAGTTGAGTGAGGAATTTTCCTTCCCTACTCATTTTATGTTTGTCTGTTGTGCAAAGAATTGACTGAGCTCCCAGAACAGGTGACTTAGGTGTTAGACTTCAAGTAGGTTTTTGAAAAAAACCCCATTTTTGCATGAAAGATGATGAGCATAAATGCTCTGTAGGTGGGATCTGGTTTTGTCAGAGGGTCTGTCAATGCCTCTGAGAGATCTGCAATTAATTGGTTTCATTTCCTCTCAGTAGTGAGGTTCAGTACTAAATTAAACTCTGCTATTGCACACCTAGCTCTGCAAATTACTTTTGTAGTCATCTACAAGTGTTTTTTCTCAAAGACAGATGATGAGTGTAGGAAGGGAAACATCTCTGCAGAGAAGCTGCTGTAGCAGCCTTGGTGTCCCTTGTGCAGTTTTACAATGAATGAACTCTCAGCAAGAATTCTGTCAGTCTTGACCTGGAAATTTGGGTTTATTGCTGCATAAATATGGGCTTGGTTTGGAGTTGTCATTATCTTTGCTCTGGTAATTGTCTACAGATCGATCAAGATCCTAAAAATAGCAGCTGACAAGATATGGGACATGCTCTTCATTTTTTATTAATCTGAGGTGATGCCATCAAAGGAGTAATTACATTTCCATGGACTAATTTTATGGAGCTTGATTCTGTAGGTTTCTTTCTTCTTTCACCTTCACCATTTTCATTCGGGAAATATCTTTTAGAACTTTTACTAAATTTAATTCTTTTACTGCTACTTTTTAATTTCTCCGTAGATTTGAACACATTTCTCATCTGTGGCATTCAGTTCAATTACACGACTTCCACAGACCTTGAAAAATCTTTTAGGACTGTACTTGGGTTTGGTTTTTCTCCCCAGTAGTTTTATATAGTTTTATGCACTAAAATACATTTGTACTGTTATTGCTGTGTGTCACGAAATACAATTTCTTTTGCTAGCCCAATACAACTATTTTAAGCTCATGATTTCTCTTCTTGGCGTGGCATTATGTCGTTCCATAATCAATTGGCATTCTAGTTTTGGTGGAGTTAAGCTGAGGAGCTTGGTGCCTGGGTTGGAGGAGTCCCTGGTACCCGTGGAGCAGCTGAGGAATGTGGTCCTGCCGGGAGGGAGGAGGCTCCATCGGGCAGTGCTGAGTTCTGCAGTAGCCTGTGACATTTCAGTGCCATCCTGACAGTGTTTTGCCTTCCCTGCCGTGCACGGGTGGAGGGCATGGAGATGGGTAATTAAACTTTGAACCAGTAAACAGAGTTGGGGGGCCAGGGCTTTGAAGAGCAAGAGATCACAAGAACAATTTCCTGTGGGTCGCTTTGCCTCGGATGCGGCTTCATGTGGAACTGGAGTGGGAGCTCAGCCCCAGCCCCTCCTGGCACCAGCAGCAGCCTGAGCAAATATGGCACAGGCAGCTTCATCCCTCTGGAGCTCCAGTCAAATTCATTAAGGGCTTTTCCTAAATTGGATGGGGTGATTTGTACTGCAGTGTAATCTGTTGCCTCTTCCAAAGCTCTTTGGTTTCTGTTTTAGCAACGATTCCAAAATGAAATTTGCCTTTATTACATCATTACTAAATTCATGCAGTTAGCAGAACCTACACCCTCTCAATATTTTACCTTCAGGACAAATTGGGAGCAAATCAGACTAAAGATATGAGAATTTAGTCTTCCCTTTTGACACTGATGTAACTGCTTTAATCCTACAAATGAAGCCTATATGCCAAAGTGCTGCCTGACAGTCCCTCAGCAGGGAGCACCGTGGTCTCTGTCAAAGGAGACTCTCTGCCGTTCAAACCTCATCACCTCTAGTACTTCTCTAGCTCTGTCCTGCTAGCAGTGACAGCCCAGGAGTGACTGTGCAGCCTGAGACACGCTCTCAAACACACATATGGGCTGTGCACATAATTACACCTGTTTATAACAGGTTTATAACAACTCTGAACTGAAAATGTCAGTCCTGAAGGTCAGTCTGCCCTGTGCAAATGAACTTTAAATCTTTTTTGGATCCAGGTGGACAATATTTGTTTACTACTGTCAGCTTTGAGCTTATATGTGTTATTCACTGTCAGGAAGCTCATTCTCCCAATAATAAATAGACCTGCCAGAAAACTTTTTACCTACCTTAGAAATATTTTGTAGGAAAAAAACGTCTTTATAGATTAATACAAGTTTCTTGCTGACTTTTTAAAAGAATTTGAGGGTACATAGTAAACTTTTATTAAGAATTTATGGTTTCCTTGCTTACATTTATTGTGTATTGATAAGAATAATCTCATTGTTTTAACACAGCTCTATTGGCTTGTATTTTTTCCTCCGCCTTCCATTGGTGGTTTTTTTAATGAGTCAAAAAGAAACAATATCCCTGGGGAGGACTTGAGAGCAGAAGGTAAAGTTCAGAACCAGAAAATTGTTTTCTTGTATGGGACAGCACCTGGCTGACCCTTTGTTGTTTGAATGTGGCCTGAAATTCTTTGTGGTTTGAGTGTAAAACCTTTGCCTGCCATTGCCCTCTGGCAATTAGCAAGTCAGCACGGAGCTGGAGACTTTTTGTTTCAGAAAAGGAGCAAGTGGGTGGTGGTGGCTGCAAATTTGTTCAGCATTTTCCCCGCGAGAAGGGGGCAGAGAGGCTGCATCCAGAAGATGAGAGGGATGGGAGCAGGCTGAGGATTGTACCCTGTGAAATGTCCTGTGCCACGCTGCACCTCGATGCAACATAAATACCCATTTTCTCACTGCCTGGTTGAGATAACTGTCTTGTATCTGGGGCGGAGTGGGAGAATTTCATGGCACAATGAGTGGGGGTATATATTTTTTTTTCTTTTTAACTTCAAGGCAAAGTGTGACCTTCTAATGCCTTTTTAACCTCTGAACACTTTTTCAGCTCAAAAGCAATTTAGTGGCAAACAGTAATTAATCTGAAGGGAAACACATCCTTGGCTTTTATTTCATCTCAGTATATGGGTCAAATTAAAAACCCTGCAGAGGTATCATCTGTGGCATTTGAAAATATTAGTAGAGTTAATTTAAAATTAATATTTTCAAATATCTAAGTAAGAAAACACCTTTATTAGAGCAGTAGTGTTTTGACTACTTAAACTTTTTGGAGGCTTTTAATACAATTTTGTTTTTGAGATGGTGATGGACATCAGATGAAGGTTTGGGGTTATTTAGGTTTTTGTTTGGTTAGTACATGATTTCTGATACAATTCCTTTGTAGTGTTTCAGAGACAGCTTGTTAGTGCAATCTATCTTTGTATTTGTGGACAGAGGACAAAGATGCTGTTACTTACCAGGGATCACAAACCCCACAACGGGAATAAATTTCTAACATCCAAGGTTTTCAAAGCCTATTACTACGTCTTCAGAGGAACTAATATAGCATCCTCTAACTTGCTTTGGGTGTAAGAAGATTGTCTTAGAAGGGAAAAAAATCAGAACATAGAGATTATGTGAAGCAGCATCTTAGTTTTCAAAATATCAGCTGTTTAACAGGTTGAAATCAGGCACAGGGTTTGTAGGACACAGAACTGGGGCCTCCATCTGAGGGTGTGCTCAGTGTTCCTCATCTCTTCTGGGGTTTTCTTCTTTAAAGCACTTTGGCATCATCTCTGGTGCACAAATGGACTCTGAAGGTAATAATGGACCAACAGGTCTTTTAAATGACTAATGACCTTCCTAACAGAGAGAACAAAAAGAAAATGGTGGTGGGAGGGCAGAGAGAAGTCTAAATTCACTCAGTGGTTTTTACTACCTGAGAACCCTCTCCCAAGCTATTTATAAAATATTAGGCTTGCATTACACAGCTGAAGGAATTCACAAAATTTTAAAACTGCGACTAAACCTAGCCTGTTCATTTTTTTTCCCCTTTGGTGCTCAGAGAAATGGGTCTTGAGGGAATTGACAATGAAACATTGCAAGTTTTCAGCAGGAATACAGCTAAGAATTGATATTTTAAATGGGGCGGAAGGGAATTAAACCCAAACACAAACTACAGCACCATTACCCGAGTAATGTATGGAATGCATTGCTCTGGGAGAGCTCCTTCCCTTTTTACCCCCACCCCATCCTCGAGTCCTGTAGCTCTGCAAAGGTCTGCTCAGAAAGGCAGGGAGAGATGGTAGGAAAAAGCCAGAGTTGGAAATTCTGAAGAAGGGCCTTTGAAAGGGGATCATATTCGTTCTCTGGGCCACACAGCATTAGGAATTTCCATAAGGGTAAAAGAATTTACAATGTGCAGCCTATCTATAGCTCCTGCAGCCTGTAAAGCTTGGCGTCTTTTTCCTCTAGGAAGGGCTTGTGGCCCTGGTATCCCTGCTTGCCTGGGGCTGGGGTGATGCCCCAGTGCCATCCTGGCAGTCCTGTGCTGTGTGAGATCCTGGTGTGCTGTGCCCTGGTGGGTCCCTGTGTTGGTGACAAATTGGAAACCTTTCTGTGCCCTGTCACAGGTTAGCAAGGATGGCATTGTGACTCACATCACCAGTGCTTCACCGTAACAAGCCTCCCTTTGAAGCTGAGCATAGCAAATATTATCCAGATTTACTGCTGAAAGCAGATTTTTAAAAATTTTGTTTTAATTCATGGTTACTTTTGATATTCAAGGAGTGTGTTTAGTAACTTTATTGAGACATCTAAGTAGTTGTAGCAAATATAGTAAGTTATCCTTTACTGCAGTGGTGTTTCCAGGAATGAAAGGCAGAAAATATTTGAGGTGAATGTCCTTCAGTTTATGGTAGTGAAGAACAGCAGCCCAGATATCATATCTGCAGTGTGACCCTCTGCTCTCTTCAATACTGGCAATCCATCAGGAGAACTGAATACTTGGACTTAAATGTCATAAAGGCCACACAAAAATTCACTGGCATAACCAGTAATATACTTTGAAATCTTATTTCCAGAGCTCCATTTAACTTTGAGACCAAGGCATTTCCCTCCTATCACTACTTATTCTTGGCTGAGTGGATCTTTTTCTTCAGCAGTTGTCAGTGACCTCCTGCCTTTCCACAAATACCATGTAGCTTGTTCTTGTCTTAAAACTTTCTTCTTCATCAGCTCTAATAGAGTATTTTCACTTTATGACAGGGCTGTTGGGAAGGATTTAGATGGTCCTGTCAGGATTTTGGTTGTGTCCAGCTCCAGATTCATGTCTTGCTGTGCCATCTTTGCCTGCAGAAGGCTCAGTGCTTTCCCCAGAAGGTTCCAGCTGAACCAGAACGTGCCAAGACCAGCGACTCAAGAGATGATGGTTTCTGCTGGCTGGTGTCAGTTCTTCCCTCTCCGCTTGATAGAAAAAACCACCTTAAGGAAACAAACATAGCCCCTTGCCATGCACATGTGGGGACGGCAGAGAAATAATCCTTCATTTGCACTTGTTGGAGGTGGGAATGTGCTTTGGAGCCATGGCTTTGGTTTGGTGGAATAGGAGAGATTTCAGTCTCAGATAAGGAACTGCTCACCTTTCGATTAAGAGGACCAAAGCACTGGCCTTTTCAACGCACTGTGTAACGTGGAGAGGTCTGAAAGAAAAGCAATAATTTTTCAACTCAACAGAATACAAAGGTCAGGATATTTTTAAGTTCATACCGTTCAGTTTCTGAAATGCTTTGTAGTGAGCTGTAACCCTGTGGTTTCAGAACAGAGCAGTTATTCAGGTTTAGTAACATGAAAAGAGTTTTATGAGGTTGAGTATAAAGAAGTGTTTCCAAGTTATGCTAGTAAGGCATATATAATTACTTTTGAGACTGTTCTCAAAAAAAATTCACTTGAAATACCAGATTGATCGATAGATGAAACTTTTTTATTTTTCCTTTTTTTTTGTTTCCTTTTTTTTTTCTTTTTCCTAAATAGCACCGTTCTGCAGTAAAAGTGCAGTCAGTTGCTTCAGATTAAATCTCTGAAACTGAAAGGCTCTGGAATTGCTTTGTATTAGGAAAAATAAGGGATGCATGGGTAAGTTCCTGGCTGTGGACAAGGCTTGTTTGGGGTTGCTCTTATCGACAGCTTCATTAACTTTACTGGTGACAGTAGTTTGACTACAACACAGGCAAATCTGAGTGATGTTATAGAGGATTTAGGCTGCTGAAAGAATTGAGTTGGTGTACAGGGTTGAGGTGCTGGTTGGTCAGAACGGGAAAAGCTTTGCTATGTTTAAAAGCATTTTATAAATTGGAAGTGTGGTGGCTGTTGTAGGTGGCTATGTGATCACAAGAGCTTTATTTCAGAGTGAGATCAGTACTTTCAAAATGTAGTTTTTAATTCTACAGTCTTATCCTATTTTAAGATTAATTAAGAACACAGTAATTTTGAGTTTCCTCGTTCTCTGAGAAATTTTTCAATGGAAGTAGTGAGTGATATCCTGTCACATTTCCTTTTGGTGCATAGGAGTGCTAAGAAATTCTAGGACATAGAAAATGGAATATATAATTCTATTTCAGTTTTTGGAATTTAATTATGTAAGAGGAATTAAAAACACTGCCTTGGAATTATCAGACTGTCTGATTTGAATCAAAGTAGTCTTATGTGCTGCTGCTGCTGGAAAGAAAAAGGGAGATAAATCTCAGTTAAGAAAAAAATCTGATACCTGATCCTGCCTTTAAATGTGTTTAAGTGATATATTCATCTTGAGCATGGTCTTGCTTCTGATAGTTTTTGTCCTGTGGTTTATTTTGCAATTGCTAAAGCTGTTCCAGATGCCAGAAGTGTCAAACAGACAAAGCAGTGATTCCAGTCGACTTAAATTCAGATTATTGATTTAAGGGGTCAGTAGCAGCATAAAAATACATTATATGTTTAATGTGTGAACTGACATATAAAGTTTTTGAGTGGCATTATTTTGGTGACAGGCAAATATTTAGTACAGTTTGAATTCAAAATCCATCAGTTTTTAAGCTAAGGTGGGTAGAAGTGTTTGTAAATACTATTTAAAAATGAAAAATCAGAAAGGAGGATTGTCCAATTTTGTTACAGGGCTTTGGAACCTAAGAGCCATTCTGGAGTTATGGTTCAAGAGAAAGTCAAACATGAGTTATAGGATGATTGATGGGAAATGAGGCTATGACTGTAGTGCAAGCAGCAGCTGAGCCTTTTGTGGAAAAAGTTTTTCACCACCACATGTATTCCTTTTCTTTCCAGGTATGTTTAGCCAGAGATTTTCTTTCCTTGCCTGTGCTCTAGGATTTTTTGTCCATTTTTTCTGCTGTCAGATGTAAGGCTGTTAGCACTGCTACCCTCTGTAATGCTGAGTCAGGGCCTTCAGGGTATAAAAATAAAGTAGAAAATTACAACAGTATTTATTTAGAAGAATTATCTAATACTGATCATTGTTACCCCCTGAGAATCCATAGTGCATGAGCACATACATTTTGTATGAGTGGCCTGTGACTTGAAAGCTGCTCCATCTAGGTTGTCCCCCTGAGGATTTACTGATATTAGATGAGGAGAAGGCATTGAAGTCAAGGCCTCTGGGTGAGGAATCAGCTGGCATTGCCAGTGCAAAGTGCAGCTTAGGCTGTGAGTAATTCTAGCTGTCTGTGAAGTTTTTGGAAATCTACTTTTCTAAGAGATTTAACATTACCATTACTGAGAACTTGGCCTTTCTGTTGGATCCCCCATCTCCCTGCCCCCCGAAGCTTCAGTTAGAATTAAACAAATGGCTTTAGCTTTAAAATATAAACCCATAAAACTATGAGTATAATGGTTGGAGACCCCCCACCACCACACACACTTTTAATTAAGTGACTGTGTTGCTTCCAGATGAGAGGAAAGATGACTCATTTGGTGACTTAATCTCTAGTTTGTATTCAGAAAGTAAAAACTACATTCTAAGAATTACTTCAAGTTGCACGTTAGCACCTGCATCGTAACTGGATGTACTGTCTGTTCTCAAACTAAAATTTTTCACACTTTTTTTTTGTCTAAAGCTTAATTTCTGGAGTCTGAATCTAAAATTTTAGATTTAATGATGTTCCAACCTTATAAAAGCAGTGTTTTATCACGGAAGATGCCAGGTTTCCCCCAGGAAATTGTACTTACACCTGCCATTATCAACCTTAAGTGGTATTATTTTAGTCATGAGTATTAATATAGAAGGAAGGAAGCTACTTTAATCAATAGAAGGCTCTGCACTGGGGTTCAGAAAACTTGGTTTGTTTGCAGATTTGCTGGTGTTTAACTGTGTGGTCATGGGCAAAAATCTGTACTAATAATTGTTCCTGTGCCATTATTTACTTTTCTTCCACTGGTAGCTCAGTGTAGAGCATCTCTTTGGTTTATTCCAATCTTACCTGCAATCTCTGCCCTTGGTGTGATGAAATTGGTGACCACTGGTACCAGCAAACACCAAACCTGAAATGCTTCAAACTGCTGCAAAGCTGCAGCTTTTCTACTGGAATATAGGGATTTACCTGGAAGCAAGGACTGGCTTCTGGGAAAAGCACAGAATTGACTGTACACAGAGTTTTAAAATAAAAAACCTGATGTTTTTGCATCAAGATACAGTAGTTGCTTAATTCTTTTATTAGAAACTAAGGAGAAGCTTAAAAAAGCCCCAACTTTTGCTTTACACCTTTTAATCTTTGTCTTTAATTAACCTTGGAGGGTGGTTAAACACCTCTGCATAGTTTTTGGGGCTGACAGTTGCTTATTTATCGAGTGCAAGGGGATGGTGGAAAATTAACAATCCCCATTAGATGTCAGGACTTGGACAGATGCAGAAAGATGTGTCTGTTAAACTCAGTTTAAAGGAGGGACATGAAAAGTGTTTATTGCACCCTGAAACTGAATTTTTGCATTGGTGATGGTGCACTGAACTTACTTTTCATGCTGTGACTATGGTTATAATAAAAGTTTTAAATAAAACCTCTCAGTAAGTGTGTGTTTTTATATGTGTAGCACAGTTTTATTCTTTGACTCCTTGGCCATGCTGCAGCTAAAGGAACAGGGGGAACATTTCACAAAATGATGAATATTTCCTGAGTAAAAATGAGATGTTGTTGGGAATGTAGAGAAAGACAGACTAAATCTCTTCTGTTTCCAGCATGCTGTCAGCTGGGCTGAGTCATAAATTCTTCAGTCAACAGCAGTTCTACGAATGCTGGGAACAGAAATGTTAGTCTTGTTCAGAGAGTAAAGAGCTGAGACTTGCAAGTGAACTGAAAGGACTATGATTCATTAAAATCTGAGAAAAGTAGAGGTCCACAGGTGAGAACAATATATTCCTGTCATGTGCCCTTTCAGCACAGCACAGTCATTCATCATTCTGCTCCTTGCTGTAACCAATGTGTGAGGAGCTGTGTTTCCCTTCTAGGCATCTTTTCATTTTTTCCCTCCTTTTTTCCCCCACCCCCATCCAAAAAATGGCAATGGAATTTTGCTCAGATATTTGCTTCTCCTTTCCTTGTTGAATCTTCCATAAATCTTTATCTGTTGGGTCAATTACAAGTCATTACTAAAATAATTCATTATAGGCTTCAGTAAAGTTAATGTGGTTAAATTATGAACAACTGTAGGTTGTTTTCTTTCCTGCAGTTTTCCTTGAGGCTGGCAGAGTGGTGTGAGGGGGCCACTGGGGCTGGGGGAAGAGCAGCCCCGCAGGAGCAGGGACAGGGCTGGCTCCTGTCTGACTGACCCAGAGGTTTGGGCTTTGTCTTCATGATAATAATTACACCTCTCCTATTTTTATTCTATCCACATGTAAAATAGAATAAAATCTTTTCATGTCTCCTGTTGAAGTAAAAGGTTCTCTTAAAGCAGAATTTATTGTGGATTTACAGGCACAGGGGAGTGGTGCTTCCCAGCCTTGCTGGCAGAAATGTTCCAAGCACACAGTTAACTACTTTGCGTGACCTAATAGGGAGAAAAACCATTATTCTTCTTAAGGACTGTCGTTTAATTAGCTTTGTAATGGATTTCCTTTGACTTCCTCTGCATGAGAACTACTCCATTGGTTCATTACTACGATTTAAATGCAGCTAATTACAATCATAGCTAAATAATTGTATTCAGGTATTTCAGCATGTTTTGATTCTCATATTAGCAATTTCCAGGCAATGCATCTCACTTGTGTCTCATTTATAGCCTTTTTACAAATGAAGTGATGGCAACATGAATGTCTTTGTTTCTATAAAACAAAAGGGAAAATCAATAATGCCATCTATAAAGAATGTAAGTGTACCAGCACTGAAAATGATATAATGAGTATGAAGTGCTCCTTGTCCACTTCTGAATGAGAATATAATCTTCAGTAGCAGTTGATATCTTCACATCTACTGGAATGAAAAGCAACAAACTACTTGGTAGAATTCCAGTCCCAAAACCTGTAGGGTACAGACTGACAGATCAGGCAGAGGTTAAATGACTCTATTTTTACACAGTGGACTGTCAATAAATCAAAAGTATTTCAGAAGTAGAACAGGTAATGTTTTTTCTTGGTGTGATGGTTACTAAGAGCTAGCAATAGATTATCCTGTTGTGTAGAAAACAGAGTAACTAAGCAGAGACTCCTTTCCTGTCCAGTGGAAAAGACAAGTTTGAGGTTGGGAGGAAGGTTGGTGTGGGGAGTAAACTGATGCTTCATAGCTGAGTTGTGAGAGCAGGAAAAGGGGGTGATCTCAGTCATGGAGAAGCTGTTCCCAGAGCTTCCCTGCCCGTCTGTTCCTGCTCTTTTTCTGTGTGTGTGTGCAAATGCAGCCTTGCTGCCTGAGGGTTGGGACTGGGGCTCTCAAACACACCTGGTGCTAAGTTTGTGATGTCTGCAGATTTTCTGAGAGTACTTCCCTCCTGAGATCTTGTAGTTTCAAGATCTGGTTGGGTGGGGATTTGATGCTTGTTATCCCTATTCCAGCTCCCCTGAGGTGCCTCAAGATAGTGCTATTAGGTGGATATGGTGTGCTGGTCATTAGGATATTGAGGATAAGAGGATATTGAGTGCTGGGCTTGATGCATTTTAAGTGTGTAGTTCTTTATGATCTTAGAGGTGACACTGATTTTAAATAGACTCAAGTCTATTTTGCGTTCTGCATAATTTTGGTATGGGAGGTTTTCCAGCATGAGTTTATAGTGAAAACTCAGAAGGCTTAACTTGGAAAAAACCAAACTTTTTCAAACTGTGATGTGGCTGAGCCTGTATTAAAACTGTAATATTAAATACACATTTATAGCACAAACACTTGTACTATTAATTTACTTGTGTCTTTGTGCTCTTGGAAAGCTTTGTATGTGTGAATGCAGTAATGCTTTGGAGTGGGGAAAAGCAGGTTCATAAATCTAAACCAAGCCACTTTTAGGTTGCAAATGTGTCTGCAGATCATTTTCCATTTCTGCAGAAAGAACAGTTGCTGTAACTGGGATGTGGTGTGGATCCTTTCACTGTACTGGAAATGTTTTTGCACAAATTGTGCAGATGAGAGAGCGGGAGCAAAGGTTTATGAAGTGACTTGTGTCCTGAGCTGCCAGAATTGGGCTGCACCTGCAGCCCCTTGCCCCTGCTGTCACCCCAAACTGCCCTGGAATGCTTTGGTGCTCCAGTGGGAGTGTTGGACCTTCACCCTGCTCACCTCTGCCTTCTAAATGGTGATTTACAGGGTTTGCTTTGTTCAGAAGATCTCACTAAAACACCAGAAGAACAGCCCAGGGGGTTGTGTTTTTGAAAAAGACATTGCTTGCTCTCGTGGGCTGCATGTTCTCCCTGAGTTCAGGCATTGACTGGGATGATTTCAGGTAAGGGAGGAGGGCTTTAGCTCCCTGCTTGGCAGCCTTTCTAACAAACTTTTAGCAGAGAATGCTTGGGATTTCAGCCCCGAACCATGCTCCAACCAATTTGGTAAACAAGAAAACAAATACTTGAGGGGAAGGAATTCAGGTATTCTACTGTAAGTGCTCTGGATAGTGGAAGAGTCGCTCTGGCTAGAGAGCAAACAACAAGGCTGTAGCTGGTGCTAGAACTTAAACTTCCATCTCCACTTGAGTAAAATCTTAGTGAGTAGAAGCAGAATGGTTTGTGGTGTGTGCCCATGAGTTTCCACCATCACAGAGGAGGAAGGTGAATTCCTGACTCTCCATGTGGGACACGTGCTGCAGTTTATTTGCACTGTGGTTTATACAGGGCTATTTTTGAAAACATCGAATTGTAGTGTTATGGAACACACGACATGTTTTTGTATTGCAGTTGGAGTACAGACGTGCCCAACTTTCATTTTTAGTGTATCCATCTTCCTACGGTTGCTGCTGTAATGTGCCTCCATTTTGTGAAAAACTCCTTTGCCCCTGGTTGCAGCAACATGAAGGACAATGTCAGCTGTTCAATATTTTAAATAAAATGCTTATTTTTTTCTGCAACTTGAATACATTATGTTGAAGTTACTGATTTAAGAGTGCTGACTTTCAGAGTAAAACTTAGTTTTACTGCTTCTTTTCACTGTAGCATATTAAAACGCTGTCTATATTTTCATACACTTAAATCCTTGTACACATTTTCTGATTTTACAGAACAAATTAAAGCATGTTTTCTTATTACTGTACATCATTTTTATAGTTCTTTTTCTCACTCTATAATCCCAGTGGGATTTTTTTCCTATGCCCTTCAGTGGCTTATGTAATAAGCACCAAATGAATGAACATGTTGCCCTTTGCTAGTAGATAATAATTAAGAAGGTGCCTCAGTTAATAATTAAGAAGGTGCCTCTGAATATTTCTAGAGCTGAATCTCAAGGAAATGTCTTAATTTTAGCATGCAGTTCGCTATTTTTTGATGAGCTATATGGCCTTGTTCTACTTCCAACACTTAAAGAATGTGGTCTGCTAAGAACAGATGGTGTCATTTAAGTTTTATACTGATTCTACTTAAACTTTTAAATGAAGTCCTTATGCTTTTAAATGTTTAGTTAAGACTTACTGATTGTTAGCAAATTGAGAAAAGTTGGTCACAACTGATTACCTGTTTAGAGACTGAAAGAAGTAATTGTCTCAATTTTTAGAACTTTGTAGTCATTAACATCATTAGTGGATTCCCGTCATCTTCCAAAGGAAACAGTGAAGCTGGTTCATAAGCTGGGAATCATAGGTGGACTTGGGCTTTTCCAAAAGCCAGGAAGTGGTAAAACACACATGTGGTTTGCTTTAGTTGGGAAATTAACTCGGATTCTCCATCCGTGAGGCTGATACAAATGAGAAATCACTAATATATGTGCTCTGCTGTGACACTGTCAAAACAGATTATTTGAAAGCACAGAAGTGATGTGTTTTTGTCAGCTGTTTGCCTCCCTTTATGCAGCTACAGAAGCTGTTGTTTGTATAAACTGCCTTTCACATATTTCTCAGTTTTCAAAGTTACTAAAGAATATTGTTCCTCATTTGCACTCACTATTTGCTTGATAACTGCCTTAATGCAGCTAAACTTTCATTTAGAGATCTATGAACATTCTCAAAAAAAACCCCAAAAAACAAATAAACCAAAAAACCACCAAACCAAACTCTCAGAAATCCTTAATATGGAATGCCAGGTGAGAATTTGCCAAGAGATGAGTGGATAATCCCAGTATAATACCCTGTGGTATCTGTGTTCCCAAATGCATTGCAGTGTGCCTCTGGTTGCTTTCTCTGGGATGTTCTGATAGCAGACCTTGTGATGAAAGGAAAAAAACGCTGCATGCCACCTGTTGGTCCTGCCCTTCTAACACAGTTTTCCCTTCTCAAAATTTAGCCATCCTGATTAAGATATTTCAATTTCTGTTTTCCGTGCCAGGCTGGGCAGAGGCAGCACTTGGTGTGTGTATTCCCTGCTGTGAAAAGTCAGCCAGTAAAGAGAACTGGTCCAAACGCAGTGTCTGTGCAGTGGAAGGGATTATGAAGTGCTCACATGATAATTTTTGCTGTCAGAGCTCTAATCTCTGGCAGGGGAAAAGGACAGTATATCTAACTGCTGCAAACAATTTCCAAAGGGATCAGGTACTCAACTGTTTCCATCATCATGAATTTGTGCTTCGGCTTCTTTCCTAACTCCTAGAACTGCAGAGGAATTTAGGGGTAGCCTAAAAATTTCCTCGGTCCATGAAATGTGTCAGCACAGCTCTGTGTGCCCCTAAGTGAGAAGCTGCTTTTCTGGCTGCAAAAATGTGTCTGCCTTGGTTTTTGACAATACCAGTTGAACACTGTTAAGTGCTGCTCTCAGGGATTTTCTCCCCAGTTTGTGGTGTTTGGTATTACCAAAGACTTTGTAACTATGGAGAATTTGCACCAATAGCCATAAGTGTAGAGTTTATTTCAGTAAAGGGGTAGAAAAAATAATTTGGGGGGACAGAATATGAACCACTGCACTGCCATGGGCATTGTGTGGTTTTGCCAATTAATTAAATGGTCTTTGGTTACATGAGTGTGCTGAGTGCCCACCAGGCTGGTGTGGTTCCTTGTGGATTAGCCTTGGCTCAGCCTGTGAGAGGGGAACTGCTGCTAATGAAGAAGTGATTCCACTTAAGGAGATGCAGATGTGCCATGAAGTGTCTGGAGCAGCGTGTTCTGTGTTGTTTGTTTGTGTAAATAGAATATGGGCTCCTTTTGAAACAGCAGAATAAACTTAATCAGCCTCAAGAAACTAATGAACTGACACTACCAAAGGGGCAGAAATATTGATTCAATCACTAATAAGAAAAACCTAATAATGAAATGTAGCCTTCTATTAATGTGTAAATTAAAAGCAGATGCTGAAGATGAATGAATGTATGAATTAATATTGGGTTTTGTTGTCAGAATTTATGTTGATGGGAAATGGAGGAAATGTACCCTTACAGAAATATTTTGTAGTGGTTGTTAACACCTTATACTCTTTCTAGGACTTTACTGTTTCATGCACTGTAGTATAAATGTGTAAGCTGTTAACAGCGGGATGAACATTCAGCAAGTTGAACAAGCACCTGCTCCCATAACTGAATCATTGTTTAAATTCCCACTGCATTTCGCAGGTTTAAACCCTGACAGGGATTCAGATTTACAGGGCAAGGCATCACACAGGACTTGCAGTGCCCTGCCCCAACCAGTTCTTGCACGCTTTGTGTATCCAGTGTGGCTGCAAGGGGATCATGTTGTAGAAGGCCGAGGTGGTGTGAAATAGGGTTGGGCATCAAATGGAGCGGAAAGGAACCGTTCCCCTAAAGTTATCAATAATGAAAGGCTTCAATAGCATGAGAAATTCCACCCCCTGCTTGCCCCAGGAAAGCGATTGTAGGAACAAGAAAACTATTTAAAGAACTCCAGGTTGGAAGTAAGGCAGAGCCCCTTCCAAGTTTCATTGTCTCCTCATCGCTGCAGTTGACACTGGTGATCTTTCCAAAATCAAGTGCTTGTTACTCTTAAGCAAATATACTGTGAGTATAAGTAGTTTTACCTTGAAAGAATAAGAAATACATGAAGTACTTGAATAAAAATGAATTGTACTCTGATTAAAAAAAACCCAACAAAACAAAAAGCCCCTACCTCTCCACCAAAACCCCCCAACATTTGATTGATTTAAAATACTTCAGTTTGATATAGAAGTTATTTAAAGCCTCAAAGCACTGGATTTCACAAGCTGCTTTCTCAATGGGCTCTTAGATATGACAGTGGTTTAATGTTTTTTCCACTGCACAGCCACCTCTGCAGTGGGTGCCACTCTTAGAAGATTTGGCAGGTGCATGAATTCAGCTGTTGAGTGAAATCTCTATTTAGTTGGCCAAATTAGCTAGTCCTTTGAGAGGGGGATATGTATTCTATATTTGTATGTATTCTATATTTGTCAGACAAATTTCTATGCTTTAAGAGTCACAAGCTGACTCAAAGTAGTAAAACAGCTCTCTGTGCTGCTTTAATGACACTTATCTTTGTCTAGTTTAGACATTTTCCTCTGCTATGGTTCCAGAGCATTGTTGTTTGGTGACCAGCTCAGCCTGCCCTGTCTTGCTTTTTAACTTGTTAAATTGATGGGAGAAGAGTACAAAAATGAAAGTAGATAGTGAGTGAAATCTGGTATTTAGTTCCACGTTGTCACGAAGAACCAGGTAGAGACATGAGCAGTTAATGCTGTGGTTGAGCTGTAGCTAATAAAATCACGATGTGCTTGCAGGAATTCTGTGACTACCAGACCCACATGGAAAAGTATTTTGGTGTTTTAACCTTCTTTCAGGCCTTTGCATCTAGGAAGGGAGGCAGCATCTGCTTTCGGCTGCATGATGAGTGTGGCAGTTACCTGATAGCACCATTCTTCTCTTCTAATACCTCCTTTAAGCACAAAGTGTAATTATTGTGGTTTGGGCCAGGCAGCTTCTACATGACATTCATGTCCTGGCTCTGAGGGATCCTAATCCTGGCATTGGAGTTAAACACTTTTAAGCAGTATTCCTAGGATGCTCTAGATCAATTTCTGCCATCAATCCATCTTTCACAGAGTAAACGTGCATGTTAAACCGGACACAACCCCTGTGCATGTTATTTCAGGCTGACTGGAGAATACTTAGAGATAACAAAACTAGATCTCATTGTCACAGGGTGAGTATTTGTCTGATTTACTAATCCACAGGACATAAAACAGTGTCTAAGCTAGGATTTGTCAGACCAAAAGCATGTAGAAACTGGATTTGCCACATGCACATGATTCTCTTTTGCCTGACAGTTCTCCAGTCTGCATTTCCAGCCAGCTGGCTTCTCTCCCTCATTCCAGGTATTGATTGACACCCCTCAGCCCTCCCAGTGTCTGTAGGAACATCTCTGAATTTGGTGTGGGGTGGCTGATCCGATCCCTTCCGCAGTGTCCGTGTGGGATCCGAGGGCTCGGTGGGTGTGCTGAAGCCTTGCTGTGCACAGAGAAACCAGCTGGGAGTTACTGGAGGTGCAGAGAGGTGACCAGACACTGTCTGACGTGATCGTGCAGAAAACTGCTGTTCCTCCTCGTTCCTTCCTGCTGGACCCCCTGGTAGAGCAATGTGCTTGACTTTTACTTGGAGGTACTTTATTATTCCCTGAAGACTCTTCTGTTTAACTACTCTTACCCACCTGTCAGAGGGAATTTCTCAATGTCTTTTCTCTTCAGGCCACTGTCCCTTGCAGTTGCCTTTCTGTAAATCTTGGTTTGTAATCCTGACAGCAGAGCAGGGGGTGTAGGAAGCCTGATTCTGGTGGAGTGTGGCTGAGCCTGTTGTAGCCTGCACTGTCACTTAATGTTGTTTCTGTTTAGTTTCAGCCAGGATAGGGTGAGGTGAAAATAATTCAGAGAAACTTTGTTATCCCCAAAGAAGAAAGGAGGATGGGATTTAATGAACAGGCAACATACAAGCCCTGAAATCCCAACAATACTTAGCTGTTGATTGATTAATTTTGTTTCTAAAACATATAGCTGACATACTAATGCTGAGATAAATGAAATGTGAAAAAAACCAGTTTAGGACATGTGATCTTTGTAACTCTGATTCACTGTAATCTGTCAGAATGTAAATTGTATACACTTAAATCCCAGATAATCCTGTAATTTACAGCTCTTCATACTTCCAATGATTTGTCATATATTTCAGAAGAATTACAAAAATCATATTTGGGTTTAGTTGTATTGCTTTTATTACGATAATATTTAGAGACTCCAACAAAGAATGGAGTACCACATGTGTTCAATAAAAATATGGTTTGTGTTTAAAGGAAGTGAATTGGGAAAAGACCCCAAAGTTCTCAAGTAAGCCCTGAGTCAACTGCTCTGAAGAGAAGGCTCTTGTTCCTTTCAGCTTCATACCTCAATCCTGTGTTTATCTTACGGATGAAGAATCATGATGTTACCTTTTTCAAGTTGCTCAGTTTGAATTAAATGTAATTTTTTGTAACGTGGAGCCCCTGAAAAAGCAGGACTCAGTGTTTAACAGCAGCAGCACTTGAGCTGAGTCGCATTTGCAGTTTGCTCACATGATGCTGGGACCAGTCTTCTCTAATGTTATTCCAGGAAATACCACGTTCAGGTATGCTAGGAGAGTCTGCCCTTGGTCATGATTACAGTCTTTTGTGGATGTGAAATGGCTTAGAATAACTTTGCCAATTTTTAACTAAATGTTTAAATATTTTACTTTACATTACTTAATTTACTTTACGTTTGTGACTGCTCATAGTGGGTCGATTCACTTAATAGGAAACCTGTCTCATCTAATCAGGTGCTTTTCAAACTTTTTTTTTTTCTTCTTTTTGAGTTTAGGAATTCCTCACTTAACTGCTTTTGTGTGATTCCTGATGTCAGTAACAAGCTCAGTTCCTCCAGAATGAAACATCAGTGCAATTACAGGCCAGAGGTGCAAATGCCACTTGCCTTGGGAGAAACAGGTTTCATCCATCAATTATAGAGGCATTTAACCGTTCCCAAGGCAATTTAAATGTTTTCAGCCAGTAACGACAGCTAATTCTCACCCTTCCAGTCTGAAGGAGCCCTGGCACTGCTTCCCTCAAATCTCCTCACATCTCTCCAGGTGGTCGAGGCCCGTGGTGCTGACCCAGGCAGGCTCAGTCCTATGCCGAGATGTTTCTGTGCAGTTCCACTGTTTAGTTAGAACCAGCGGGTCTTTAGTTTGCAGAAAACATTCATACTTGAACCTGCAGTCATAGCAAAATGCTTTGTATTAATCCTTTCCAGTTAATGAAACCAACCATAGAAATAGCTCTAAGATTTAGATATAAAAGTGAAGGTATGATACAGCTGACATAAACTGGTATGTGCTGTCAAAACAAGACACAAGTTTTGATTGAAACACTTTGGGATGGTGGAACTAAAATCCTTACCATTTTCTTTAAGCTGACAAATACTCCTTCAATTCAAATATTTCTTTTAGAAATTAATTGCTTAGTAGCTTTTCAATAGCTCAAGTAAAAAAAAATAATAGAAAAGTAGCTTATAACATACAAATGTTAGGTTTCATTTTTGGCTTTATCTGCATGTACTTTTAAGAAAGCGTTCCAAGTTGATGACTTAAATTCCAGAACATTCCCCTAGTCTTGATTTGGTTTAGTGGAGAAGTTCATTGCTTCAGAAGCTAGCTGGAATTTCATCACACCTCTAACTTACTATTTCTGAGGCTATTAAGTTTGACATTCAACTTTTCTGTACTGCTGTGCTGTGTCGAGATTGCTTCCTTGGTCTCTTCTCTATTTCTGGTTGCACTGATATTGTTTGGAGCTATTAATGTAAAACCATTGAAGAAAGATTCTTTTAGGTATTTCTTTGGTTAATTTGATGCTTGAATTACTGCAGGTCTAAGACTACACTGGTGATTTAACTGAGAATCATGCAGATATTGTTGACTTCCCCAGTTTAGATTTAGTTGGATTGCCTTGTATTTGCAGTGGCTGCCCTTTGGAAGTGAGCCAGCATCAGCCAGCGTGCCAGTATTAATCAGGAAATAGCATGGGATACCCAGGAGGGCTGCATTTGAGTGCATCAGGATGTAAATGGGAATTCAGTGGGTTCTGCAGCTGGAACAGGCAAGTGTGGCCACCAGTAAGCAGAGGGGCTGACAGATGTTTTCAAGTGAAGGCGTTTGACTCTTACCAGCATGAAGAGCACCATTTTGCATCCAGGATCCCCCAGCTGCTGCAGGGATTTCAGCAAGCTCACCATAGAGCATCTATGGGCGACTTCATGCTGGGCTTGATTGTCTGCTTTGCTGTGCTTATCCCTGGGATAAAGGGAGGGTGTAGGCTATAGTGTAGTGCTTCACATGTGGTCCTGTTAGAGTGAAATGCCTGAAGATTTCAATTCAGTTGGGCAAACACAGCAGCATAAATTGGATTTCTACATGAGGAAAGGCTAATTTTGCTGCTCTTTTTGACCACAGTGCTAAAAGTATCAATTCCAGTAGTTGATGACAACAGTTATTAAATAAAAGGGTAGCATAAGTAGTGTGAATATTGACACTGGCCCATATGAATTTTGTCGGAAAGTAAAGCTGAAGCCAATGCATCTTCATTTATACTTCATTTAACCAGGGAAAATATCATACCAGCTGTGCCAATACTTAACAGTAACCGTGAGAAGTGCCCAGCTATCTGCTTTGTTTGCTGGGAGTGTAAGACTGTAGTGAGGTGATGAAATCCAGTTAGTATTTTTATATCATACCCTGTACGTCCAGTGCTATTATATAGCCTGTGTAGGCAAGCCTCTTGGTTTGACATCTGAGTCTTCCCTTGGCAAGTGATGATTTTGTCTGTTGTTGAGATAGTTGATGTGGGAATGTGGATAAAATTAAGCTAAATGCCCAGAGAATCCCAAAGCTGTAATGTCTGGTTTACAATCAGATATGGCTGTTATGTGGACAGATCCTTTTTTATAAGATATGTCTTAAGTACAACATTTCTTTTGAAGATCATCGACTTCAAAATGTATTTGGTTGTGTGTGGTAATTTTAGTGTTTCTGTATACAAAGAAACTGAAAGTCAAGAGATAGCATGGACTTTCACTGGGTATGTAATGGGTTATTCTGGCCAGAGTGCTCGGCAGCTTGACGTGAGGCCTGGGAACTTTCCTCTGAGGAAGATGTGATGTAACTCTTGATGAGTGTTGGGCCTTTGTGAGCTCTGGCACACTTTATGTACAGGTTCTTACTGAAGATGGAACCAATTTTAGAAAACCACCTTAAATTAGACAAATAGCATGATTAAATAAAAAGCTTGACGCCACAACAGCAGCAGACAAAGGCAGCAGCTTTGCATCAGGTGATGATGAAAGATCACTTCCTAAGAAATGCCTTGATAACCTGAAATAGTCCAATATTTGGTTGGAGTGTCTTCCACATGCTTTGGGTTTGTCTCGAAAAGCTGCTGGTCTGATACATGGTTTCAGAGGAACAGATGACACCTGGATGTGTAACCCCAGTGAATTATGATTTCACAATTCTCAAGTGCAGCAGAAGCAGTCATCTTTCTTTGTAATTAGCTTAAAACAAGGTCTCCTTGCACTGTGCTCATGGCCTTGAGCTTGGTAGCTTGAAAAAGCCCCTTTCCCTGCATTAGCAGACTGAATGTCTCTCTCTCCCATCATATCCAAGGGAGCTCACGGTGGATGGAATGACACTGTCATCTACAACAGCAGGACTGGCCTGCTTGATGAGGAGTTGGCGTTTTAGCACTGGCAGATGGTAGAAAATCAGGAGGCAGAACTGTGATTTTGAAGGGGAAATCATTGCTTGTTGGTCACTCAAGCTCTCTTTTGACAACTGAACTCTGTAAGATGTCTGTGTTTGCAGAGGGGATGATCAGTTGGTAGTGACTGTAAAAAATAGGATGCCGTTATTTTCTTTCCTTTTGTTACACTTTCTAATGACTGAGGAGGCCAAGGGAAAACCTCCCACCTTGAAGTGCTGAACCAGATTCCACAAAGTCCACGTGTAGGTCTGAGGAGGAAAGACCTGTGATCTTAATCTGTGCACTTAATTGGTTAGGCTGAGGTAAGTTTAATAGGGAGAATGGTAGTATGTAGATGGCTCCAGATTTCATAAATCTGTTAAATATGATTTGATGCCTTTGTAATAACTAGTAAAATACCCTGATCTTGTCTTGGAGATATTTTCTGTAGTTGAGAGGATGAAGATGTTGCAATGAAACATCTGGCATTCATTTCACTCCCTAAAGGAGGAAAGATATAGAGGCCTTTGAACAAAGGTTAATTTGTTCCTTTCTGTGTAGTATTTGTGTGTTACTTGTCTTACTGTTGTAGTGAGACTGAGTTCTCCCCTCCCTGTGTGAGGCGATGCAGCAGGGACTGACAGCAGGGGTGTCACACATCAGGTGTGTCACACCCATGTGCCCATGCCAGGCCAGGTTTTAAGGAAGGGCAATGAAATGATGGACAGGGCTGTGTTTTTCTGCAAGAATTATTGGTGGAATCCATCCCAGAGGTTTTTGGGAATGGTATAACACAGACGTGTCTGGTTCCAGCACCCTGTGTATCACACAGAGCAAATCCTGCCCTTGCACACCAGGATAGCTGGGTTGCAGAGTTGGGGGAAAGCCTGGTGCTAAACTGCAGATGCAAGAGAGATGCTTAGGATGTGACTGTTCTAGTGGGTGTCTCTAGTGATTTCTCATCTGAAGAATAGGAAAAACCTTAAGATTTTATTCCTTTTTCATCTTCTGACATATTACAACTTTTGAAACTGTGCATTGAATTTCAGCCTTAGGTGTACAATAAAATTGCAGTCAGGCATAATTAAAATTATCTATGTTAGGATTTTTAAGACTTTAACCTCTCTTTTCATTCTGTGTACAATTTGGATCAAGGATTTCCTGTAAGCTTTTCTGGAAGCCTAATTTCTCATTTTACTACTTTGATCAGTTTAGCATTGATTTAATTTGTAATGACTGTTTCCTTTATTGCTAGATCGCAAGATAAGTGTTGCCAAATTAACTTTATTTGTGTGTTAAATTGGAATTTTAGAGATGCTTTGCATTCTTTTGCAGGGAAGGTTTGTCACATGCCACTGTAAGTTGTTAACAGATAGCTTATTTTAAGAACTGCTGGGCCTGTCCCTGCCCTGCCTGATTATCCCTGTGCCCCCTTAACTGCTGTGTATTGATTCCAATTAACATGACTGACATCCACCACTGAGGGTGAAGTTAATCAACCAGAGGATCTCCTGTTGTGAATTCATTTCCTCCTCTGAGCTTGTCCTGTGCAGTTGAGCATTTAAAGAGACTAATTCAGACACTGCACAGAAACGTCCAGTCTGGGCAACAAGTCTGAGCCTTGGAAACTAAAATAGCTTTTTGAAAGCTGTCCTGGCCAAGTAAAGTTGATACACTTTTGAAAGGTCAAGCAAACCACCTTTTCCTTCTATCTTGATTATTGATTGCTGGAAAAGGTCATCAAACTTGGTCAAATTTCTGCAAATATGTTTTTCAGTGAAGCAGTGACTCAGATGAAACAATGGGAGGTTTTGTTAGTGGTGGTGGCATCAGTTTTTATATTCGTGCTTTGGATGTGAAACATGAACAGTTTTTGGAACCTGGAAATTTTTGGGGTAGTAGAAAAATAAAGGTTGCTGAAGCAGAGACTTTCTTAAGTCATTAATATTTATGATGGATAAAATGTTTACATTTATAGAGTGAAGTGGGTGACTGTAGTGGAAAGGACTGAATACCCACTGAGCACAAACCAGGCAGTAGCACATGTTCAGATTGTCTGCAGCAGCCATCCCTTCTTCATCACTGCACTTGGCCCTACCTGGAGTTTGAAAATTACCAACTTTGGGCTAAAATGTCTGTCTGGGTTGGCTTAAAGAGTTAAGATACAAGTAGAGAAGGAATGGGAGACCTGGAATAATCATAATGAATTGATAACTATCTGGTTTTTCTGTGCCAATTTAGCAATTTGTAGCTGTTAGAATGTGAGCTACCATCTGGTTTCACAGATCTCTATCTCCTACTAAATTACCAGGACTGGTCCAGTTCCTGCTGAAAGTTTGTAACTGCAACAAGCAGCAAATAAAGAGAAAACACTGCTGAGCCCACAAATAAGGCTGATACTCCCCTCTGGAGGAAAAAATTGCTGGGTTTTAATAATTTCCTAGTTAAGCACTTAGAAAGCTCAGCTCTTTGTGTAGACTACAGCTCTGCACTGTTTGTTTTTGTAACTGCATAGCTCCAGTGTACTCATGTAGGAATGATGCTTGCTACTGTAGAATCTCATCTGTCAATGAAAATGCTGCTTTCAAGTGATTTTTTTACTCTTTACTGAAGCATTTTGATAAATCTTGACCATGAGGGAGAAAAAACCAGCATGTACTAATGGCCCAGTTACCTTGGTGTGGTTTTATGCATTTTGGCTATCGCTGGTATGGTTTTGTCTCTCCCATCACATCATGACATCCATGATAGCAGCAATCACAGTGATTTTAGTTGGCTTGTATTTTCCTCTTGACCAGACCTTGTGTGTGTAACAGGTGTACAGTAAACTATTAAGCAAATATAAACTTCTGTATAAATATTATTAGGACCACATCACACAACCAGCTGCGCAACTGAGTCTTGCTAATTCCTCTGCTCTGTCTCCTGGTATTTCTAAAAAGTTGATATATATATATATAATGGACGATTTATTATGGAAGTTTTGTTATTTCCAGTTAAAAACTGAAGTTATATTGAACAAAGACATCATTTTTCTTGAAACAAGATTTGTGCCTAACATTGAGTGGTTGTTACATCAGCATTTGTGAATTAAACATTGTGATGGGAGATAAAAGGTTTTCCTTTTCCTGAAAGTACAACTCAGTACCAGGATACTGAAAGCCAGTCCTGCAGAAAGTATCCCTGGTTACCCTCAGCCACTGAGCAGGGAAGGTATGGATCTTGAAGCATTCCAGGACTTTGTATGTTTAACTGGAAATTTTTATAGTCCCCCTGTTTATTTTAGTTTCCAGCTTATGCCATGGTATGTCCCAACAGCAGGCACTGCTCTGTCTGTAGCAGCTTATCCAAGCAATGTATTCCTGAGTAGTGGCAAGCTGAGGATGGGGAGTAAGCCTTTTCCTTTCCTTGTTACTTTTGGAGCACGACTGCAATTATTATGGCTAGCAAACTTTGATAACAGATGTTAAAATAAAGGCAGCCTGTATTGGAGCTTTCCAATTCAGAGTAGCTATGAAAGAACCAGGAGAAACAGGCTGGTAATATTTGGAGAAGGAGATGATGTTTAGCTCAAACTAAGGAGAAAATTTCTTTGTAATTGGGCAGATGGTAACACCCTGTTGTGTGCAGGGTTTTGTATACTGAATCGAGGGTTTATATTGCAATTAAACCCACCTTTTGTAAAAGCTCTGCAGTCTCCTGTCAGTGCTGCTTTCCAGGCATCTCCCTTGCAGCTGATTATTAGGAAATTGAACGCCAAACTAAAGAGGCTTGTGCACACATCTCCGAATCACTAAGGCTAAATTTATCAAGGTAGAGCTGCCATTGTGAGCATGAGCCTGCTCTGTTTTAAAAACAGACTATTGCACATTGTATTGTATTGGAAACTTCATCTTAATAGTTACTGCCTGTTAGACAGCACAGAGTGAAGGGCTTGTCATGACAAACACTTGAGATTCTGTTTCAGAAATGCCAGTGTTCCCTAAATGGAAAGAGAAAGAGATTTATTTTTTATGATCACTGTTATTATTTTGGACAGCTGATTGTTTTTCTTCTCTACTTGTTTTTGGCTTGCTATCGTCAGATGTAATAAATGATCTCACATTGTAACAGTAGGAAATGACCTTCTGTTCACCGGCTTAGATACTACAAGCACAACCTCCTGAACTGACAGGAGGAGTATTTTCTATTTTGATGAATGGGTTCAGATTTTATCTGGTTTCCCATGGTTACTGGGAAGCAATAGCGCAGTTAGAAAAGCACCAAAGGGGGTCCTCTGCTATTTATAAGTCCAAAATCTCATCATAAAGAGTTCTATCAGAGAATTTCACAAATAGTGTCTCAAAATTCCATCTTCTAAGCAGAGGCAAATCCAGGTGGTGGGATGTTAGAGGAACTGGGCAGTCCATCGCCGAGTGCCTTTGTAGCAAGGTGTGCTTTCAAAAGGACTGAGAATGCTGGAGAGACATAAATCATATTGAGTGATGTCTTTTAAAGCTTAGTCAGAAAACATGGTAGATAGTGTGAGGCAGTATGGTCTTATAAATTAAAGTTGCATCTCCTGGTCATGTAGATTACATATAAACAGTATCCATAGGTCAAATGTCTACATTAATCTTACATGGTGCAGTCAGAGGAGAGAAGAAGGGAATAATCCTTTCCTTGTGTGTCTCCTTTATTTCTCCCTCCAGTTGGGTATACTTGTTTAAATTTTGCTCCTTTTTAAGTTTTATTTATTTTTTTAAAAAATTGATCTGTTGTCAGGAGAACATGAGAAGTGAAGGAGTTGGAGGGGGAGAAAAGTGTGGCACTGAGAAGCAAATCTCTTGCACCTTCTGATTCTTTGGTTCCCTAGGTGCTTTATGAGAATAGGAGTGCGAATTGGCTTCAGTCTTTAATTATTCTCATTCCTACACGAGTATCATGCAGAACCTGTGGTAAATGCAGCACAGGCTTCCTTCCTTGTGGAGGAGGAATTGCTGTAAGGGCAGGACTGATTTCTGCCTTCCAGCCCCACCTCTGTGTTTGGTGTTGGTCTTCTGGAACCGATGGGAAACCTTTGAAGAGTGTATTTTGATTAAAGCTGTTGGGTATGTGAAGTTTATTTCGTGTGCTTCAGGTTACAGTTTTTGGCTTTGAAGGGGGACTAAATGAAATCCAAAGCTTTCTATCAAAATTTTAAAGAAATATCAACATTATAATAGTCAAGTCACTTGTCAGTATTATCAATCCTGCCATTTTCTGTCTATAACAGGCTTTGCAGCCATTTATGACTACATTTAGATAAAAATAAGACCACCAATACATAAAATGTTTGTAAGCATTGCACTTATAACACAGTTGCAGCTACAGCAGGCAGGCACTGTGCTCGATAAAGACTCCTTTTAGATCATGTGTCTTTGATAACTTCTAATACAGGGAATCAACCCTTTGAAATAAATTGATCTTTTAAGCAATGATTTTAATAATGTAGCTGAGAACTTTTTTGTTATGTAGAACAGTTCTTCCTGGTCCCAGCTTTGACGGTTAAATTCATTTTTCATGAATTCATAGTGCTTCAGGCTCCTGTGAAACCTTGCTCAGCTTCTGAGGATTTTTTTTCAATGTGTGATGTGAATTGTGTAAAAGCCTTTCCATAATCAGAAAGGTAATTTAGGCCTTTCCTGACCCCCTTTTTTCCCCCCCTTCCTCTGAAGAGGGAAGTTTCAATAGAGTTGGAAATTCTCCAAAGGCTCTTATACAACTGGTACATTCTGCTTTAACATAATGCAATCTTTCCACATTTTCTGTTTTTCCTTAATTAACGGGCGGATGGAAGGGGTGTTAGATTCAGTTTCACAGAAAGATTTTATGCAACCACACAAGACAGTGTGAAAAAAAGAGAAGGAACTTCATAGGAAATAGTATTTTTGAAAAGTCAGCTGCATTCTAGCAGAGTGGTTTTCTCCTGCTGCATGTTATACTCTATTGCTGGAAACACTGTGATTTGGGGATCTGGCTGTCTCACGGATTGATTAAAGAAGAATTTGGGGTTTTTTTATGTGGCTTTTTAAGTAGGACATTCTCTGCTGTGGAGTGGGATTTGGACTGCCCCAGCCTCCATTCCTGCGTTTAGGTTGAGCTGCAGTGTTGCTGTGCTGCAGCTTTGGGTACGTGCTTGTGCAAGGAGGAAAACTTCCAGCTGGTGAAATGCAGAGCCTTTAGCAAACAGGTGCAAATGGGGACGCTTTTCTGCAAGACATCCATGCAGAAACTGAGAACTTAAAAACGATGTACAGCAATGCATGTCTGTGAAAGCAAGGGGAATGGCTGGAGATTAGAGGCAGTAGGAGTTTGTGAAGTTAGGAAGCATCAGGAAAGGGAATATTTGACAGCTTTAACAGATACTAGCGACAGAGCAGGAGTGAGGGGGAGGGAAAATCAAGACTGGATGGGTAAAATTTTAAGTTGCTTGTTTTTGAAAGGAGTAGGTAGTTCATGGAGCTTAATTGGAGAATAGGAATATGTGTCTGATAGTCTGTGTTCTGCATAGAGCATACTGTAGCCAGCCATAAAATAAATGCTATCTAGATTGCCACAAACCTCTTTCCCTGCAAAGCAGAAGTCTGTTAATTAAATAACTGCATGTTGCTAGATGTAGTTCTTCTGTGTCTATAACAGATATTCCTTCTGCAGACAACTGGAAAATGTAAAACAAAAATCCCAGATGGAAGACCTAAAGGGAAACTTCTCAGCATAATCTTATTCTAGTGATTACACTGTGGTGTAGGAGTGGTTGTATGAGTGAATTTCAGTTTAAGGAAATCTTTCATTTCTGTGAAAGACATTCTGGTAGTGTGGAAGGGAAATATGTTGAGCTGCAGACTACAGATTTACTTTAACAGAACTTCCCCTTAGTTTCTTCATCTAACTTTGCTTTAGCAGCCACATTCAGAAGTTGAATTTGAATTCAAGGAGGTTGTTGATACATGAGATGGTTTTGCTACCATTGAGAGGGACCCCACCAGCCTAGAGAAAAAAGCCAACATGTTCATGGAGCTCAGCAGCTTCCCGCCCCTGGGGAGGAACCACGCCCTGCACCAGGACGCTCTGGGACTGTCCAGCTGGAGAGCAGCCTGGCAGAGAAGGACCTGGGGCATAAGGTGACCATAAACCAGCAATGTGCCCTTGGGACAAGGCTGCCACAGGTGGAGCATCACCAGTGGGGTGGGGAGGGGAGCCTGGCCCTCTGCTGAGCAGGGTGGGACACACCTGCAGGGCTGTGGCCTGAGCTGGGGTCACCAGCACGAGACACACGTGAATATTGGAGTGAGTCCGGCAAGAGGGGAGATTGTTAAAGGTCTGTAGTTCTGGGAGACAGCATGGGCTGGTTTGTGGTTGAGAATTTAACTGGGACTTGTTTGTTTCTCTTGTGCTTCTTGCAATAATTCAATGGGTCCATCCTGAGTACTCCTCACTGCCGCCTGTGACGGTACATGAGAGGGCTGGGTGGTACCAGTTTGCAAAAGTTAGTTTATGGTCTGGTAGGGTAAGTCCTGGCATAAAAGGAAACAGCTTCCTTGTGCTTTGCTGTGTCACTGCTGAGTTTTGCATGAGGGATGTGCCTGTGGTGCCTGTTTCAGAGGCTTTTAGTGAGAGATGGTAAAAATATAGGTATTTGTTTCCATTTTTATAAAAACAGTTTTTTACTCTTTCCTACAGTTCAGAGAAACAGTTCTTTCAACTATGAATTAAATATCAAAACATAACAAACGGGGAAAATTCTCAATTCCCTTTTCATGTATTTTTCTGTAAGATAATTCCTGAAGCTGGGCAGAGACATCACACTTTTCACTTTTTATCACTTAATAAGAGATAACATACCAAGATCATAAGTTTTGGAAGGTCTTTTGAGATTTTTAATCCAACACCTTTCTGTAAAGCTCTGTGCATCTCTTAGAGACCTCCTTCCTGGGAGAGGGAGGAGCAGGGGACGTGCTCTTCCAGCTGGGCCACAGATGAAGAACGCACTGGGAGCTCAGTCCCAGTCGTGCTCTGCACTAAACATCCGTCTTCTGTCTCAGCGTGCAGGAAATGACAGTGCCAAGGGGAAGGAGCTTGCATGGACAAAGTGTGTGTCTACAGAAACACAGACTGGGGCAGTGTGAGCAGCATCAGACAAAGCATTTTTCTTTCCTTGCAGTTGAATTTATTTTGAAACTTGTAAATATTTGAGTCATTCATCATCCATATCGATACTAAAATTAAGCATTACTGAAACTTGGGTGTATTATTTTGAGACAGAAGGCTAACATTCTTATTTAGATTAACTACTGTTTTATTAAACCAATATACAGAGATGGTGGAAGTATACACAAGCTAAAAGAAATACTCATTTTGTTGAACCAAGATGACAGGCTATGATTACAGATCATCTATTTTTGTGATGCAAACTGGAAATTAATATAAACAGTGTGGACCAAACCAGGCTTATGTTTTGCTTGTTTTTGATAGGAGCTGTGTGGAAGGGATGTCTCTGTAAATCAGCTCCAAGATTTATTCAGTGTTGTCCTGTGAAAACAGTCCAAGACAGTATTCATTTCTGAGAGTAACATTTTGCTTTTTAGATTTTTAGCTTTGAGATAGGGAATACCACAGCAGCTTGCATTAATTGTTGAATGTGATGAAATGTACACTGTGTATAAAATCTAGTGTTCCCTAAATATCAGATCAGATAACAGACACAATTCCAAATATGTAAAGAGTGGGCAAACTTTGATGACAGTATGATAAATCCTGTGGTAGTTACAGCTAAAACAGGCTGCTAATATGCAACTGAGCTCAGGAGATATTAAACTATATATAGATTCTGCTATTCCTAACAGATTGTTGTTGAGATACCTGACACATTTTTTGATGTTACATGCATTCAGAAGAGCTGAGCTTTACATAATTTCTGGTTAGTGTTAGTTATGTGAAAACATATTAAAATGAGTGGCCTAGTTAGGAAACTCTGTCACGTACGCAGAAAGGCAGGTTTGAATATTTCTGCCAAAAATGCAGAAACTCTCTCAAAACCAGGTATTGGGTTCTGTACATTTCTTTTGAATCTGGCAGAGTTTCAAACTGCAGGGAGAGGTGTCCTGTCACAGCGCCCATCACTGGAATAAGAGGACCTGGGTGTTCCCTTTTTGCCACTGTCCCCTGTGTGTCCAGGCACTGGGAGGGTGAGCAGAGGGACCAGGCTGCTGGTAGCTAAGCACCAGTCACAGGAGAAATCATACACATTTTATCAGCTTTGGCAAAAACCTGCCCAGTGTAAACAGCCCTAGAACCTTCCTCAGACAAACTCCCCAGAGATGCACGAGCACGTGTACGATGAGATCCTTTAGAGGCTCAGCTAAGCTTAAAGGCAAAGACAAAAAGTGATGCTGGGCTGGGAATTCTCTGATTTTATGCTCTGGATTCCAGTGTGAGGATGAGCTTGACTGGGCTGAGGGGAGACAGGACGTGTGCACTGTTAATGACCGATGGAGTGCTTGTTCTTCACGTGGTGCTGGTGCTGCTGGAGGAGCACAGGGCTTTTGGCTGCACAGGTCCAGCTGGTTCAGGTCAAGAGAGAAGAATGTATTATATGGGCAAGCTTGTTCCCTCTAACAACCTTCTGGGAAATTGTGCAATCACTTTTGCTGAAGCTTTTAGCTTGCTTTGCAAAAATGAAAAGCAGCTGGAAATAGCATTGTCGTCTTCAAAATATTGTGTGTTGCCCCTTATCTGCTTTGCTGTCAACTTTGCCCATAATTTCCAGCATTTCACAAACCATGGCTAGTAAATCTGAAGGTTATCTTTAATGTTGTCCCTAGAATAGCATATTTGGACTGTGCTTACAGCCAAAGCATTACTTTGGGCTTTCAACACCTGAAATGTGTTTACGTTGACCTTGCTGTTCTCTTTGGATATTTAGTTGCCTGTCTTTGATAGGTGATGTAATAGGTCATATGCTGTTCAAGTATTTCGAGGTCTTTATGTCTATTTATTACCTTCTAAGTGTTTGCTTGGTGGTTCTGCTCTCTTTGCCAGGGGCTATTAATCACAGTAGTTTATATCTAACCTTTAGCATAGAGACAGGAAAGTTCCATATTTTTCTTACTTGCAGGACAATACCCGAGGCAAGTTCTCCTGGCCACTCGAGGAGACACATTACTGAGGCAGATGGGGCTTTGCTTTTCCTCCTGGGTGTCTCTGTCTGATAGAAATGCTGTCAGTTAACCATTGTAATCTATTTCTTGTTTGCTTTGTACACATTCTGGGATGTATGGATTTTCCAGCTCCTTACTGAAGCCTTACTCAGATTAACCAACTGTTCCTTTGCTGTCTCCCATCTTTTGCTCTACAGAGTGGAATAATAAAGTCATTTAACTCTTGAGAACCGTCTGACTTCTGATCACAAAACTGTGTGTTCGTAAGGATTCAGCTGGGACACCAATTGCTGTTACAATTTGCTAACATTTTCACTGTTAGTGTGGTTTAAGATTTATTTTCAGAGGAAAGCATCTGCAAATAATGCAGCGTGACTGTAGGGCCAGCGAGCAGCAGCCTGCTCTGCTCAACAGCTCCAGTCCTTTGCTAAGATCTTAGAGGAGGTTTATTTGATTTCAGCCACCACAATAATAGTAATAAGTGTCAGAGAATGAAAGTCACGGAAGGTATTTTTGCGGGTAGCTGTGGGGATGCACCAGGCTGGGACTCCGTGCTGGCTCCTGGCACAGCCCTGTCCCTCTCCTGCCATGTGCCAAGGGCTCATCCCAGAGGGGCTTCAGCCCCTTGGAGAACCCCTCTGCCTCCCTGGTGTAGGTGCGGTCACACTCAGATCAGCTGCTGTGCTTCTGTGGCTCCTGAAAGGTGGTGCTGGGGATCTGGGAGGCAAAGAGGAGCTGCCTGAGGGACCCAGGGTGTCCCTTCACCACCCACCTGATAAACACAGAAAAGACAACTTATGGTGCTCCTAAGAGTGTCTGCTCAGAGGAGAAGATGCTGACAGCTCTTTGATGGATGAAACTGAAGGTCCTGAACTTCTCTGGTGTCTGTGACTGATGACATTTTTGGGAGGATGCTGTTCTTGACAGCAGTGGGGTTTGGGTGTTAGCAGTACACACTCGATGCAGGCATTAAATCCTGCTTGGGTGCTCTGGTTGTTACAGAAACAGCTCCTGTACTATTTCTTGTTGCAGTGGTATAACTTTGCCTCATCATGCTCTCAGTGTGAACTCAATGAAAGAAAAATAAGCAGTGACAGGACTGTTTGGACTAAGATGTCCGTCGTAGGCCTTAGAGTGTGTGGCCCCTGGCCCTCTCCAGTCTTGTGTGAACTGGTCCTTTAACAATTCAAACCTGCAATTTTTGCTGTTTCTGAGTACTGCTTAACTGTGCTTCAAGTAGCATTTAAAAGGCAGTAATGAACTGAATTTATTTTGAAAGACAAAACCTGTGTATAATTAAAGGAAAATGAATTTGGGGAAGTAACCAAGAAAAACTGCTCATGCCAAAATATCCCACAATGCTTCAAGAAAATCAAACATAACCGAGGATTGAGTTATAACCTATTATATCTTTAATCCCTGCTTAAAAGAGAAAATCCTATTTGAATAAAAAAACNGAAAATGAATTTGGGGAAGTAACCAAGAAAAACTGCTCATGCCAAAATATCCCACAATGCTTCAAGAAAATCAAACATAACCGAGGATTGAGTTATAACCTATTATATCTTTAATCCCTGCTTAAAAGAGAAAATCCTATTTGGAATTAAGTGTTCTATATTTACATTTTCTTTATGAAATGAGGAGTGAAGTCATTGCGCTGCATTCTCTTTTGCTTGACTGACACTTGATTTCACACTTTTTAGTTGACTCGAGTTGTGCTTTCCATTAAAAAAAGATATTTGTTTTCCCTTGCATAATTAAAAACTATTGCTTCCCTTCGATCTTCAGCCAAGGGGTGATTGTTTTTTTTTTCCTTTTTAATTTCTGGATTTCTTTTTTTTAGAGTTACAGACTCTTCAGACATGATTTTTTTGGGTGCATTTTTCTTACTTGCATAGACTCTAAAGTTGCCCTAGACTCCATGGAGTTTTTGAGAGCAGTTGAGAGAGTTCTGCTCTCTTTAAATCACTGGAGCACAAAGAGAACAGAAGCAGATGTTATAAAGCACTTTGATCTCCGTTAGGCCAAGAAATTTGGTAGTGGTGATCTAGGCAAGGTCTCACAAAGGCCCTGGACACATAACTTATAAATAGTTTGAAGTTCTGACTGGCACTTAGAGCATCAGAATCTGGGAAACAAGCATTTCCCAGCATTTTAAGTTGGGAAAGCCCACCCAGTCCTTTTTAACTTTTCTTTTTCCTCCACACTAAGGAAATGTTTTCAGTTGGTCCTTGTGTTGTGAAGATTTTTCACTGACTGCTTTAGCTCAGCACTGCCAGAGCTGAGGCAGGACAGTGCACAGCCAAAATTTCTGCATCAGAGGACTTTGGTTTTTAGTGGTGTTTGTTTGTGTTTTTCTGTTGGTGGTGGTGTTGTTGTTGGGTTTTTTGGGGGGTTTTTTTGTGTTGTTTTTTCGTTTGTTTTTTTTCAAAGAGCCAAGCTCTCTAGTGCTGCACATCAGAGCTGTGCTGTGCTGAGTGTGTTATTTCTGAAGGTGCACCAGGCACTCAGGCTATGACACCCTGCACTTGATGTTTGGCTGGCAGAGGCCAGAAGTGAAAGCACTAAATCCTGCCCTAAGAACTGCTAATGCCTGTTGACATAAATGAGTATTGAGGGTTCTCAGCAGCGCTGAACCTACGCCGCCACTGCCAGAGGCCAACTTTAAACAACTTGATTTTATTCCTACTTGTGTCCCCAGCCTGGAATCTGGATACAAGCTATTGTTGTTATTTCATAAATTGTATTGTAAAAGGGAGGCTTCCTTGCTTCTGATTTATTTCATCTTCATGTCTGCTGTCTTCACAGTGGCTTCAGCAAACCGTTCTCATAAATGATTTCAGATGATTTCAGGATATTTTATTGTCATTTTCTCTGGTGAACCAGGAACATAATATTCTTAGTCTCTGTGGAGGAATTCTAGGCAGAGCATATAATTCATCTCTCTGCAGAATAATTTTATTATTGGTTCTGTTGCAGAAAGTTACAATTGCCCTATTTTTAGAAACTACATAAACTGAATCTGAAGAGGTTTTCTTAGAAGCACAAGAAAAGAAGGAATGGATTTAAAAACCAGTATTCACACACTAGGAGAAGGGTTGTATCTGCTTTTTCTAAAATTAGATGCTGTGAAACATGGTGAGAATTAAGTGAATGCAGAATCTCTGCTGCTGGGTCCCGTGTTTGGGTTAGGCAGTGATACTCCATCCCCCTGTACTCATATACTGGGAGAAAGCCAGAAAACATTGATACTGTTGTAAATACAGTGAATTGATCTGCTTAAGTGCATCAATATTGGTAAAAATAGACAGCAGAAGGGATTCTGTCTTCGTGGAGCAGGTTCATGTGCTCAGGCATTTTTACAGAGCCCTCGTGCGGAAATAGAAGAATAGAAAAATTAAATATTAACACTGGCGTTTGGAGAGAGTGGCAAAAGTGTTGTGTCCCAGGAGTGTGTGGAGAAGCAGCTGAAATGTCTCTGTCTCTTGAAGGATGTTGATCATTGGTAAGAGATGCCCCAAGAACAATCAGCATGAAACCAGCTGTGAGCTGTGTGTGTTTACAGCAGCCAGGCAGCAGCTGAAACACACACCTGCTTGTTGGCTTTGGAGCTCTGCTTATTTTCATAGCTTGTGGCCATGTCAGAGGCTCCCTCCCAGAAAAAGTTACATGTAGAAAATCCAAGAATTTAACTGAACAACAAGCTCTGTCTTTGCATGGGTGAGAATATTTTCATGGCACAGAAGTGCTCCCATTGGAAATGCTGATAAAATTATAACAAAGTTTATACTGATTTCTCTTCTGATCCCTTCTTGGTATTGGGGTTTGAACAGAATGAGTAGGAAATGTATAAGAAGGGAGAAATTCTTACTGTGAATTTGTTCTTTCTGATGAAGTAGTGAGGGGTATTGGCTTGGACTGCTTATTTCCTGGAGTATTTGAGGAAATTTCAGTGCTCATTAGGATTCTACCAACTGTGGAGATTTCCATGAGATGCTTAAAACACTTGTGAGACAGAATGATAAAGGTTATAATTTCCTTTCTCCCAGTTCTATTATAATTGTATAATACCATATGAATATAATAGTAATAATATATATGCAACAATCTTAATGGCATATACATATATATAAATGAGGATTTATATCAGAATTGGATAATCGTGATGGAACACTTGAAATGGAAAGTACAACTTTGTTATTTGACCAACAAGGGCCACAAGGCTGCAAAAAGTTAACTGCTGTGATATTGGAGGATATTTTAGGAAATTCTAGAAGTTTGTGTGAAGTGGGGTAGAGTGTGCTTTTGTCCTAGCTGTGAGAAGAATGTGATTAATTAAAATGTTGTGTGTATTTCCATTGCTTGTAAAAGTGCCAGCGAACAACCATTGATGTTTGCAAAAGTGTAGCTGTATTTGTATCCCAGAATGCAATTGCCTGCTGCTGCTTCTTCCTCCAAACAGCACTTGTGGATGAGGCATTAGAATATGTAATTTTATATGCTCTTGACTGAAAAATGCCAGCAGTAAGTGTCGAGTCTGAGTGAAGAGATGTAAATGACTGGAAGATGCTCAACGTTTCTGATTTGGCTGCCTGGAAGTGTAAAAGTCTAAAAAGATCTAGTTTTCTGTGAGAAATTTTCTCATCATTCAGGTAACGCTGTGGATTATTGCATCCCTCTAATCCATGACAGGAGACTGGAAATGTGGATGTTCAGAACAAGGTAAAGTTGCAAGAGGTTGAGCACCATGAGATGATAGAGAAAAGGAATGTTTGGCAGGGCTGGTGTAGCTGTAGCTCCCAAAGCAGTGGTGTTAGTGTGTGTTCCCTCCTTCCATGGGCTTTGAAATTCTCTCCTCCTCTTTCCCTCTGTAATTTTCCTTTAATCATTCCACAGAATTTAGGATAGATGTTCTGATCTTAAACCCTCTGCTGTTTGGGCATTGAGTGTGAAATGGGTGTTGAATTCATGTAACCCTGGTTGCTCAGCCAGGCCACGATATTTTAGTTTTCTCTTATGCAATAACCTGTTTTCCAGCTTTCTCTCACTGCCCATGTCTGCCCTTCCCTGAACAGTGTGGGGACAGGAACTGGAAGCAGTGTTTTATAGAAAACCAGCCTGTTTTACAGCAGCACTTTTGCTCTTGTGCTGTGTGGGGAATCGACACAGGAGCTGTTGTCATTTGCTGCTGAAGCCTGGATGAGTTTACCTGGTTTCTGTGGTGGGATACGGACACACAAACAACCACACTTTGGTTGAAACAAATTTAAGTCCAAATTGCACAACTTATCATCAAGAGGCTGTAAATAGCAATTTCTCTCTGAGGCAGCCTGACATTGTAGGCCCCAGCTGGATCCACGCCCCTGATATCCTCAATCATGTTATCGCTTATGATTGATAAATTTTGTGTTAATTTTATCTTTAAGAAAACAAGTTGGGTTTTTTTTATTTATAGCAAAGTAGTTGAGTATTATCTAGTATCCATTCTTCCACAGAGGAAGAAGTAGATTTCTGAAGCTGGATTAGGCTGCCCACAGGGCTGGCAGAGCTGCGGGACAGCAGCAGAGCGGGCAGGATGCTGGGGTCTGTTGGGATGTGTGGAGGGCAGGGGCTGCTGTGCCTGTGCCCATCAGAGCTGTGTGCTACCAGCAGGGAGAGAGCCAAGAGACCCAGCAGCACCTGCACAGGGGATCTGCAGCACCAAAGAGCCTCCAGGAGAAGCAAAGGGAGCAGCTTCCCAGCAGAGGGTCTGTCCGGGGGCGAGGCACCTGAGCCAGGATCCCACCATGCAGCACTCTGTGATTTGTTCCACAGCTGGATGGTTTTTTAAAGCTTTACGTATTCTCTTTACAGTCACAAATAATATCTTGAGTTCAGCATTCGTTCAGGTTTATGCAGCTTCGTGAAGATGTTTCATTTTTGAGACACTCAATAGGGCGAGAGGGGATTTGCAGACAGAAAAGATGACGGTTGTTTTTTTTGGGGAGGGAGGAGCTTTTTAATGTTTTTAGCCTTGGGCTATGAAGTGCTGGAAGTGCTGCAGAATTCTTTTTATTTTTACTTATTTTTATCTGTGCCCCAGGCACTCGTCCATGCTCTCTGCCCTGCCAAAAAGGCTTCAGCATTAATGTGACAGACCACCCTGCCCGTGGGTGAGGTGTGTAATTCTTTCTTGGAGCAGAGATCTCGAGCAGAGGCTGCTTGTTATGTCGAAGTGCATGTGGTTTTCTCACACGAGTTACTTGGCAGTCCAGAGAAAATATTAAACTCCACTTAACTTGGAAAGACCAGGAGGTCTTAAATGCATAGTAAAAAATGTCTGCATTTCATTTTTTCTCCTTGATCTCTTATGGAAAGTCTTTGGCAATGGTGAAGAGAGATCTTCCCTCACTCTGACGTACATCCCCGTGTTTCAGTGTTCTAACCTGTCTGGGTCAGGAATGGCTGCTGGCATTTGTGTAAGAATTTTTTTTTTTTTTCCCCGTGGTTACCTATTGAATTTATAAATAGAAATTAAAATGACCGGTATTAAGTAAGAACTAAACTCCCAAATCCAATGTTTGGTCCTGGGAACTACTGGGAAAGTCTGTTCTCTACTTTTGCAGGTGGCCCTTGGGCCTGCTTGTGCCACAAAATTTTTAAAAGTATGTTTTTAACATTAGAAGTATGAATATTTTTCAGCATCAGTATTAGTATTTGTTGTTATGAGAGGGTAATTTTTTCATTTAGTAGCTTTCATTGAAGGTCATAAATTAGAGTTTTTAAAGTCTCTTGCCCATTAAAACAAACAAACAACTTTCGGACTTTAAAACTTATGCAATTATTGGAAATCATTAGAAATTTTCTCCTCTACTGATTTTATTCCTTTAATCGAAGTTCTTACTGGCAATAATGGAAATTTTTCTTCTTATATAGATAGCCATTTAAACAAATGCTGAATATTTACCTTTTTACTTTCTACTTTTATAATAATATTGATGTTAGAACGTAGGTTGGAGAAGTGTCCAATTTACAGGGTTGTTTTAGTCAGAGTTGTGCCATTGTGCTCTGAACACTTGTGAGAAAGCGAGGACTGCTGACATTCCTGTTCTGCCCATTCCTTTGCTGCAGCAGGCTGAGGAAGGAGCTGGCCTTTGCACCTGTGTCCATGGCAAGGGATGGGAATTGGGATAGGGATGGGAATGGCGATGGCTGTGTGAGGAGTGGGGCAGCCCGCCAGGGAGGGGAGAGAAATTCTCTGCACTTAGGTGTGACAAAACATGAAAGCAAAGGAGGGTCCAGGGGAGCAGGGGTCAGGCACGTCTGACTCTTCAGCAGCCGGCAGCTTTCCAGGAGTTCACAACTTAAACCCAAAATCCTTACAGGAGCTATCCCAGCATGTTCTTGCCCGTGCTGCCTGTTGTTCAGCAAGTTTTCTGTGCTGCCTCTCCCAGTGTGCCTGGAAAGCAGCCTTAACGTGGAGCTCCAGATGTTTAGAACAGAACTGTGATTTGGGCTACGTGCAAAACAAACAAGCCCCTCTCTGAGTCGCTGGCTGTCAGTAAAGGCTCTCAGCAACCAGGCTACTGCAGGGCACCTCTTGAAATTAAATCCCTCATGCCTTGATTAGTTCTTTGTGTGTTACACTTGTTTGGAAAGTTCTTCTCTTGCCGGCCTGGTGTGTTGCAAGATTTCCCCGTCTCAGACGCAGAGAGGGCTCTGAAACGGCTCCTGGTGCTCGGTGTTCCCAGAGCCAGTGCTGAGCCACAGGGCAGGTGCCTCTGGAACGCCTGTGGCCACAATGGATGGAGCAGAGAGCTCGTGACTGAAATGCCTTTGGATTCCAATAGCAGGGAGCTGAATTTTGAATCTCGAGGAGAATAATAGGAAAAACAGCTGCAGAATCTCCTAGCACTTCATGTACAAGCACTCATTTTAAAATGAAAAATTACCATTTCATCAAACTGACATAAAATTGGCTTGTCAAGCACTGAAAATAAAATGTGTTTTTCCTTTATTTCTCATTCCTTTTAGTTTTTCATGATACAGTTCAATTTTCAGCTTTTCCTTGTAAAAAACCAACCACTCCTAGAATCTTTATGAAAATGAAAGCCATCAATTTCATGTGAGTTCACAACTCCTGAAACTGAGGTTTTTAGCCATCAAACTCTGAGACTTGCATGGCTGTCTGTACCCAGCAGGTCTTGGTGCAGTCTGGCTGTGGGTTCTGTTCCTACTCTGGATGAATCAACCTGGTTCATTTGAGCTGTTAAAAAGCAAACAGCTCCAACATGCGCTGTGAAGCCAACACTACAGAGCACAGGAGTTGAAATGAGTAAATAGCAAGCAATTCAGCTTTGATGTACCTAGATATGCCTCTAGGAATCTCCAACTGCCTCTGAATTCCCTGTTTAATCCACTGTATGTGTTTGAACTTATGCAACAACCTAAATATTTGGGTGTTGTATTTTAACCATCGTGTTTTCACTGGGTTTTGGAATAGATGCTTTCATATGGAGTATTTGAGCATAAAGTGCAGTCATGTTCTGGACATGTTGATTGGAAAATGTATTTGTAATCTGCCACAGAAATAACGATGTGTCCAGATGTGGATTTCAAGTACCATTGAACTCCTGCTGCATTGTACAAGCTCAAAGCACCAGGGCTGCTACAGAAATGGGAAGCATGTTTGGGAACAAGTCATCCCCCTCCCTTTGCCTGCTCAGACTCTGCACCCAGTGCTTGTGCCCTGCCCCATCTTCATCCTCTGTGGCATTGCCATGGCGTGGTGCCTGTGGAGCAGTCCCCAGGACCACCTCCAGGATTCCCACAGCTGGAGATGTGCAGGAGGCTGGACTGTGGCACCCGAGGTCATGGTTCATTAGCTGTGCACCTCCATTCACATCCTGGGTCAGCACTTTTATTTCTCATCTTCTCCCTGTACTCAGCTATGGAGGACACACAGGTGGAAAAATCCTTAATACAATACATCCCATTTTAGGGAGCTTTAGCAGGTTCTGTTTGAATGGCTTTAGGTTTTTTTAGAGGGAGCAGGTCATTCTGTGGTTGTTAAAGATTTCTGGAACAAAAAGTTCATCTTGTATAGAAGCACATTTCAGGCAATTCAGTGTGAGTCACCCTTGGCCCTCGCCAGCCATGGGCTGCTGGAATGTCCTTGCCTTGATGCAAACCTGGGAAAATCAGTTCTGATCTGTTGCCATCAAAATGAATTCATAAGGACTTGTTTGCTGCCTTCTCTGTGTTAATACTGATGGGATTTTTTACAAGCATTTCCCAAAACTAGGGCGTTGTATAACATTGGGTGGTCTAACACTGAGGCATGTGATTTTTAACTCTTCCTGGGTTTACTGCAGTGGAAAATGGTGCTATTTGCTTTAAAGCAACTTGACTTGGGTTTGGCGAAGGTGCTGGCTCTGTTATGATGTACACTGCTAAACAGAGCTACAGAATTCCAGCCAGCGGCCCTGTTTGCAGAGGTGGGGATTTTGTTGGGGTAGAATTTTATTAAATTTACAGAATATATTTAATTAAAAGCTAGTAATTTCTAACGTCTTATTTACAGTGTGTACAGATTTAATGCATTGATAGCTTTTAATTTGTACTTGGCAATTTGTTGAAGTAATTTACTTTGTAATTATTTCATGATTGCTAACACTTTGTTGCCATGCCACTCTCTGTTAAAATTTTGTTATTAGCTTTGTGACTCTCTGATCTTTGTACCTCTTTCTGTTCTTCATACCCTCTTCTAATCTTTGACTTTGTTCTAACTTAGACTTTATTCTGTCTTCCTTTGCTCTACTTTTGTGTCTTCCTGATCCATCTGTGTGTGGCCAGCCTAAGAGATTCTAAGTTAGGTGTCCTTTTGGACCAGTCTATGATCTGTTTAGGTGGACAGCATTTCTATGCTGCTTTTTACATAACAATATTATTTCCTATGCCACAGGTACTTTAAATCCACAGGTGAAGAGCGGGGGGTTGTCCCCAGAACACTCTAGTCTATAGGATTAACAGAAGTAGAAAGGATGTTCATGTAGAAATTCACTTGAGTGATCAAGGTGTACACATTATGTCTGTGTTATGTCACCTGTTCCCTGTGACAAAAAATGTTCTTCATCCCTTAATGATAAGTTCACCTCATCTTAATTCCATGTGGATTTTTAGGTTCAGTTCTTGTCTCCTTCATACAGCAGCAGCTTCTGCCTTAAAGCCCAGCTGGTGCTGGAGGAGGCTGCTCTGTGAGCCTGGAGAGAGGAGCGGTGGCCAGGCTTGCACGTGCGCTCAGGGGGAGATGGAGCCTGCATGGAAAGTGAAGCGAGGCCAGATGGAAGTGATGTTAAATATCCCAAGTCTTAAAAGCTCTGTTTTCTTTGTAAAGCTTTCCTGCTATTCAGTCAGCTTGGGAAATGCCTCCCCAGTGTTATTTAGTGCAGTCACAAGTAATAGATTATGTGTTTGCAGCCAGAGCTGGGCATGGCCCGTGGGGCTGTTCTGCTCTTTGGTAGTGATAAGTTTGTACCTGACTTTGATGAAGTTGTGTCTTCCTGGCTGGACAAATGCCAGTGTCATTTGGGCAACCCTGGGCCTTCTCAGTGCTGCTGACCTCAGATAGCATTCCTGCTCCAGACCTGGGTTGGCCTTGTTTATCTCTCAGCTCACAGGGTGCCTTTTACTGCTGTGTCTGCTGCTTGTCTTGAAAAGGAAACTTGAAGTGGTGTTGCTTGGTTTTCCTCTGGCTCACACTTCAGTCTCAGCCTTGTTATTCTTAAACATACTTCAGAAAACTGCTAGAAGACTTGTACAAATCTGCAATGGTTTGTGGGCTTATCTGGGATGTATACTTTAGTTTAAAGTATGTGAGATTTCTTCTTGCCCGTTCTCTGCTAGATTTAAAAGTTATAGCTTGAAAAGTGACTGTTGGTAATGGCAATTTATAACAGCCTGTGTCCTGGAGCATAATTTATGATGAAAAAAGCAGAGAATTTAGCAAGTTTAAAGCCTCCCTGTCTGTTGCTCTGTTTTAGGCATTGTGGGATAATCTAGCATATGCTTAGTTAGTCACTGCTTCAAATGGAGCAGTGTTTCAGCTTTGGTACCTAATGTCTTTTGCAGACAGCTTAGGTCATGTTGCCTTGTGAGGTGCAGCGTGTTCTTACATTTGCCGTGGCTGCAGAAGAGGAGGGAGATACCTGATGGTCACTTTGTTCTTGCTGTGGAAGGCAGATTGTTGTTTAACCAGTGTTGCTTGGATCCATGTACAGGGATCAGATTGAATGGCTCCTGTCAGGCTTTTCGGTCGCTGTGGGGTGATGGGGTGGATGTGAAGTCTGGTCCTCACTCATTACACCAGCAAGCCCTGCTCTCTTCTGCTTTGATAAAACAATGTCTGGGATAGGTTTGATGTACAGTCTGGGTCCCACGTGGGCCTGTGAGGTCCTGGCTCCTGCAGTCCTGCTGCTTTTTGTTCCTGCACTGTGAGGAGCCTAAAGGTCAGGTACTGGCATTGCTGTGTGGCTGCAGCTGTGTCCTGCCTTGTGTTCCTTGTTTCTCCAGGTGTGCTCCGTGTCCCTCCCCACTGACACCAGGTTTTGCTTTGCCAGCACCTCTGCAGAGGTTGAGGGTCAGCCCCTGGGGGTTGCTGAGGGTGGACAGGGAACTGGTTTTGCAGAAGTCATTCCTTGGATACAACTGGGAGGAGAGCGAGTGTGTTTGCACCTCCCTAGTGATCCCTGCTGTGCAGGGCTGACCTCTCCATCAGCCCAGTTTACACTACTGAAATCTCTTTCTGTGGGTTATTGCTTTCCTTTAAGTATCACTATAACACATTAAACACAGTTTCTGTTGCAGTGATTTATGCTAAGATAAATTATTTGTTGATACACAAGGATTTGGTGTCTCAATTTCTGAGTCTGGTTATTCCCCATGCATTAAATTACTGTGTCCTCTGAAATGACAGCAGCTGAAATTTGGTGTTTTATTATTTCTTGCACCATTTTGACAAACTTATCAATGTGGTTCAAAGACAAGCTGTTGTTTAAATAATACACACATGTTTGTTCAACTTTACATATAATGGTTCTGGTTTCTTTCAAGTTCATGGCCAGCTTTGCCTCAGATTTAAATATTTTGTTTTCCAGATGCAGGGAGCTGAAAGGGTGGGGGTTTCTCTGCTTTGCAAGGTCATAGGGCAGAGTGAGGTAGCAGGAACAGAAGCCTTGCCAGGGCTGGCAGAGCAGCACCTGTACCAGAATGCCCACGGTTTAAAAAATTCTGGAAGCCAGTTGGGTTTTCCTCAGTGCCTGTTCTTGCTCATGCACCCAGAAGCTTGATAATGAAGTTCAATAAATAGTATAGCTAGAAAAAGAGTAGATAAATTCTCCTCTCTTCCCTGTTTTGAAGTGGAGAAATCCTTTTATTCAGTTTGGATAGTTTTGATAATAGAACTAGGATTGAGCTGAGGTCTGGGTTATAAAGATACTCTGATATACTGGATGCTTTTAAATGATTCCTTATTCTGTGAATTAAGTCTGTTTTGTTTAGTAGAATTGTCAGTGTATTTAGCTTTTCCTGATCTAGTATAAGCAGTTTAACATCTGCACTTCTGTATAATGATTTCACGATTTTTCTTCTTGCCCACATTTGACTGGAATTGTTGTTAGCTTGATTTATTATCTTCCTAATCTTATTTCAAAATTCATGTGGCATGTAACTTCCTTGGCAAGTTAAATGTCAGGTAAATGGCATTGCTGTGTTAATTTAAATTTAATCAATAGATAATGTGCTGCAGCAGGAACACAGAACAGCTCAGCAGGTGTCTGACTGGAGATATTAATTTTCTTTGTTACAAGAATTTGGGGTGCTGTGTACAAAATGGATGCTTAATATTTGGGTGGGAGGTGCTGTCATAGGAAATCTCTGAAGTCAGTGATCCACTCTCAGTTAAACTTAATTTAGTTAGAGTATGTGTATTTTAATATTTTCTAGTATTTCTATTCTGGTTTTTTTTCCATGACTATTGTCAATATTGTAAATAAATTTCCCTTTGACTACAACCCAGCTTGTAATTTGGTTTGGGGAAAGGAATTGTGCATGTTAACTTGGCTAACAGCTGCAAGTATGGCTTTTGTAGTCACGAGTGTGAAATGCTCAAAACCCAAAGGACAGAGCAATTATTTAATTTGTTCTGAGGGTAAAATTTGGGTAGTACCATGGTTTTTATTTGAGAATAGCTGTTGGCCTCTGCAGAGATTAAAGGATTTGATACATGGCAGCACGTAGATCACTGTTGCCTGCCTGAGGAGATGCAAGTTGTCCAGGATTTTGGTCTGCTTCTGTACTATCAGATTACTTTCTGCCTGTTTTTGATGTAGCTACTGGTTCCTTTTTAATAGCAATTGAGGGAGGAATAAGGGTATGGTAGGACAGCTGTGAGTGTTTGCGCTTCTATGATTTCAAGTGCTAGTCTGAGAAAAAAATGTGAGTGGAGTAACACATTTCCATTGATAAAATAAAGAAATAAAAAATGATAATGTGCATGGCCCAAACCTTCCTGAACACAGCAAGGAGCAGATGATCCTGCAAATAACAAAGCGAATTAAACCAAAAGGAAGCTCTTCTGTCCTAAATTTTGCTCTATAACAAACATGTTATGGGAACATTGTCAGTGAGAAGTATTTCTTTGGGTTGCTTTCATGTCCATGAGTTGGTTGTACATGTGGGAAGGAAGTATGGCTGAGATCACCTCTGAAGTTTTCTTTTTAAAGGTGTAGATTTAGATTAAATGAAGCAAATTGGCTGGTGAACTCAAGAATCATAAGCTCACAGAGCTGGTATTTCTTCATTTCAAAGGCTAAAAGAAAATCAGAGAAGCTGTAGCAGAAGTCTTGAGATTTAATTGGATGAGTAACTGTATGAAAGACTTGGACCTGGGCAGAGCCACTGTAATAGGAGCAGGCTAAGTACAGATGCTGGTACATTCTGGAAGGTTTGCTATTGAAGTTATAGGTGTTTCTGTGTTGAAGAGTGCTAATGTAAAGTCAAAGTAACAAAGCATGGAAATATGCCAGTTAAATACATTCCAAGAGAATCTGTTAAGCTTCTTAGAAGTATTTTTCCTTCTGCTTGTTCTGCCATAAATTTGGCAGCTTTGTATTTTACCACAGAACTGCCTGTTGGTGTAAAGAAAACCAAATTCCTTCTTTGCTGGTCACCAGCAGCATCCCTCGTAGCAAAAGGCTCAGACCTGGCATAGGTTTCCATCCTGAGTCATGTATTTAGTAAACATTTAATTCAATTTGGGTATTCACCTAGGGAGGAGATTAAATGAGAGAGGTCAAGCAGCTGCTGAGTGTTGAGTAATTCTATACTTTGGACATGTTGAGATTTTAATAAACATCAAGGTAAATGGTTTGAAATTGGAGCTGGGATTTGAGACTCCAGAAATAAAGGGTTCGTCTTTCGGTTTTAATTATGAAACCAAAGAGACCTCTATCCTCAAGTCCTGCAAGCTGTAGGAAGGTATAATAAGCTGTGTTCAGCTTTGATTCTGTATGTGAGAATATCCTTCAGCCACAGATTAAAAAGACAAATATCTAAAAATATTTTAAAAATTGTTTAGGAGGCTACTGACCTACTTCTATAAAGAGCCTGCAGTGTAGTACATGTTCAGGATTTATAGACTGTTTCCAAATTAAAAAAAGAGCAAACAAGACTTGGGTGCTGTGTCTGTGATAGCCTTAAGCCTGATTATGTGTGTGTATCTTTCTTAAATTCAGCCTTTTATTTATATTCATATTAATAAATACTGGTTTGGATCGATATTACTATGTTTGTTATTGCATCATTCACTTTTCTTGGGTTGAGGAACTCGGTCTGGCTTTCTGGTGTCAACTCAGGTTGCTGCTGCAAAGGTCATTGCCAATCTGCTGCCTCTCGGGTGTGACAATTTGTTTGCTGTGACAGAGAGGTGGAATCCCTGGACGTGTGTGGTGCAGAAGCTGTTTGTCTTCAGTTGCAGAACACCCTCAGAAGCGAGGGTGCAATCCATCACCCACTTAGCTTGTGAAACAAGACTTTGTTGCCCTCGGTTTTAGAGTTTTTAAACAAGTTCCCCCCTCCTACACTGCCCTTATACTGGGAAGGAACTGAGTTCAGAGCCCTTCATTCTTGCTCCTCCACATCTGTGCCTCAAATTATTCCTTGTTGTGTTTCCTGATGAGCGCGTCTGCCGCCGTCTGCTGAGGTGTTAAAGCCCTTCCTGTCACACTGACCCGTGCGGGTGTTGTTCCCTTAGAAGTCCCTCGAATGTCTTCCTTGTGTGCCTTTGGTCTGCCTTGCTTTTCACTTGTGATGTATTAGTCCTTTGCCATCTGAATATCATCTTCGTCTCTCTTTTTATCTTTAGCTGCTTGGAGTCTTGGTGTATAATTTGCAATTTTTAAGCTACAGTGACGATGGATAGCTTTGCACCTCAGATCCAAGAGATCAGAATGGAACTGTAATAAAAGCTGATAGGAAAATAATTTATTTTCATTTTCTTCCACATGATGAGATTTATGTGAGCTTCCCAGGTGTAACAACATCTGCCCCATGTGACCTTCAGCTGGAAGTGAGTCTCCTTTGGTTCACAGTTCAACCTTGAAGCTGTGTTTTATTCAGCTCCAGAATATTTAGGATAACTCATTCCACAAAAAAAAAAAATTTGCATTTGAAGTTCCCCTTGCTGTATGTTTCTTCTGCTTGTAGATTCACTGTGTAGGTGATGTGCAAGTAAGAAAAATCGTAGAGATTTGTCCTTGCTTTGAGTTACATACAAAATATAGGCAGAAAAGTTGTTAGCTTGGTTAAATCTTCATGTATTTTGGTTTAATAAAACTATTGTAGCATCTCAAGAGTGGCTCTTTCAAAGAATGAAACATTCAAAACACACCAAAACTTCCAAAATCTATTTAGAGTGCTGACTTTGAAGTATTAACCTTAATTATCATTCAAAGTATGCAGTAATCAGCAAGTGATTTGAACTTTATTTTGTTTTGCTGAATTGATCCTGTTAAAATACTGCTATCGGGGTGATTTGTGTGGGTAAGGCTTTATTGAGCAAACAGAGCTGTGAGCATTGTCCGACTGGTCAGACCAGAGGTGTTTGGTTGGGGCACACGAGCTCTGTTTACACCTGCCTGGGGCTCTGCTGGCACCCACAGACCCGATACTGAAGGTATTCCACGCACACAAATAGGAGCTGCAAGTTTCATTGGTTTAGTTTGGTTCGGGTTTTGATTTCCATCTGTGTACTTATTTTTCTCCACAAATATTTGCATCCTGGTTTTGAGACCAAGTATTATTTTTTAATTTTTTTTTTCACAAAGTCTTCTAGCAAGAAGTTTTATGCTACTATGTGCTATTTCAAAAAACCCTTTTCTGTTTAGATATACTGGTGATTTTATTTGATACATTCTAATTCTCCACACGTGAGAAGCAGTAAAAAATAGTTTTTGTTTTCTGCTCAATATTTTGTGCAATCTCAAAGTATCTGCTGTCCAATTTTCCCAAGCTGGATGTCCAGAGCTGGCTCTGTCCTTGTTCAGAGACCATTCCATATTTCTTGGGCTTTCTTGTTGTTATCTTGGGTTTGGAGTTTGTCACACTGAGCTTCTCAACTTTGATAAAGGCACTTTCCACTTTATTATAGTCCCTATGTACAAGGAGGCTTCCTGCTGCCCTGAGCAATTCACTTGTTTTAACAACATTGAAAAAAATCTGAGTCATCCACCAACCTCGTTGTCTCATGTGCTCCATTCCATGGACAAGCTGCCAGCACCAGTGCCTCTGGAACCACCCTGCTTCCTCATCAGTGGGAAACTGCCCATTTATCCCCAGCTCCTGTGCCTTGCTTTTTAATATTATTAATGCACACAGAGACCCTTTCCTGTTAGCCTACGACTGCTTAGTCTTTGTAAGTGTCTTTGGTGAAGGACTTTGCAAAAAGCTTTTCAGAAATTAAAGCACACTGTAACAGCAAGGTCACCCTGAATAATAGACTTACTGGCTAATTCAAATACATTTTATTTTGTGGTAAGACTGAATTCAATAGACTCCATGCCAGCAGGTTTTCACTGTATTAGAGCAATGTATGTCTTCATCCTGATTCATATTAATCCCAATTAAATACCAAGATTTCAGGAGTCTATTTCCTTTTCTCCTTTGATTTGCTTCTGAATATTGTATTTGCCTGTGTCACGTCCTGTTTGTTTCCTGCTGAAGTCAGTCGAGCTCTGTAGTTGTCAATGCAGAAATGCTGTGCTTGTTTTAAAGAGCTAAAAGCAGCTGGGTAGGGTAACATGTGAAGCTTATCCTGAGGTAGCAAAAACAAAAAGCCAAAATATTTGTCACTCTGAGTCAGAGCTGCTCTTTGAATGACACCTATTGCAGGTGATCTTCCTGTGATTTTTATCAGTGTTGTAAAGCCTCTTCCCCTGCCTTTTCATTTCTGACATTTCCTCTGGCTCCCACGTGATTTAAGGGAAAGCTTCAGAGTGGGAACTTACTGAACTCCAGTGTAGTTGTTCCACATTTCTCCCGTGGCCTTAAGTCTCAGGGGCATATCTGTTGCATCTTTATCATCTTTTTGCCCCTCTGCTACTACTCTGTGGCAGTTTTCTCGCTTTCGAAATCTATGAAAGCAAATATAGTAGTACTTTTTATACCTTTAGCAAGTTGTTCCTCAGAATCTGCCTTGGATTGGATCTCACTAGTTTTTATTTATTATTGGAAAGCTGGTATTTCTCTTCTCTGAGATCCTTATATGTCTTTAATCAGTCCTTATGCTACTTGAAGCATTCTTTTTTTTTTTTTTAATTTATGATATCTAAAATTATTTCCCATCACAAAATGTAACTGATCAATTAGGACAGTTTCTACTGCTGGTACACATATGTACATGCTTTTTTGATTTTGGTGTGGTTGCTTGTGATTTTGCTCTTCTTAAATGAGTGATTAACTGGCACTTGCCTCCAGTCTCCTCTGCTGCTCTTCATTTTGACTCTACATTAAATTAGGATGCTGCAAAATTACTACCTGGGGTGTCCTTTGGTCAACCAAATTGTTTCAGTGGTTGGAAATTTCAGGACCTATCAATTTAGAATCAGTGGAAGAGTGTATAATTATTTAGATAATTTCATGTCATTTCACTAAACAGAATTATCTTAATATCTCTGTGCAATCCAGCAGTGTACCTAAAATAATACTTTCATGGGCTCTATCAGTACAGCACATGCACATTTGAGGATCACATGCACACCAGTGACCATGCTACCTGTGAGTTGCAGTCTCTGGAGAATACAGCTGCCAGGATCAGCTTTGTGTTACTCTGCTGCTGACCTTTATACCAAGAGAAAATATTACAAAGCAAATTTAAATCAGGTGCCACTGCTTGGTTCAGTGCATCTTGCAGATACTTTGAGCTTAAAAATAACCTGCAGAAGGGAATTTTCAGCTGCCTTTACCTTTCTGATGTCAATTTTAATGAATTCTTTACTGAAAGAATACTCAGGGTTTTTATGGCTCTTCTTTTAAAAGTTACTTGTTGCTGCCTGGGCTTCCAGCTGCATTTCTTCTCATTCCAGTGTGAGGTTATTACCTGCTAACCTTTGCTAAGGTCAGATTACTTTGAGCTTTATATCTCCTGTGCTGGAGGTTATGTTTGTGTAATACACAGGTAAAATTTCATTGCTGTGTCAACATTTATTTTCAGCTGGGCACAAAGTGGTTGCTTGCCTATCAAATAACTGAAGTCAGCAGCTGATTTTCATAAGCAGTGTAGTTACAATTGCCGTTTTTGCTCACTGAGCTCAGTGTGTTCTTCCATCTGATGTTGAAACCAGCTTCAAGCAACATTTAAAAACAGAAGGTTGTGCCTTCTTGTATGTTCATGTTTCTTAGACCGGTAACTAGAAGCCCTGACAGGGAGTTGTCGAGGAGCACCAGGCATTTCCCTGGAGCTCAGGTGGGCATTGGCTGTAAGGGGATGTGAAGCTGCTGTGTTGTTTTTACTGGAGCCACCTCCTGCACAGGCCACATGAGATGGTCTTAACACACATCTCTGCATTTTCCCTGTAGAGGGGAAAGGTGTTTTCTGCTTCCTACAGGATTACAGATTTCTCTGTGTGGTCCCCTGGTGTGCAAATGGCAAATATCTGCTGTAATTGCTAAAACAGTTCTATCAAGATTATTAATTGCATAATTAGAATGTATAAATAAGACTTGTCACATGACTTTGATACTCTTGCTGAAATTTTAACATATGATGATGTGCTCTGGTGGCATGCTGTAGTAAAAGCAATAATTGAACCATCAGGCCACAGTTTCCTACTAACATATATTCCTTATAATTACATTTTTCCATGGCTTAAGAGAAAATTCACAAGGGGACAGTCTGGCTCTTTGCAAGGCTTGCTGCTTCATAAATCAGTGTCAGCATTTTGACTTAGGGGCTTGTCAGCCCACCGAGCTTGTTGTCTCTTAGCGGGTGTCCATGGCACAGAAAAAGATGATGAACCAAAAATAGTCCAACAAGTTATGCTCTTTCCAGAAACAACAAGGAATAAAGACGTTCTGGGGATCTTGTGACTCTGAGGTTCTTTGTGTTTCTGGTTCACTCACCAGCCTTGCACAGTGGAACACTGAGCTTTGTGTAGCATCCCCAGACTCCAGCTTTCCTAAATTATAAATGTCCTAATTTCACATCCAAGTAATCAAGAAGGTTTCAAATGGAGAGAAGAACTCAGCTCCACTTGGCCTACATGAGGTGTAGGGCTGCTACTGCTTCGTTCTTCAGCATGAAATCTGCCAGGAGAGGCAGAACTGTGATGCCAAAGGAATTAATTAGGAGGGCAGCTTGTGTGGGGGTGGGTGAGTAGAGGGTTCTCATTAAGTAGGGGAGAGAAAGGGAAGAGCAGAATTTGTCCTCCATGGGAAGGGGTGAGCCCTCACCAGCACATGCACAGGTCTGGGGCACAGGAGTGGTTGTGGGGCTGCTCTAAAGCACCCAGGAGCCCTCACAAGGCTGGGACCAATGAGCAGACAAGGGACACTGGACAGTCAAAGCAGAAACCCCAAACCAAAGTAACAAATTAAAAAAGTCCAGAATAGCGAAGGGGAAAAAAGGAGGGGGAAAAGCACAAAAAACCAACCAAAAACCAACCCTGCCCCCGCCAAAAAAACGCCAAACCCAGTGAAGAATATATAACCTGTAAAAACCCAAACCATTTTTAACATTGCAACACAAATATCTAATGGTAAGTATTGGATCTTATTCTTGTCAGCGAGAATATTTCATTGTCTAGTCAGTAATTAAGAACACTTTTCACTGCAGGTCAGTGTGCAAGGCTCCTAGACTGCCAATAGTAAATAATTAATGCTAAAAGAGTGTTATTTCTCTAAGTGGTGTTTGTTTCCTCCTTCTTCCACTTATGGGAGTAGGTGAGCAGATTTCATCTCACATCAACTTTAGATTCATATTCTTTTGGATTAAAAATCAGTTTAGAAGTTTTCAGTATGTAAAATTTCATTGGGTGAGATTGGGAAAAGAAAATGCTGAGAGGAAATAGAGGTCATGAGAGGAATCCATATTACCAAAACCAGCCCTCACTTTACTTGATGCAAAATCACAATATCTGTGTGACTTATAAATTTATCCTGTAAATTGCTGTTCATTTTCTGGATGATTCAGCATTTGATATTTAAATATTAAAAGGGTTTTTTATTTATTCTCCTTTGTCAAATGGACAGAAAAAATATGGTGAATGAAGTCTCCTTTTCTGTGGCTTTGTATTTATTAATATTTAGGTTGCAGCCCTTTGTTTTGGCTATTTGCACCTGTGCCTTCAGGGAAATATTTTTCTACATATCCTCCAAGACTTTGTTGCCAGGTGAGTCTGGATGTTTTAATGCATGCACCCACAGAACACATACAGGCAATAGTAGTTACTTCATGAGCAATGCACTTTTTTCTTTATGTGTTTTTTAAGTCATCTCAAAGCATTTCTGCTGAGAGGAAAAAGAGATTATTTTTAGATTTTTTTTTGATGCAGAAGTTCTAGCAAATAAATTAACCTTTCAGTCTTAAATGAAGATATGCACTGTGAAGTTTCTAGAAAGACGTACATCTACTGCCTTAAATGACTTCAAAATGGGATATCTGAAATGGGAGTGATGGCAAGCAACAGCTTTGCTCTTAGACCATTAAACCATTTAAATGCCATAATATTCCCTCCGAGTTAATGGGCAGGTGGTGATTCATGGAGCTTCTTTTGTGTGCAGCGGCTCACAGGCTGTGGAGCACCCTCGGGCCAGCAGCGTGTTTTGGCTGTCCAGCCCCGTCCCCAGGGTGTGGAAAATCCCTCTGGCCGTGCTGAGGTGAAGCTGGGCTGGGTTGGCTGCCCCATCCTTGTGCTCACAGCCCCTGCAGACAGAGGAGTTGTGTGTAGCAGTGCCCCAAGACCCTTCCATCAGCTGGTTTCCTCTTTTTCTTAAATTTTGAGAATCTAAGTGTTAATCCCAGTGCTGTGCCCTTTTTTATTTTCTGCATGAATGCTTTCTGCCTCCTTTGACCTGTAGCACATCTGAGCCTGGGCTTCCATGCTGTGCCATTGCCCATGGCCATTGCCCAGGTAGTAGCATGGGATAGACAATGCCCTGGTAGCCTCTTTATATATTTCTAGACAAGGCAGTTTTAGTGCTTTTTCCCCCTTTTTCCAAGGTGTGAATACTGAATGTTTATAGATGATGGTAGGTTAGTTTTGGGCTATCCTATAAATGCTGTGTAGTGGCCTCTGTGAATCTGATTGTTTGCACAGTGTTAGTCTTTTCAGTAACCAGATGCAAACTCATTTGGAAGAAGAGAATCTCTCTTTCATTTGTTGATAATTTCTTTGACAGCTGTGATCATGATGAAGACTTAGTGTTCTTCAGATGTCCCAGTGAAAAATGGTCATTATTAAATCTGAAACCTCAGTGTCATCAGCAAAAAAAAAAAAAATTCAGTATGAGTGTAGAGAGAGAAAAATGATATTACATTTCCTCTTCTTTTCTTTGCCTGCTTCCGATAGGCCCTTGGCCTTATTCAAGAGATCAGTGACTCACTGAGCATATGGCAACAAATCTGTGGAGTTTGTAATCCCTGTTAAAGCAGAGGCAATTTCCAAAAGTTAGGTTCCCTGATTTATGAGGAAGGGTGTTGCTTTCTTCCTCTCTCCCGATGCTCACATCAAACTCTATCTGTACAAGAAAACTTTGTTTCATCTGGAACGTTTCGAGCCTGCCTTCTCTCAGTGCTGCAGCAACACGTGCAACATGAATTGACTCTGGCTTGGAGCTGAGTAATGTGCTCGTGGTTCAGACAGTTGTTGGAGTGAAAATGTGTTACCCCTCACCCACAGCAGGCAAAGGTCAGGAATTGGCTTAAGCCGTTCTTCCACGTGCTCCTCTGTCGAACACAGGGTTTTTTCCTTCCCGTTTCTGAGCAGGTTGCTCAGTTTGTTGGTGGGAAAGGCCAGCAGCCTCTCCTCCTCAGATAAGAGAGAAACAAGAATCTGTGTGTGATTTCCATTTAAAGTCAGCCCTCCTAAACTGGGCTCGATAAACACAGATGAGCAGTGACTGTGCTATAGATCCCTAACGATCACACTGTCGCAGCAGTGAGTGCACGTTGCTCAATAGCTTCATTACACTATCCCAGCTGAAGCAGAGGTGTCTTCCAGCTGCCAAGTTGGTTTTTCATGGCAGTATCATCTTCAGTATCTTTCTGGCAGTATTGGTTTAATTATCTCCTGTGCAGCCTGTTCCTGAGGCCTTCAGCTGGCAAAGGCTGTTTATGTGAAATGTAGTTCGTGTTTGCTTCTGGAGTATGGGCCTTAGAATAATAACAGCAAAACACTGGATGAGGTATTTGAATTTAAGTATTATTAGCAACAGGCAGTCTCTCTGAATTGATGTGCTCTGAGGTGCTTTTTTTCTTTATTTTATTAATACTTATTGCAGCTTTTTAATAGTAAGCCATAAGTGGTAGGGCTGGTACCCTGATAATCACAATAATGAGCTGTTAGGTCTGCAGAATCCCATGTTAACATCATGGGTTTGTGTGTGGTTGAAACAGTCCTGTAGCTCACTATGAATTTGTAACTATGTTTGGGTACGAACGGCGAAAGTGTTTGTGATACCGAGTAACAAAAGCAGAGTTCCCAATGTGACCAGTCCCACAACACAGGCAGGTGTCACAGACCCCCACCTTGATTTCAGACAGAATCACCCTTAGCTTGCCAGGAATGCAGCAGAGACAACTCATCTCCCACTCTTGGCCCCAGAAGGAAGAGAGAAAGGGCAGAACCCAGCCAGGTTCCCACAAGTGCTGAGGGACTGTATCCCTGCGGTCCCAAATCCATCCTGCTGCCCATTCTGGCTGTGGGACAGGTATCAGCTCCATGGGCTTTAGCCACAACTCTCTCTGCACTAGAGCAGAAAGGGGTAACTATTGCTAAAAGCCATCCAGTGATATTAATTCTAATCTCAATGGAGTAACTTTCAGAAAATTCTTGTCCCTAGAATCAAATAATTACGTATGAATAAAGCTTTCATTTGGAAGAGAAGAAGAAGCTTTAAAGCTCTAATGGATGTAAGAAGCTTGAAAACCTTAATGCTTACAAGTGCCCAGGTGGAAAAAAATGTGGTGAATAAAGTGGTATAAAATCAATAATAGAATTTTTTTCTCAGAGTTCTAACTAATAATTTTTCAGTTCTGTGTTTGATACTGTTGAACAATTAGCTGACTATTATTATCTTTGATAAATAATACACAAAACCAAGTCCCCATTTGTGGGACTTTGGAGATTCTTAGACCACAACTATTTCCAAGACAGGATTGGAAGAGTATCTAGGGGAAATGTTTTGCTAAGCATGAATGTGCAATTACCAGAACATTTAAATGAAATTTTAATGTATTATTGAAATTTATTTTGCACTTTATTTTTTCTGTGCATCATTCATAAGGCTTTATCTAAAATATTGATTTCTTGGCTTGCTATGCTAATTTTGGTTTTATTTTTCATGTGTGGGATAAAGAGTAAAAGTGACTTAATCCTCAAAAGCTGCAAGGAATGTTGGATCTGGCACTGAGAAAATAGTTGGTTTGCAGTGGGAATGGTATGGAAACCAAATATTTCTAATGCTTCCTAGAAGAAGAAAAATAAGCGGCTGATGCTGAGGACTTGGAACTTTCAAACTTTTATCACAAGTAACTCATTAATGTCCTTATGGATTTTGTCAGCCATTTTTGCAATAGCTTTAGGTTGGAATAACACATCACCTGCATAGCTCACTTTTCCACAGAGGAAACTCAGAGTGGCAGAGAGTAAAGCACACGTAAAATTTGGCTGTACGTGGGCTCCCAGCCATGATGTGTGAGTGGGGTTGACAACACCACCGTGTCTGAGTGTAAACCCACTTTGTGTTCTGGATTGACAGCGCTGCTCTTCAGGAGCTGTCCTGCATTTCTGTCAAATGCACAGACATAAACCAGTGCAAAAGCCCTGCCAGCACCAGTGCACCAGCACACACAGGTTCTGCCTGAGAAAACACGGATTGTTAAAGTCCCTCTGTGGAGATGGCCTTTAAAGCTGGGCCTGGGAGAATTTGCTATGCTTCCCATTAACTTGCTATAAACTGTTCCTATTCATTTACTGAGCTCCTTCAGGCAAGCATCACATGTTGTGTGAATGAAGTTTTACATGAAATTGGACTGGTTTGCTCCCAAGTTATAACACAGTTGCAATAGGATTTGGTTTGGCTTAAACATGTGTTTGACATTTGTGGTAAATCTAATTGATGGTTACTGTTTTTATGGCAGATATCTCAAACTGTTTTAGACCAAAATGTAAAACTAGTTTGTAGACATCTTTTCTAATCTCACTTTTGTACTCCTACAGCTTTATATGGATTATGATTAGGGCACCTCCTGAATCCGGAATGCTTAAATGTTGTATGGAAAGAGATCGATCTCTGCTCTTCCTGCATTATTGGTCGTGTTTCTGCACCAATGACTGCATAACATATTAAATATTTTTATCCCATTGTTTTACATGATGTTTGTGTTCCTACTAGAAAAGTAATGAAAGTATATTTTAAATGTCTGGAAGCAAATATTAATGTTACCCTAGCTAAGTGTTCCTGTGCTATAACTGCAATAATCTAAAAATATGAGCTAGGAAGCTTAATACCACTGGGAACAACTCAAATAGTTTTGGTTTTTTCCTTCACTTGTGTCAGTTACTAAGTAAAAAGTTGTATTTTTCTATAGACATGGCCTCAATGAAAGGTTATTATAGGCCATCATTAGAGCTCTTGTTGGTGACAGCCTTGATACCAAGGCTATGCTCAAAGTAGCATGATACAGGTATTGTGTGAAAGAAGGAAACAAATGAGAAAAAGGGAAGGTTTCAGTGCAAAAAGGAGTCAGTCCTAATGACGCTTGTAATCACCAGTTTTGTTAAAGCCAGGAGTGGCTGGAGGCTGCCATGGCTTTTTGACTGAGAAATCCCGCATGGCTTGTGGTGTGATGGCTGCAATGGAAGCACCTTCCAGGGAGATGGCAGGGCTGGGGCTGGCAAGGTATTGCCTATTTACTGGTTGCAAACTTGGCATATTCCTGGAATATTAAACTCCTCATGTTTACTCCTGTTATATCTGGCAAGAGGCCTTAGGGGTTCCCCTATTAGTGTTGCTCTACTCCAGCATCTTTGTCATTCCTTTGATGAATTTGACAGACCGTTGCCAGGCCCAAAGCCAGACCCAGCGATTTTCTCAGCAGCAAAATATGAGAGTAGGAAAAGAGATCCAGGCAGCTTTTCAGTTTTCCTTGCTTTCTCTGTAGTCACTGTATGTTAATGTGCAAATTGGTGTGCACTGGAACACACAGCGGTGGTGTAACTCCCCACTGAATGGAAATCAAACAATGTTCTCTCCTAACATTTCCTAAATCTTTGCAAGTGGCACAAAGATTACACTTCTGCTTTGGAATGACGAAATCGTTTCAAGATGATCTGTGGAAAATGCTGGGTTATGATTTGGGCATTTAATAATTTCTGTAGAAAAAATATATATGTGTTATTATTTTTCCATGTTCTTTGCCTAAAAGGCGGGTAAGGTTTCTGGCACTTCCTTTGATGCAATCCATACAACTCAGGGAATTAAATTGCAAAAGAAAGGAGGAATGAGCACTAAATGGCACACACATGGTTCTCATGTACCTCGTGGCTGTTTGGCAGTTGAGCATTTTCCTGTGCTTCATGGTGCTAAGCTTTTTGTACATACTGACTTGTAAGATGAGTGGCTGATTGATTTGCACCTGAATCGCTGACTGCTGCGAGGGTGTCTACAGAGAAATGGTGTCACCTCTGTTACATGTATGGCTTGGAAAAAAATGACTTGCAGGGAAGGGAGAACACGCCAGGCTGGTTTATACAGGAGAGGAAATGCTTCTAAAACTCACTGTCCTCATTCACAGCAGTAAAATATTTCTGTGTCGTCATTTTGCTTTTCGATTTTGGGCAGTGAAATTCAAGTATTAGTAATGTTATTTTGGAAATAGAATAATTTGGCAATTCTGGGTACCACAACCTGCAGGAATATGTCATTCAAATCATATTGTCAGTCAAAATCCAGCCAGCTGGATTGAGTTGACTGAGGTCAACTTCTCTGTGTAAAAAGGAAGTTTGGTTTCTTGGGTTTTGGTTTTATTTTTAGTATGACAAACTATCTGTTGAGTCAGCTTGTAACTAGTTTTTTAAAATTTTTTGAGAACTTTTTTTCTGAAGTCAAATATAAAATTCAACAAATGCTTTTCAGCTAGTTCTTATCAGTGCCAGTTGTTCTAAGTACCTCAAGCATAGTCAAACTAAATCTCCTTCCCTTGAACTTAAAATCTGCTTTACTTGGCTGAACCTTTTGTCACCACAATTTTTGGTTTCTTCTTCCCAGATTCTTTCAACTTCACCTCTGTTTCTTGTATTTCATGTTCTCCCTTGACAGGATTTTCAGATGCAACTGAGGAACACAGGTGGCATTACAAATAATGTAAACCTGGCTACTAAATCATATTCTTTGTGAGTCTTACCATTTTCTGTGCACGGCATTTGATGTGATTCACTGATTCGGTGAATCTCCTTCTTTTACCATCACTTTGAGTCGCTGTCCCTCCTCCCATTTGTCTTTAAATGTGGTGGGAAGACACTGCTGAGGGCATCAGAGGATTGCAGGTGGCAGCTCGAAGGTCTGAGCTGGGCTCATACAGTTTGTGTAATGTGTATGAACTCAGCCTTGTCCTGCTGGATCTGCACCAACAGTCACTGTGTGGATCCAGTGAGGTGCCACAGAACTCTGATCAAGTGAGAATTAATTTTTGAGTTTTTTCCTGAATCTCCACTCAGTATCTGGTTAGCCCTGCTAGGGTTTTATTATGAGCTAAGGATGGAGAAGTGTGCGGTGTGTCTGTGTAACCATAGATTTAAAGTTTGTGCTGGATTACTTGGCTTGGGATAAAGACCACCTTACTCTGTTATTTGCTATTCACTGTAATGCAGCAAGATCACAGGAACATTAAAGTGATAGTTCTGTCCTGCTTTGATGAGGAATGTAATGTAAGGCAGTCTTTGTTAGTATTTTGCTAACTAAATGTTTCAGAGCAGGTAGACAATGCTTCAGACACTTTAACATGGAGTTTTTTGATCCTCTTCAGAGATTGCCCAGTCAAGTTGTAAAGCAGCAGCAGCCACTCCATTTTAACCTAATCAATGTTGTGTAAACCAGAGCAGAGCAGTGTTTTGTCAAACTGTGTCTTTGCCCACGGTCATGGCAGGGCCTGGAGATCCATGTGAGAGGCAGGCAGGAATGTAGTGCCAGCAGTCCCTCTGGATGCTGAGGGATCCCGGCCTTTTCTCAGTCCCAGGCTCCTGGACTTTACAGTTAATACTCATTCCAGAAGAATCATCATACAGCCTAGTTCTTCCAGCAGTCTGACCAGTATCTGTTTGGACTCCTGTTAACTTTTGCATCTAGAAGGTGTCAGTGCTTCTCCATGTTTGCAGAACGGCTTCCACTGTTTATTTTGTCCCGCTGCCTTTGGTTCGTGTGCTGGCAGCTCATTCTCTGTGCAAGGAGCAGAGAATGTTTGTGCCTTACCAAGCTGTGTCACACACAAATACCTCTGTTGTGTTCCCTCTCAGTTCCTCCTGTTCCATCCCCAACAGTCCCGCCACACCTCATCATTCCAGCGTGGAGGCTGGTTCTTCTCTTCACAGAGGTATCCTGAGATGAAAACTTCCCTTCAGCAGGAGCCTGGATGCAATGGAAACTTTTTCTGGTTTTATTCTGGTATTACCTCTGAATGCCACATGTATGCTTTGATTATCACGTGGTCCTTTAGACATTCTGGAACGGTTCTTGCTTTTGATAAATGAGTATTCCACTGCTTTTGAGGATTTCTGTGAATTCTTTTGCAGGTGTTGTTTTTGTGGGGTTTATTTACCCCCACCTAGTTGTGTTTTTGCACTCAACCTGTTGGACTATGTAGTCCTTCCTGTGTCATTTGGACCTTTTGATGTTTTTTGTGAAATGTTTTCTTTCCTTGGGGTGTCCTTAACCAAAGAAATGGCTTTCTCTTGGTCTTTCTAAAATTCTGTCTGGTATTTCCTTGAATCTTCAGTGCCACGTCTTTAAATAGTTTCTGTGCTGCCCACTATGGACGTCGTGTCGACTGCCTCTTGGAACTCCTATTTGAGAATTTAAGGCACTCTTTTTCTTACATTCCTGCAGTTTCTGCTTCTGAGGTTAAACAAAATATCCCCTAAGCCACATTCTTGTTGTTCCTGCAAGGCCATAGCATTTGAGCCTGCTGTGGTCAGTGCTGCAGAGCAGCTCTGATGCTGACACTTCCCCAGGTGCCACCCTCTGCTCGGGGGAACCGTTCCTCCTCTCTTTTAGGGTTCCCTGCCTGGCTGTGTAGAGCTGCTGCTGATCACTTTGGATGCGGCTCTGCCCTGCCACCTGATGTGATGTTATTTAGTTTCCGTGGAAGGCTCCCATTACTGTTGTGTTTTTTCATCCTTTGCAACATTTCTGCTTTCTTCCTGTATCTACTTAGATGTTTCTATTTCTGTACTTGCTGTTGCTACCAATGGCACAGCAATGCCAGAAATCGTTTTAAAATACCCAGAAAAAGCCCTGTCTGGCTTGAACCTCTGGTGCAATCTCTGGTTACATTTCAAGAAGCTTTCAAAAGATTTACATTTCAATAAGAGATGGTGGCTGTTAGCTAAAGCCAGATTGCAGGACACACTCGTGCATTCTCCCTAACTCAGGAAATAGCATTATCTGATAACTCATGACTAAATACTGATTGCTGCTGTGCTTCCCCAATCTCACTCTGCTTTGGTTGCGTGTCCATGTCTGCCAAACTTTGACAAGAGCTGTCATTGCTCATCAATCAGCATTAGCCAGCACCAGCACTGCCAGTAAGTGTTTCCTGTAACAGGACTCTGCAGCAGGGCTGGAGCTCGGCCTCCTCCCCCTTCCGCCGTGTGCTGTGAGCTGGGGCTGATGTGACAGCAGCTGGGGATGAGCCACCGAATGAGGGACATTAGAGATCTATGAAGAAGTTAATAAAAGTGTGATGCAGGAAAAATGAGGGTGGGGAGGGAGATGAATGGGGCAGGAGGAGGAGAATTTCCCCAGCTGTGGTACAGTGCTGTGGAGCCACCTCCTGCCTGTGCTGGGCACCCCTGGGTGTGTGTGCAGGATGGCTGGGCAGGTTGGCACATCATTTAATAAAGCTCCTCTTCCCCCTGCCTGGCTGAGGAAATGCTGCCTGGGCCGTGCTGTGTGTGGACTTTGATTTGATTTCTGTGGAAGCCAAGCTTCCCCTGCCACCATCTCCTCTGGTGTGGGAGGCGGTGTGAGACTCAGGCCATCTCTAATAGAAAAGAGCCTGAGAACACAGAATTAGCTGTAATAGAGAAAGGCTTCTCAGCTGACCAGAGCAGGCACAGGGCTATACCAAAGGCTTGGTTTTCTCTAAGGCAACGTGTGATTTACTTTTTAAATGCTACAGCTGCTGGGAAAAGGTTTAATTGATTCTGGCTTGCTAACACATGCAGTCATGGCCGGCCCTGGTTACTCACAGGTGCTCTGCCCTGTATCCCTGCATAGAAGAGAGGAGCAGTAATTTCCTTGGCTTACTTTTCTCTGTTGTTTGCAACTCCTTCTGAAGTTGGAAATTTCAGGAGGGACAGACTAGGAAACCTGTGTTTCTGAACATGGATTTTCTTTTATGGACAGATGAAGGAACTGAAGAATGTAATTTGCAATTAAAACCAGAACAAATTTACCCTTCCAGTTCCTGATGAGTTCAGCTTTGTATTTAAACTAAAAATATTTCCTTAAAAAGAAGAAAAAATCAAAAATTATATTTTCCTGTAAAACATGATTACTTTTAAGTGGTTTTAAAGGGTGACAGCAGAGCCCTGTGACACTGAGTGCTCCCTGCCAGCACACCTCTCTGTGGTCCCTGACACCAGAAAGGAGGCAGCAGCAGCCATAGATTGCTTTGGCAATTAATAAAATCCAGGTCATGAATTTCAAGTACAGGATGAAAGTTTTGTAAAGGGGGAAAAAAACCAACCCACAAGCAAGTAAAGAAGTTGAGAGATGAGCCTCGTGCTAGAGATGTCTGTTCATCTCATTGTTTTTATAATATGAAACTGGTTCATACTTGTGAATTTTCTTTGCATCAAATTTATTGCAAAAGTTTTCCTTTACCCCACTTGTATGCTAAGGTGTTCTCTAAGTATAAAATGTATTTCTTTGTAACATGTTTTTTCATGCATTTTGTTTGTTGGGTAACTTCATAATGCTTTTAATGTAGTTTGTTTGATCTGCTGAGGTAAAAGCAAGATGGAAGAATGCGAAAGAAGGGTTGGTATTTTAATCTTCTTTGCTACTGAATGTAATTTGCTCTTACTGTGCTTTTATTAAGAAAAGCTTGAAAAAAATTACCAGTAACACAAATTTCTTGGAAGCTTCTCTACTTCTTTTAGGCTCTTTATTCTCATTGTTCTATAAAATATAATATAGAAATTATGTGTAAACATCAGCAGCTTTTGTTCCACCCATCTTGAGCTTTGGTTTTATATTTTTTTCACATACATCTGTCATAGTCCTTTCTTTTTCTTCAGTGTAAGAACTTTTTCTGAAAGTATATCAGTAATTTTGGAAAGAAGAGTTATTTCTAAGGTAGCAAATTCCTCCTTGGTTTATTTTTAATGTCTTTTGGAAATGAGGAGTAAATTGTTCATCAGGGCATTTAGGAGCTGTTGCCTGCATGGAAAGGCATTAGAGAAGGAAAAATGAAGGAAAAGTAGAACTCATCACTTTTTTTTTTCTTTGAGCTGCATATAGCATTTCTGTGGAAATTATTTGTTTTTATTTTTATTTGTATGTCTAACTGGTTTAAGCGTCGAGAAATATTTAATTAGGGATTAATAAAAGACCCTTTTAGATGATAAATGAACATGCCTTCGAGCTAATTTCCTCAGTTTAAAACTCCACATTTCTGAACTTTTAATTAAAAGTTTGAAAGAAGTAAAATAAGTGAATACATTTCTTTATGAAAAAGTATCTGTCTAAATCTGAAGCCATACACATCTCTGCATCCTTTCCATTCTGTTTCAGTAGGGTTAGTACAGTTCCTCAGTGAATTGGTGCTACATTTGGCTTTTCTCCAACTCCCTGGAGCTGCAGTAAGGGACCTCTTAACTGTTGGAGTGATTCTCTTGTTTCGTAAGGTTATTTCCATGCATCCAGTTCCCAGTTTAGCACTCAAACTGGAGTTTTGCTCCTCATTGGCCATGTTGGTCTCAAATAGCCAAACTGGCTCAAAATGCCAGCTCTCCCCTCACTCAGCCCCTGTGTGAACCAAGGAGGGGCAATGCAGGACTCAAAGCAACAGCTGTGAGGAACCAGGCTTGGATTTCCAGTTTGCCAACCTTCACTTGAGATGACAAAAGCAACTGGCAAGGGTTGTGTCATTCACTGCTGTTCTCTCCCACAAATCTCTCTCTTTGTCACTGAACAGCAATGGGATTTGGAGTTCCAGTGAATCCTGTATCACTGAGAAGGAATTTCGAAGGATTTTTTTTATAGGTGAAAGAGCATTCCAGAGCATGTGAGCTGTGATTGTCCATGTGCACGAGCACTGTTCACAGCCCTGCTCTTCATGGGCCTCTGGAGGGATCTGAGTAAGCCTCAGCAAGCTAATTAGTTAATTCACTCCACAGAAACATTCATTTTCCCTGCCCCCTTTTCTCTTTCGTTTTGGTTGGTAGGGAAACCCTGGGATTTGACAGTGAACTTTTGGTCTCAATAAAGCAGTTATACTGAGTTTGGGTGGAATTTCTCTGATCTCCACTAAGAGGGAGAAAATGTGGAAAATGCTTCCTCCAAGCAAAATATGAACAAAATGTTGTGATTCATTAAACTCCTTCCTACTTGCCTGCAAGTGAGAACCTTACAGTTATTCAGCTGAATGGTGCATGGCCCTGAGGGGGCAGAGCCAACAGAAAAAGAGATGGCTTCAGTCCAAAGAGCAAAATGCATGTTTTCAGGGAAATCAGGAAATTTTGCTTCAGGCACATCCCTACTTGCACAGTGAGTTTGTTATGTTGGGATTTTATGTTGCTGTTTACCTTGGTTTTAAATAAGAAGCGAAAGTTGCCTTTGGTGTAACAGAGCGTCTGGAGGGTGCTCCACAGAGCAGACCATCTGTTCTCCTGGACACTGACTGAAAATGCTCCCTGTCTACTAACATGCAATCTATGGTTCTGCTAAGAAGGTGCACAGGATTGTCTTGAAGAAAAACAAACAAACAAAAAACCCCCAAACCAATAACCAAGACCAATCTTTTCCTTATCTGCAAATAAGCGAGACTACCCTGTATTTGTTTTATATAAAGTTCTTGACTGTTTCATTAATTAAGATGACCATCTACGGGTGAATGTGGTTAATTCCAGGAGACATGTGCAGGAAAAACTCCTGCAGTTATCACCACATAGGGATTTTGCATAAAAAGTTAGAAAGCCACTGGCTGCTGAGAGGACATGGAAAAAGAAATCCTGATGCCACATGGATCGATTCTGTGTTGTGGGAAAAGCATTGACTGAGCTCCAAATGGTGAGGAGGAAAAGCCATGAGTGCTCCAGCAGCAGCAGCAGCATTGAAGGGAAGGAGCTTCCACAAAGCCCAGGGAGGGAGGCAGGGAAATGTGAGCAGCACATGACCCAGGAAAAGCTGATCTGCTGCAGTGGGCTCATGGCTGGCAGGTACCTGGCAGGAATTTTAGCCCCCATGAGCCTGCCACTGGGGTGAAGGGAAAGCTTGGCCAGCTTGCAGCTACTACACACAGGGAATGGTGGAATTTGTGTGTTCTCTCCTCACTGGGAGACATCTGATAGATGCTGTTCCATTATACAACTTCCTTAGGAGCAAAGACAAAAATTCATCCTTGTTTTTTCATCACTCCTTTGTCTGCAGATCCTGTCAGTGGAAGCATCTTTGTGCAGCGTCTGCAGTCAGGTCATTGGATCACTCTTAGTCCTGTGCAGATGGGACTTCTTAGTTTATTTTAAGCTTTTGTTTTCCTAGATGAAAATGATTGTTCGGCAAGTTGAACTCAGAGTTTTAGAATGACTTTTCTTGAGCACATTACAGCACCCACATCCTGTTGAATCACACTGTGTAGGCTCTTGGCAGCAGCCACTTCACATCTGTTTTACAATTTTTGAATCTCTCTTAATATAATAAAGATAATGTTTATGAGCCTTTAAAACTGTGGTGTGGGAAAGGGTCGGCTGACTGCTGAAAAGCTGGTGTGATGATGAAAATGAAATAACAAGAATAGACATGGTCTGTATTATAAAAACATGTCTGACATGAAAACAATGGCTTCTTCTAATCCTTTAAGGCTGTGACTATGGGTTGTCCTGTAGATGCTTCCTTCAACTTCATTTAACTTTGGCTTGAAAAGGGAAAGACTGTGTAAATACAATAAGTTGATCTTTGGTGGGATAACTTGTGGTGCCATGCTGCTATCAAGGGGAACGAGGACCCCAGAGCGTTGCTGTAGGGCAGCTTCTCAGCACTGCAGCTGCTGTGAGTGTGTCTAGACTCTGCTGAGCTAGCTGTTCATCAGGTAGAGGAGATGGGGACACTTAGATGTTCAGTGAGCAGTGAAATGGTGAATATCAAATACTTTTGATATGGGTTTTTGATGTAATCGCTGGTATTTGTGGATGAAACATTATGAATTAACGAAGGCCCACTCTGCTGGTGTGCATGGAAGAAATGCTAACTGGGTAATGCAAACCAGATAGGTGTAATTAGCATGCAGCTAGACTTCGTTAAAACATATGTGAAGGAGTCATTTAGCTTAGTAAATGAAAACAGTTGTTGGTTCAATAACTATTTCAGCAATTCTCCTTGTTAACAACAGAATTTCCTTCCCTCCTGTGTTACATTTTCAAGAAAATATTGGGAAAATTTAATGGCATTGATTGTCCTCTATTGATCGGCCTGTTTACTGTATTTCACTTGTCAACTGCTGCAGTCAGTCAGTAACACTCACTTGCTAGCGAACTGATTAAAGAACAAAGTTAGTTATTCCTGTACAAAAGGAAAAACTTTTGCTTGAAGTCCATGTTTGCCAAAGTAAATCCTTTGTATTGGTGAGGCATCTTTTCTAAAAAGAGGGAAATTGTACGTTCTTATTGGGAAGAAACAGTCAGTAAAAATTGTTATAATGTCCTAATGCTTGATTGCAGAATCCATGTAGTTTTCTCAAGGATTTCTCAGTAGCATTCAGGGTGAGCACTGGCTGTAGCACACTTGGCTATCACTGTAAAATTCAGAACTTTTTGTCTCAGTTGCTCTCAGTCACAAGGCTGCTGAAGCAGCCGAAGGTTGGGTCTCAAAGTGGTTTCAGGAACAATTATTTTCCTTCCTATGTTCAAGAATCTCTGAAAACATCTTATTTGTGCAGAAGAATCTCATGAAATGTTTTTCTCTGCACCAGCTGAAGATTTCATTCTCATCTTGTGTAAGTAGATTGGCAGATGTGTTGGAAGGGTTTTCCCTGGGAGAAGTGGAGCTGTTTTCACAAACAATTTTTATTCTTCTCTTGCATTTTTATATCTGTCTCACTGTCTGAAAAAAGGTGTGACATTCAATTCTTGGGTTTTAACAAAACTGAGTCAGGAAAGCTGTGGTTTGCCAAATGGTTTCTTTCAAGAAAATGTTTTTTAAATTACATGGTTTTTTTCCTAAAGGAAAAATAAAATGTGGTTGCAAATATAAAAAAAAAAAAGGGTCATTTGAACCATGAGAGTCATTCTGCCATAGTGATTTCGTGTTCTGTGGCATTGCTGCTGGTGCAGCATTTGGCTCAGTGCTGCTCTGGGTTGGCTGTGTGTGCAGCCACTGCCAGTGGGTATCAAGGAGTGGACATGGAATACAAAACCCCAGCGTTCTTTTAAAAAAGCAACTTGTGGAACCAGAGCTGAATGTGTTTTGTCTCAGGTGTTTTCCACAAACGTGGTCCACGCTTGGATGATAACTTCTTACCCTTTTGAGAAGTTAAGATGCAGTACTGTGATTATTGCAGTTCTGTAATGATCATAGGGCACTGTAATTATTATGGGCTACAAGGGGTCAAGGTTTGGGCATAAACATAATGCAACTGGAAAAGTTATTTGTTTGTAGCAACGTATCATGAAAAGGATCTTAGATGCATTTAAGGTAAACAAACAAAACTGAATCTCTGAGGTTAGCCTGCAGCTCAGAGTCATCATTTTTTCTTGGGATTGCCCCAGTTGTTTGGTAAATTCAATGTTCTTTCATGTTATTGGCTGAATTGGAAAGTTGAGAAATGTGAAACTGGAAAGATGTTGATGTTCTTGACATAATAGATGGTATAACTCCAAGGCTGAGGCCAGCTAGGATAGCAAGTCTGCTCATATAATTAATATTGGTTGCACTTGCAAGCAGTTCCTTGGTTGTTTTACAGGTCAGCATCAAGTACCAGCTTCTGTTTTGTAGCTTCTTACTTATGTGAGCATAAACACCTCGCTGTCACCATTTCAAGAATTTTTGGAGTAAAAGTATCTGTTTAAATCTTTCTTTTGAATGTATACACCTGCCCCAGCCACATTGTGAGCACCTGACTCAGGTGTCTTCAAGTCCTAGCAGAGACTTAGCAGTGGAGGGGTTTGAAATACAGAATGAGCAGAACTAAATAATGACCAGCTTCTGATTCTTTCTGATGGAAAAGAAACCATCTGTCCTTTCCTTGCAGAAGACTGCATTTATCAGGAGTAAGCTTGATCCTTCCTGAGGGGCTCCAGTAGGGAGAGATCTGGAGCTCTGAAATGATAAATGTTCCTAATTAACAGGTGGCCCCTCACATTTGACATCCCTGCTGATCAGAGGGAGCATTGCCCATGGTGTGTCCCAGACCACCGGGTGCTAGAGAAAGGAGGTAAACCCAACAGAAATGCATCATTTTTTGCTTCCAGTGGTGGCAATAACCTCACTAAATAAATATTGGGCGAAACCAGACACTTTTCTGCATGGAGGCATTAACATTTCATGGCTTCAGTTCAGAATTAATAAATAATTTTTGGTCAGTTAAGAAAAAGAATTCCTTCAAGGGGAGGTGATGCAAGTCTCTCTGAAGATCTGTATTTCAGCCACTGATGGGAAATTTCCATTGTTCATGAACATTGCTCATTTTTAGGCTCAAGGCACAAAAGATCTCCTTCAGGACGTGGCAAATAGTGGTGGGAGAACCGAGTTGTTCCCTCAGGAGAGTCCCTTGGGAGGTGTGTGGAGCAGGGCAGCAGAGCGGATGGGGACAGTGCTGGACTGGAAGCAGTGACCACAGGAAGTGGCTGCTTTCAGGATTTTATTATATTCGTCATCTATACTCAGTGTGTCCTACAGAGCTGGGGGCAGGCAAGGGCTGCCCCAACTCCTCATGCAAATATCTCAGTAAGGAAGGAATGATGGTTCGATCATTTGGCTTTTCTTGGAAGAGCAATAAATGGATGGAGAGTTGTAGGATTATGCATGCCTGCATTAAAAAGCAAAATTACTTCCTGAAGCATGAAGGAAAAATGTGTTTCCTGAAAGTGTGCTGACCTATAAACTGCTCGATTTGTACTGCCTGCTGATGCTCCCTGAAATTTCAGTGAGATGAGAGTGACACCAAAAATTAGAATAGACTAATTGGCATTATTTTCCTATTGTATTATCAGTGCATGTTAGTTTTTCCATTGTAAGTGACATTTCATTTATGGAATGCATTGTCTGTCTTTAAATAATTTCTCTATGGGTAAAATGTGTCATAATTAATATCACTATCACAACACTTGTTTGAAAAATCCAGTTAAACCAAACAATTACTACAGGACTATTTGTAAATTATAGTAGTGGCAGAAAAATCAATTAGATGCTTGTTGCAAAAATCATTACATTGATTGCATTTTATTTTTTCTTTCTTTTGGTTAATGCAGAATGGGAATGACAAGAAAATCAACTTACCACTCTAATAGTTTTCTGTAGGGCTAGCAATTATACTTGTTACTGAATTTATGATCTCATTCACAATTTCATTATTTTGCATTTCAGTACACACAGCCAAATGCAATAGCTGTGAGGATTGCGAGTTTATGGTTGTGGATTTCTAGTATGTTGCTGCATTCAAATTATTTTAATTATTCATTCTGAAATGGTGACTGTTTCCAAGTTTTGGTAGCTATTGAGAGGGGGAAAAATAGAGCTGCTTGATAATTCATTCAAATAATATCAGATATTTTAGCATCTCAAAAGAGCTTGAAAGAAAACTGAAATGGAGTTTAATCATACTTATTATATAAAAACATATATGCAGTAGTTCTGAAATAGAATTATAGATATATGTATAATATTATGGCAACCACATACTCCTGAATCTCATAGAACCATAGGGTGGTTTCTTCCCTTTCCTTCTCCTTGGTGCTAGTGCAGAGTCGTGTGTGTTTCTGAATGACTGAGAAGGATCTGGCATTCATCAGGGAATTCTGCCGGTCCCCATGGCACTGGAGTCTCTTGGCTACATGATGAATATTTCTTTTTCACGTGCTCAGGGATGGCCAGAGATAACAGATCTGGGATTTCTACTCTCTATTAAATCATATGAAGAGGTTAAGTAGACCCAAATTAGTGCTAATTGAGCTCTTATTACTACACCAACTGTTCTCCATCCCAAATTGCTTCAGATCTGGCACCTGAAGACTCACATGAGCTGCTTTTCTTCTCTTCTACAGAAGACAGGTAACAGTAAAGTTCTGAGAGTAACACAGCACAACAAATACTGTTAGATGATATGTGAAAAATCGGCTTCTGAATTTCGCTGCAGTACCAGAATAATTCTCAGGATGCATTGGGGCTCTGCATGCTGCATCCTGCATCTCGGTATCTGGATATAAGGTGGAGCTTGTTTTCCATGAAGGCAGTTGAGCTGTGGACCCCAGAGTGCCCAGACTGTGCAGTCTCCATCCTCAGAGGGTTTGAAGATCACACAGGATAAAGCCACAAGCAACCATGTCTGACCTTGGTGCTGGCCCTGTTTTAGACGAGGGACAATCCAGGCTTCCATTCCAACCTGGATTGCCCTGTGGCTGTAGGGCCCTGGGTGATGAGTGGGAGGAGACACAAACCCAATTTCTGCTGGTTTTGGATGCAGTTGTGTAAAGATACTGCTCTGAAAACCCAGACGTTTTTTCTGGCATAAGTATTTTACTGATCCAAAATAATTTTTCCCAGATACTCCTTTTAATTTAGTGTTATTTCTGTCCCTGTGAATACACTTAGTTGAAAGTCATGCAATTAAACTGAGTCATCCGCATTAGTCACTCCATTTTTATCGTATGAAGAGATTTCCTTACATTTTCCTTTGCTGGCTTTGTTGTGACCCTTCTGAAATGACACATTTTCATTCGAAGAGAAACAGAAATGGCCAGAGAATCTGGGTTTATAATGCACTGGGATTTCAATTAGTTTCTGAACTAATTAATTTCTGAACTCAGAAACTGATTTCTGAAGCAATCCTTCTCAGGCAGGATTACTGCCTTGCCTTCTCAGTGTGTGTGGCTTTCATTATGAAATACAACTTTTTAATCCAAACCTAGTAGGATGATAACTTTTTTTTTGGAGTAGGCTTCCAATCCATCTTTCACTTTTTCCATAAGTTGTCTCCATCTGTTTTGTGAGATGTTGTTTAAAGAATGACTGCAGTGCCCGATGGTTATCTGCTCTGGCTGACGAGTCAGGGTATGGAATGCACAGGCCCAGCATTAGCAGGAGCATTGCTCTGGAATTACAGCACTGGAATGGCATCTTTGACCCTGTGCAGGCTGTGAACCTCACACCACGCTCCCTGTGTCACACAGAACACAGCAGCCACTTGGAATTCCAGCAGGTACCTAATTCAGTGATTAATTGTGCAGGGAAGCAAATAACTGCAGGCAAATAACTGAAGAATTTCTTTACTTGTTTGTACACTCATCATTTCCAGTGGGATTAAGTGGAGAGATGTGAGAATTTGTGATATTCAGGCCACATTCCTGTGTTAATCAGTCACCTTGAATGCTTTTGCTGCAATTGCACTTTTACAATATTTTGGTATTCAGTGTGTTGCCATCTGGTACAATAGGCAGTAAAACCAAGTTTTGCCCAAAGAAAAGGGCGGAATTAGTGATTTAAAATGAAGTTTCATTGGAGTTGTGGTTTGGTTTGGTTTGGTTTGGTTTGGTTTGGTTTGGTTTGGTGGGGGTTTGTTTTTTCTTTCCTTCATTTCTGCTCGGGGTGATGGCGACAGTTGTACAGAAAATACCATTTGAGTTTTAGCAGTGTTCACATGGCTCCAAGAGCTGGGTGCTGTTCCAGCAGCAAGGTTCAGTGATAGCATTCACACTGCTGATATCAATATCACCTTTGAAAGCAGCTAGTCCCATGAGGGAGACCTTTCAGCTTGGTTAGACTAAAGCATGCCATGGTTTAGATGTTAATATTTCTGGCCACCTCTGAACCGTGGTGCAATGCTCATTGGAGAGTAGAGTTTAATAGAGCATAAAAGTATCAGTGATCATGCACTGTTTATCCTGCACGAGTGAATGATTGTTCAGTGTTTAATACAGAATGTTGTGCATCTGAATTTTTACTTAAATAGCATTAGTGTTTGTTCTCCTGCCCTGGTAATCGGAGAATTCTTGCATGAAATGATCAGTTTCAGCAAATATTTCTAAATCAATGAAAAATTAGTTTTGTTTGCTTGCATTTATGGAAACAATGATTTATTTCATAGGTTCTGCCATGAAATAGGACTGGAGGACTTGGTTCTGGGATGTGCAGAGGGAGTCAGGCAAGCATGAGGACTGCTGTCCTCATTTGCTTTTTCCTTTTATATTATTTTTGTAGATGAGTGTTATTATTCCTCTCTAAACTGACAAAAATAAGCATTTCAGACTTTTTCCCTAGCTGTGCAAACTGTGTGGTGCTGTTGGACACATCTGGACAGGGATGGACCCTGCCCATAGCGTGCTTTCCCCAGAAATCCCTCTTGTGTAGCTTGCTTTAAATTTGTGTTAATGTCATCTTATTTACATTAACAGTGGATGTGTTCAATTCCTTTAGTGCTCCGGATGAATTTCCTTGGATAGAGCTGTAATTTCTTTGGATAGAGCCTGTGTGGCCTATTCCCCTGAGCACAAGGTTTATCAGAGGCAATTAGAACCGTGCTAAGAGGATCTTGGTGCAGTAGCTCAGCTGATCACCCAGGAGCTCTCCCGGGGTGTGTGTGTGTGTGCGAGAGCCTTTTCTGTGTGTGCCCATAAATATTTCTGTGCAGATGTAAGTGTCTCCTGTGTGTCACGTCGGGAGCAAGGTACAGATGTCTGCTAGATCAGTTTTCTCACTAGCCCCGCTGACTCTTTCACCAGATGACTCGGAGCCTGCTTTCAAAGCCGTGCTGAACGCACAGACCAGGGGGAAGCCACTTGCTGAGTGCCTTACATCAATAGAAACAAATGTATTTTTGGTGTCTTACAAACGTGTGATTGCTTGAAGAATGAATTTCCAAGGAAAGGGAAGTTGGAATATAAGTATAATGGGTTATGCAGGCTTCTGGCTGGAAACCCTCAGGGTTTGTTTTATGTGTGTCTTGTTTGCATTCAAGTGCAATGAGTACAGAGCTTTCTTTTGCTGCACTGTGGTGTTAAGAGTTCACTGAAAATGAATCTGAGGAACACTTTGTCATTGCAATAACATCAAATCTGTTCAGGATCTCTCAAAATATTAAAATGAAGTTCTGGATTAAAACAGAACCAAAGCTATACAGAACATAGAGCAGGTTTCTTTCCTCTAATGTCTTTTTTATCCTGAACTTGTTCACAGTGATTGCTTTAGAAATAAATTTCAATAATAAATATTTGCATGTTGTGCATGGTGAAAATACAATGAGCTGAAATGGTAGGGTGCAAGTCGAGCAAGTAACCATCTTAGAATTATTCAATTTGAGGAGAAAACAGTCTACACAAGGATACTTTTGTGGCTAGGACTGGTTGTTTTAACCATCAGTGATGTGAAGAGTTGCCAAATGCATTGTTTGTGATTCCCATGCCTTCCCCACGCAGAGTCTAAAGAGAAACAGAAAACCCCCAAAGTAAATAAGAGCTGGGTTTGCACAGAAACAGTTGTGCAGCTCAGCACTGTGCATCATCAGCCAGGCAAGACGGAGCCAAGAATGGCATTTTGCAGCAGACGCTGTGAAAAATCAATTGTTTTAAATGGAGATAGCTATTTAAACATCTTATTATAGAACAGGGTAATTGCAATAGATCGCCAGATAAAATAATAAAAAAAATTCTCTGTTAATGGTGTTGCCCTCAATCTAATAACGAACTGACAGCACACTCTGTTGGTGAGACCAAGCTCTCTGCAATTTTTCCATGCATAAAGATGGTACATCACAGCTCTTCTACATGAAAACAATCAAAGTGCTGAGCCTAAGTACCTGATAGGAATATTTTTATAATTTACTTTTAGAGGAAGAAAACACAAGCAGTCTAACAGAATGAATCAAGCAGTAGTGGTATTGCATGTTGTACCTGTGATCTTGGTGAAATATTTGTCCCCTTGGTGACAGAAGCATCTTAGAGCCCATATAGAAATATTTCTTGCTGCAGCACTCAGAAATAGCTTCTTATTATTTTGGTTTTGTCACAATATGGCTCTTTCATGCAGTTAAATTGTACAATTAAATTTCATGCAATTAAAGGGAATGAAAGGGAGGATGAGGGAAAGAGTGCCTTTTTCTACTGGAATTTTTTAGGAATCCCTGTCCTTGCAAATAATTTCATGGAGTCTAAAGTCAGACTAAACAGTGTATTAGAAATGTATCACTGTATGGAAGATTGCTTCTGCCTTGGTAAACAGAACGGGGATAGAGTTGCTCTTTGTTTGATGTGCCTTCTAACCTCACACAGTACATTTAATTCTTCCCAGAACGTACCAGTGCGAGCAGGGCTCTTTTGAAGGTTTCCCTCAATGCCTGTATCCAAATTACAGCACGGTTACCAGGCACACACACACACACAAATACACAGGCACAGGTACCACCAGGCCTGCTGCTGCTGCTCTCTAAACCAAGGGAAACATTTGTCCTGCTCTTCTCTTCAGCACTTCAGAGCACAGCCTGGTTTTATTAGTGGGGGACTGCAGTTGTCAGTCCTTTCCCTCCTGCTCCCGTCCCTTCTTGTTTTTCTGTGAGATCCCTGCACCATCAGAGCCCTGATGGGAGCGAGACCAGAGGCTGCATGTCGGGGAGCTCTTGGGGCAGGGCTGCAGAGGGAAGGGAAAGGAACAGAAGGAAAGGGGTTTTAATACTGTTAGGGAAAAGAATCTTGGGCAGCAGTTTGGTGGAGAGTTAAAAGATCAGACAATAAATTTACTTAACAGAGACTAATCTACTGGGACTGAACTTCATATCCTGTTTTGGGATAATATATTTCCTTCTGTGCTCTGGAATGAATCTGTCATCTCAAGTCTAATAATGAGAGGCAGAGGATTTTTAATCTCTGACCCCCTTCCATATAATTTAATAAAGGCTGGTTTCTTTATTTTATTTGGAAGCTAACTTATTAAACTTCTTCTTAACTGCTTCTCTGAAAAACACAATTCAGGATTTTGCGTTTTCAGGTTTTTAAAAATGAAATTGGGGTTTTCTTTAATGGAGGACAACAATGTACTTGCAAAATATGTGTTGTGGGCCTCGATTCAGAGCACAGTTGTTTCTGCCTCAGCATCTCTGCTGAAATGCAGGGATGGGAAGCAGAGTCAGGCACACTGTTTGCACATTCTTGGCTCCGCATCCTCACCGGATTCCATCCGACTGGGGCAGACAGAGATGGGAGACCTAAAGCTGGCGTGTGACTTTCCGTAGCAGTGAATGATCGCTGTGTGGGAAGCTGAGCTTCAAATGTGGTAACCACATGCATAATTAGCTCCAAAATCACAACCCTTCCCCCTCCAACAGGCTGCTCTTCATGTGGCAGTGGCCGCTGCTGCTGTGGAGGTGCCACACTGCTGACCTGACACAGTGACTTTGCCAAGCCCCTCAGTCCTCTGCAATTTGTTAGGGAGAGCTCTCCTCAGCCTTGGGCAGCCCCCAGACATGCTGAGATTATAAATCACTCGGTGTGCCTGCTGAAAGCTGTTGCTCCCAAGGAATGTAGTGGCAGGTCATGCCGAGATCTCTCTTCTTGCTCTGCCTGATTAAGGAAGAGTCAGTAAAACAGAGTAAAGAACAAGGCTGCCTTCCCACTGCAAATTTAGAAATAGAGTATAAAAGGCAGAAGAAAAAAAAATAGAGGCTCATTCCTCAAAGGTTTGTCTGAGATTTAAGTCATTTAAGTTAAGGGCTGGTGTCCCCTCAGGGCCCCTGTGCCAAGGATGTCTCTGGCACCAGTCAGGCTCCCCCAGTCCCTGCTCACTGCTGCCAGGTATCTGTGAGATTCAAGGCGCTTCTGAGATCCTTGCTTCCTACACAGGCCTGTTTACCATGGACTTTCTGTAAAAAGCCTTCTCATGTAACTTACTTCAGCTTCAGAGTTTTTACTTTTTTTTCCTATTACGAAAGGACCAAACATGACAGGGAAGAATTTCAGATTTGCTACAGAGAATTCTAGAGGCTGAATTAGGAGGAGTAGTGCAGGTCATGCAAACAAATTCTTAGATTTCTGTCTGAAATAAAAGTGTAGTCTTGACAGTGATTAAGAACTTAACTTTCACGCTTCCCGGAAATGCCAGTCTAAGCAGGCCACTCTTGAAACTCAGTGCTGAAGTTGTTACTTTCCTTTTCATCTTCCAGGTTGCCCTGTACTGTGTTCAGTTCATGTTCTGAACACTTTTGCTTTGCAAATCCCACTGAGGTGCGGGGTTTCCAGCACCTTGCAGTGTGATTGCACATTTTATGCCCTGTGTTATTCGGCCCTTTCCAAAAAGAGCCTTTAGAAAACCTGGACATAGCTGATAGAGCATGTTCTTCTGAGAGTTTGAATTCCTAGTACTAACACAGAGGACAGACCTTTGGTTTTGAACACTGGAACTCAGAATTTAGCATACTCAAATGCTGGAGTCCAGGTGCTTGGGGCAGAGAGTGTGATGGGTTTGCAACAACTGAAGTGGAACTGTGCTGCTTGATACATCCCACTCAGTCCTAGTGCTGGGGACATGAGAACAAGTGTGGCTCTTCTGAGACTTTCTAGGTGACTTTTTTGTGGCTGGTGTTGGATCAGTGAATTTTAAAATAGAATCAATTTAGGGATGGCAGTCCTCTAGGGATCACGATTAAAATGGGAATATTTTGTTATAATCTTTAGTTTCCATAGTAACAGTAAGTTAAGACTCATCAGATTCCTGGTCTGTCTTGTATCCCACTGTTACCTTGTTGTTGAACAGCTCTCCTCTTCAGAGCAAAACCTAATAACTCTTATTTTCCACTAGCTGTAACAGGTCCAGTAATTAGAACAGTAAATTTTTTCCAGTAAATAGGGTATGTACTTAGCTGTGCTAATGTGGTTTTACAGCAGAAGAAAAATGGTGGCAGTGGCAGCTTTAGAACTGATACGAGTATTTTTGTATAATTTAAACAGCAGTTATGGAAAAAAAAATAGTTTTGCTTCATCTTGATAAATTACATATTATGGATGTCCCTATAGTACTTTGTCTTCAGAGACACTTATTAAAATGTTTTATATACAAAGGACATTTGCTCTTTTATTTTGATTAAAAGTTGAAGAAAAAGTAGGTGGATGAAAATTGACTATTCATGAGTGATAATGGGAACCAAAGTGCAAGTTGAAAGACAAATGGTGTTTTTTCCTTGGGAAAGGTGATTTTCTGTAGCATAGAGACAAGAACCCAGGACTAGAACATCTGGAATGTTTGGCTTATCCCATTAATCTTGAAAGTCTATCTTGTGACTTCTGTGGATTTATATTTTCCCTCCTTTTTAGCACTCTGAGTCATTAGATTGTCTGCTTCATTATACACATTAGTACATCACACTCCATAAATCCATAGAGTAACTCCTATTCTCACGAATGTGGCTGTTATTTCTGGGTTTGCTGCCTGTTTGCATTCATGTCCTATTCTTCCCCACTTTTTTGAAGGTTCCAAATTTAGCTGTTTGCTTAGTAACAAAGACCTAAATCCACATCAGTGACCTCAAGGAGGGTCTGATGCTTCATTCAAAGTAGGCAGAATTTCAAATCACATTTATGAAGAATCCTCTGAACTGTTGCTGGATGGAAAGCTTACTTTTCACACACTCTCTGTCTTTCTTAAAAAAAAAAAAAAAGGAAAAAAAAGAAAAAGAAAATTAAAAAAAAAAAAATAAATAAAGGGAAAACAAAATCCCCCAGTGGAATGGGAAGCACGGCACCCTGTTTCACTTCTGTGGGGTGTCTCTCCAGGTCAGGTCCAAGAGGCTTTTAACTGGGCTCCTGGGGCAGGTGCTCGTATGGTTTGTGCTTGTTCTACGAGTAAATAAATTACTTCAGTCTCCAGGACTGTCTCCAGGGCCTTTCAACAACACTATAAATTCTTATTATCCAGACAACATCAAAACTTATTTCTAGTAGAAAAAGCAGGTCTTTTGTTTCTTTTTTTTTTTCCCCTCAGATTCTTTTAAGACAAAAGAAACCAGGCAAAATTGCCTAAAATATTAAGACCTTCAAGCAGACTTTGTACAGCTCCCTGGCTTGGTCTTCTGTAATTAACTCAGGTGGGGTTTAATTAATTAACACATGTGGGGTTTTTTTTAAGAGGGAAAAAATTGTGAGTGACTCAGCATTCCTGGTGTACCCTACAAATAGTGTGGAGGGCTGAAAAAAAAGTAGTTTTCAGTGTATTTTAATTAGCTAGAACGTTTTCTGAGCATCAAGTTCACTTGAGTGATTCTGTAGCAGCAGAGGAGAGCCAAGTGGTTTCTGCTTTCTGGTTTTCCCCTGACTCGGGAGGAGGAGAAGCCAGGGAAGGCTGATGGCTGCCTGGTGCTAGATGTCACTCTCTGTCATCTGTGACATCTGACAGATGTCACTGGTGCCAGTTTTTCTCTGTGAGACACTTCTGGGCTGTGCTATTCTGAATTTTTAAGTTAGTGAAACTGTTTAAATAGCAATAAATCATTCTTCAGCTGGCCAGAACTAAGAGTTCATGGGCTAAACTGTGAGTGCAGGAATGGTAAAATATTTTGCGTATCTTTATGAGCATTTTCTTCCAGAGTTTATATTTGCTGTATTCTGGGTGTGTTATAAATGAAGAGGTTTTAACATTTTGATCTCTAAGTCTAAAGGTGGAAATAAATAAAAAAAATCTGAGCAAGAGTTGGGCTTCTTTGGAGATTCTTTCAGCTTTATCAGGGTGTAATGTATGGGACAGGATATGAAACCATGTCAAATGTGTGGTTGGTCTGCTTTGTGTCACCTCCCATGTGTTTGTGACAGTATTCAAGTGCCTGTTGCATCCTCAGCACCGTAAATGGGATTGAAGGCTGAGCTTGGTGTCCCAAGTGTGAGTGATTTAAATTATAGAATAATGGTTTGTGGATCTGTTCAATAACTCAAAGAGACAATTACCTCTGTTAACAATGATGGCTGCGTGCAAAAGCCTCTTCAGTCCTCAAGTTACCTGCCTTGAGCTCCTTGCAAGCTGAAGAGCTCTCTGGACACCTGGGGTGGAAGAAGGAACTGTGAATTTTGAATACAGAGAGAGACTGACCTGGTTGTTGCTAATATTCTTGGCCATCCAGAGTGTCTTCGTTTTCTTCATTGAATCTTTCTTTGATTTAAAGTATTTTTGTTAAAAATGTGTTCTACTTCTATAGTAATAGTGGGAAGCACTGCAGAGTGTAAATACCAGCTTGGGAAGGGAAGGAAAAAGATGAAGCTCTAGCAACAGTGCAAGGCAAGCAGACAATAAACATTTTCTTGGTGAAAAAAAGACTGATTTATGGAAAGGAGATAGGTAAACACAAATGGCATAAACTTAGTGTAGTTGCTGTAGATATTACATTATTTCTGCAGTGAATATATAGTGAACAGTGAACCTGTGCTCTCTGAGAACTTCCTGAGAAATATTTCAGCTGTAACTCTTTATTTCAGTCACTACTATGAAAAAGATGCTTTTATTTGCTTTAATGTGGGAACAACATCCATTTGTTCCATACCTTCACAGCTACAGGAGTGAATAAACTTCCCTGAAATAACACAGCTGAAAACCTTGATATTAAGTTTCCCATTGTGGTTCACCTTCAAGTGTATAAAATATAAATTATAACCAAAGTAGTTATTTTCAGCAAGTTTGGAGGATGTGATATCTGTGCATTATAGGGAAAGGTGTAATGTGTCGGTCTCTGTCGCTCTGACTTCTCCACGTAGCTTTATGCAGTCACACTTGATCTATTAGAAACTATAGTTGCTGGAAAAGTTATGAAAACATTGGCTAATATTTTACAGACTTGAGTTTATTTTTCCAAGGATTTTACCTTTCATTTATCCCAGAGCCTTTCTTCAACAAACTGGGTGGCGAAAATATCGTCTTACATTTGAATGATGGCACACTGGGCCCAGCTTTTCCCAAAATGTGTGATGGATGGATTGGAAATGTGTGGCCACTGACTCACAAAATGAGTCCGGACGTGTCGAGCCCGACCTGTGCCTGGTTCCTTCTCCAGGTGCTGATGTCCCAGTGGGTGCTGAGGCTGAGCTCCTGTCCTTGCTGGAATGAAGGGGGTGGCATTCAGCTTGCAGAAAACAAAAGAACCAGGGATGGAAGTTGTGTTGTGATGGTTTGATGAAGCCATTTCTACAGCTGCCTCTGAATCAAACATTCTTGCTGAGCTTTGTTTGGTGGGTTAAGCTGTGTCTCGTGGGTGGAAGCTGGAAAAAGTAAGGGGAGCACAGGGGTTCTGGTTTTAGTTTTATCTACCAGATATATGAATCTCATGTATTTATTTGCAAGGGGTTTTTCTCCCTGGCACAGCAAGGCAGTTCATTATCTGTGAAATTCCACACACTGTCAATATTTTTGGCAGTGTAGCCGAGTAAACATTGTGTTTCGTTCAGAGTGAGATTTCTAATAGAAAATTGTATATTTGTTATGAATCACAGATAGTTATACAATAGCATTCCATATTTGAAACTTCTACTTACAGAAGCAACCCCTAAATGTATTAGAATCTTACTTTTAACTCCCAGCAATAGTCAAGACTGTTTAACAAGCTGGGGTTTTTTTTAACTGCTATGACAAAAGGTACATGGGGAATACCTTTCCTAACCACAACCAAGATGATGTAGAATCCCTAATCTGAGAGTTAGGAAAAGAGATGCTCACTTTGCACACATATTGTTAGACTAAGATTTGTGTGAAGAACAGATGTTAATTCAAATTACACAGTGCCTGAAGACAAGTACTAAAGAATTATAAATATGATTATTTGTTGTGATAACCTAATTTTAAAGGAGATGTTTTAATTTTTGACCATAGAGTCATTCACAGCCTCCAACCAGAATGATGGATTCAATTTTTAGTATTTGAAGCACTTGAGGAAATATTTTCAACATTTAACTGTGTCAGTGTCAAAACTATTATTTGTGGGATGTAATTGGCTTTTTTTTCCCATTCAATAAACTGGACAAATAGAATAAAATATATTGAAAACTGTATTTACTGTCAGGGGAAATAGGAACCTTTGCAATGGAACCACTTGATCTTGAGAATGAGAGGCCAGTCATGGTAGATCATGAGCTCTGAAGAAATTGCCAATTTCATACTGTGAGTATTGGTTTGCAGTTTTGTTTCTTAACCTCAGGAGACAGAATACTCATTAGAATGCTTAGGCAGAGCAAGAACTTAAAATTACATTGGTTTATGGCTTTTGGGCTTTGTTATGCTTAATCCACACCCTGGGTGCCAGCAGTGGTTGTGAGTAACGAGTCCAGATTTCAGCCACAGATGGGAGCTGGGAGCCCAGGATTTGACACCTGTCCTCAGCAGCCTGCAGAGCTGTCCTTTAATGAGTTTACTTCCAGCTCATCCCAGGGAAGGAGCCCCAGCATTTCGCTGGCAGGAAAGAGGGGGCAGTGCCACACCCACTCAGGGCTGTTCATCCTCGAAGTAGCTGCAGGCGGCCAGTGCTGCTCTGTCCCAGGAGGTGGAACTGGGCTGCTTTGATCTGCTTGACCATGAGCTGACCATGAGGAGGAGTGGTGGGACCACTGAGACTGACCCCGCTGTCCCCTGGCTCTCGCTCTCTCACCACGGATGCAGCGCAGTGTGCCTGTGGGCGCACCCATCGGGGCCCTTAAAACTCGTTTTAGAGGACGCTAATTCGTGCACTGGGCTCTCAAACAGCTGGAAAGGCGGTCGGTGCAGTGGGCCCAGCTGTGGCTCCTGCTGGGCTGAGGCAGCGATCAGCAGAGGGCACCAGATCAACACAGCTGCACCTGCGCGGCGGGATGGGCGCAGGTTGGCCGGGATGCAGCGAGGGATGCGCCAGGCTTTCCTCTTCAGCACAGACCTTCAGTGTGCCTGCTTTCCTGTGAGGCTTTTGGGTCATAAACACTATTTACATCTTAGGCTATGTTGTTAAAAAGAAAATTTCATGTGCGTGCGCTGCTCCAGTATTGCCTTTCCAAAGGCTGTGGGATACCCAAGCTGCGCAGTCACAGCTTCTGGAAGCTCAGATGATCTGTTCTGTCATTTCAGAGAGATTAAGATTATTCAGTCATGACTAAACATTTAAAAATCAAGAAAAAAATATTTTTGTTTAATTGTTTTCTTTTTTTTTTTAAAAAACAAAGATCCAAACAGCCCAGCATGAGGTGACTTTGGAGAGGTAGGATGGTATTAATTTCACATTGCCAGAGTTGCTGCATGAGGAAAGTTATCAGAAAATGAATGAACTAAGCTTCTCTAAAAGCCCCACCAGCTTCTGGATTGTTTTTCTTTAAGAGTTGCAAAGAAGTTTAAGTTTATCAAGATTAACACCTGAAAGAACAAGAAAAAAAATTGATGGAAACAAATGTTTTGATTGGGAGAAGAAATATTTATTTAGGGAAAGGCTCACAGGCTGCACTGAAGGTGCCAGCCCTGCAGTGCCCCAGTCCTTCCTTCCCTCTCACAATACAGGAAAATGTCCTCAGCTCCTGCTCGCTATTCCTAAAGACACACCAGTGTTTAACTAACATAAAGCTCTGGTTTATGGGACAAAATGTTGGGGCTTTTTTAAAACAAGAAAGGAAAGGCAGAGTAGGTGAAGCTTCAGACATCAACTGTGTTTTTTGAGCTATACAAGTTTGCTTTAATGTTTTCACCAGAATGCATCTCCCCACAGAATTTCTCCATCTTTTTATAGCCGTGCTAATGATGTTCTCATTTCTTCTGTAATCTGTTGCAGTCCTAAACATTAGATTCAGTGATGACTTTGCAGAAAGCGCAGATTATGGTGTTGGCAGGAATTCCCTTCCCTGGAGGTATGAGACATTTGAGTTAGGTGAGGAGGGCAGAGTTTGCAGTTTTTCCTGGCAGTGGTTCAGTGCAGTTCTGTATTTATTGTGACTCAAAAAAAAGCCTTTTATTTAGTCTTTGTATGAAATGCCTCTTGCCTTTCTCTTGGAATTAGTGAAAGTTGAGAGCATTTTATATCCTCAGAGATTTTGCATTTTTTACTAGTGTATGTCAATGTGGCAGAAAATTTTGATTAATAATACCTGTGGCAGGGGGAATACAGGGCCTGAGAGAGCTGCAGCTTATTCGGGGGGAGCAGGATTAGGGTATCAGCTGCTAATCTGGCTACTGCTACAGGACTAGAGCAATCTATATTTAATTTACCTTTTCTGAGAATGATACAAAAGGGAAGAAATCGTTTTATAGGCCAGACAAATGTGAGTATGTTACTGTGATATGTTGTCATGGAAATGCTTCAAGAGACCAAGCTTGGTTAATAATACATAATATTGTAGATAATGCATCAGTTTAATCAATGAGTTATACAGGTCAATGAACTGAAACTGGTGTTAGAGGGAACTGAAAAGAAAATGAATAATTTAAACTGTACTGGATGTGTTTCGTAAAGCTGAATGTAGGCAGAAGAAGAGATGGATAAAGCAGTGTGATGGATAGAAGGAAGTAGAAACACACAGATTATTTGTGTAATTCATCTACCTGTTCCTTCCAGTAAATAAGAAAATCTGTTTTCAGTCCTAGATCAGCCTTCTTTACACAGGTTAGCTTCTGCTCTGCCTCTTTGTCTTCTCAAAACATTCTTCAGATATTTAATGTCTCAGGAATTAAAAAAATCCCCCTGTAAATTAGGTGTTTTTCATTCCTCATGCTTGGCTGTGGGCAGCACACGCTGCCAGCTTCCCTTCCTTTGCTGCTGTTACTTCAGGAAATGCAGGGACTGATGCCGGATTTGTGGAATGCCACGTGTTGGCTGTGGCAGAGGGGGCTGAGCCTGGGGCAGGACGTTCTTCATGTCTGTGGCACTGGCAGCTGGAGGCTGCTGGCAAGGTGAGGACTCCAAACCCTTACACTGTGATGCTGGCCACTGAGCAGTCGAGTGTGTTGTATCTCTAGAACTTCTGCATTATCCTAAACTGATTTTGTTCTTTCCTGACTGAAGTGAAACCATCAGTGAAGTGACTGAAATATGTACACTGCTTAAGGTACCAGTACTTAATCTCCTCCACCCTCATTATACAATGCTTGAAAATGACTCTTTGCCTGCCTGCAGCTGTCAGGCCGTGCAAGTCCTGCCTGGTGCAATGAAACAATGATTAAAGTAACTGGGGGACCACAATATCCACAATATCCTTCAGGGTCTCTCACCAGCCATCAGCAGGGCCACATGGAGCAGATCAGGTGCTTAGTGTTACTCTTCAAAAGGGTTCTGGGGAGCATCTAGAGAGTGTGAAGTCTTGCAGACTCTTTTTATTAACTACTTGTTTAGGAAAGCAGGGAGGTATTTTCTGCTGTAGCCTGAACACCACCTCTGAATACCAGAAATCAAATAAAAATCCCTATTTCCTGCCTTCCCAAAGGAACTGCATTACCTATAAACCTTGTTTTCCTTTGGGCCATGATTAACATTTCCCCATAAGAGAGGATTTTGGATATTCCAGAAAGGAAAGGCAACACAGCAATATATGTGCTTATAGTATCAATGTGAGAAGAGTAAACAAGGAAAAAGTATTTCTACTTCTGTGATTTCCCATTTGAAGTTTTTGTTTGCTGCTTAACTAGTAATGGATGGGATGAGAAAATTTTCAAACTGTGATTTTCAGTGGGGAATAACAATAACATTCAGATTTGTATATATTTCCAGTGCATTTTTCCTTTTTTTTTTTTTTTTTTTTTGCTAACCCATGTCCTCGTTTATGTGCCAGCAGAGAACAGCTACTTACAAGTCAGCTGCTTTGTAATAAGTATCTGAGCATCCATGCTGCGTGTTTCCTACAGGATTTTTCACCACCACCACCACCACCACCCTGGTATACAATTGCCTGTCCCTGCCTGTGAGTTTTGTGTGCTCCTGAGATTTTAAATGTGGTGGTAATGTAGAAGGAAAGGTCAGGTCTGTGAGTGAGGTGCAGGAAAAACTGTTTGTTCCAAGAGAGTGTGTGTGGTGTAGGGGGGTGGGGGGTGTCCTGGACTGGAGGAGAAGGCAGCTGCACTCTGGACTTGCTCTGACCCATGCCAGTCCTTCAGGCCACTGCTGCCTCTCTCAGGGATGGGCATTGAAGCAGAGCCTCCTCAGGGCAGTTCAGCTCTGGCCATCCTACAGTCACTCTGGCATCTTCTCTTTCTTCAGATCTTTACAGACCTCAAACCAGGAAATTCCTCAGTGTTAAAGATGTGGTTCAAAATGGGGGTGGGGTGATGTTGGTTTGTTCTATTTGGTTTGTTTGTTTTGTTAAGATGCCAAAAATTGGTATTTACTAAGTGCCCAGGATTTAGGTAGTTGAGGTGAGATTAATCATATCTCTTACTGAATTCCAGTGATTTATTAGAAAGAAATTACATTGACAGCCCACGAGCTTGCGTGGACAGTTTAGGATCCATTCTTGCTTATGGCTTCCTAATAAATAGTGAAAAATCAACAATTGTTTCAATTCCAAGAGTAAAGCATGTAAGTAGTGAAAAAAATCTTTGCTAAAGGCAAACTTACTAGGTTTTGCCAAGAAATTTTTGTAAATGGCATTAATTATGAAGAGCATGGCTTGTGTGTCATAGAGCATTTAAGAAATTGAAACAAATAGACAAGACATCTGATTTTATACAAAATCAGCACCAGTATTTTAGACCTATTGGCCTGGTTAGGTGCTCATCAACAGTAGGAGAATATTCTCACATTCTTTATTCTTTATACCCCATAGACAACAAAAAACCCCAAACCAGCACAGAATGACAAGGGGATGGTCCAGTCTACCTCACAACCAGGTGCCAGAAAATGGAAGAGTCTCAAGTGTTTTTTAACCCTGAGCTCATATTCTAAATTTAGAATTAAATTTAGTCTAGAAACTTTGTACAGGTGCCACTTTGCAGTAGTTTGTTTTGTACGTGGAAAGACAGGTAGTTCTGCTGAATGTTTTCCTGTCGTTTGTGGTTTGTGTGCATTTGGATAATGTAAAAATGTCCCATGTAAAGTGATAGGCCGTGGTATCAGAACATCTCTGCTTGGAATCACACGTCGACAGACAAGCAGATCAGTTTCTGCATGTGTTTTCGGAGAGATTTAAGGAATTTGAAAGTTAGTGGAAACAGCATCTGTCAGCTATTATTGTAGTGTTGTTCTTCCTTGTTTAGCAAGTTGTCAACAACTAAATTGACAGAAAATCAGGCAAATGTATTTTTGTGTACAGTCCTTGACAAGTGGTGGAGGCCCATTTGTGTCTTTTCTTGGCAATGACATTGTAGGTTCATGTACAAAATCTAAGCAAGTTATCACTTCACTGAAAGACATTGAGTTAAGACAATTGAAAATACTTGCTTTCTGTTATAATAAATATTTAATAATTCTACTGTAAATAAGAACCAGTTGGAAAATAGGATGTAGTAGCAAGGTACTTCAACAATCTCTGAAGTAAGGTAAATGCTCCTTTTAGCAGTAAAGCCTTCGCAGATGTCAGCTGAGGAGAACAAACATCCTCATAATTTATTTATCACAAGTGAAAGCTGATTTTCTACTTGTTCATCTAGATATTGCTTTCATTTTTCTGTCTCCATCGTGTCCGCTTCAAAGCAAATGATAAGCTGAGATTCTAAAATCGCTTCTTTTTTTATGGGTGGTTTTCTTCCCTCAAGGTAGATCTTAGTCAAGAGAATCTAATGAGGCACTGTCCATCTGCAAAGCTTTTCCAGGAAATGCTCTTTTTTCATGAATTTGCATATAATTTTATTTATGTTAAAGTCACCATAAGAGCCGTGGAAGTTTTTGCTGTCTCCTTCAGAGACCTCAAACCACCAGTTCTCGAACTGGATGTATGCAAGAACTGTATTCAGGCCTATGGGAGAAGAGGAGCTCAGCCGCAGTCTTTTGGATTGACTGTTTTACTGCACCTTCAAAAACTTTTTTCACCATAGATGACCAAAAAGTATTTTTAAATTCTGGGACTTCAAGAGTGAGTGGAGATTTTAGGCTAACTGCAAGAAGGCTTGTAGGAAAGATCTGTTAAATATGAAAGAGGTGGGGGGAGCACAAGTCCCAAACTGTTCCATGCTCCCTTGTTCCCTTCTAAAATTCTGAGTTGCTCTTGCAAGGAAGTTTTTCTTTTGAGTGTAATGTTTACTTGGGGAAGATGGTGTTAAATGAAAAAAAACCCCCTTTATTTAGCTATGACATTCTTAGGATCATTTAGCTGCTAGATTGGGCTGTGCACGGTTTGAAAAGAGGCAGAAATTGCAAGATAAGATCAACTGCTCACCTGGGGAGACTTAGAAAAGTTTCATATTTGAAGCACATGTTCCAAATGCTAGTCAGGAATGGATAGCATTAAATTCTTACATCTGGCACAGAGCTGCTTGCTTTTATGTTGGTTTCTTTTCTTGTTTTATTGTTTAAAAGGATAATAAAACCTCACAATAATATCTCATAATCAGTATAGCATATCTCCAGGCACCTTTTGAATGGTGGCTTTGCCAAGAAGAACATACGTCGTGGTTTATTTTGCCTACAGAAATGTTGAGGGTTTGCGTCTGGATCCCTTTGGAAATAAATTTATGATTTGTACCAGTGCAAAAAAAGGAAGAGGAAAATATTCTGCACTGGCTGAATAGATGGTAATTCATTTTGGCTGGGTGGCAAGCAGAATTAATTATCCAAGCTGATGATACAGTTTTGGCATGGCTTCAGCTGTTGCATGTTGCCACAGATGCTTCAGAGCCAAGGCTGCTGCCATTTTCCTTAGGTTTTGGTATGGTTCTATGGTTAGTTCTGAGTTAACTGGATGTATTGTAAAGAATAAACTCAAAATCCACCTTAAAATGAGCAATGATTTCAACTCACAGATTTTGAGTGTGTTTTAAAGCAAATTTTAGCCATACTTCACAGATACTGATCTTCACTGGTTGTTTTTAAGGTTGCAGAAAATGGACTAAGAGCAAGGAAAAGACTTGAACAGGGAATGTTCAGGTGTCTTCATGAGAGCTTTCTCTTTGGAATTCTTTCCAAATATTCCACTTTGTTTTGACTAATTCCTTTTTAGTCTCAAATCTAATGAAATGCAGTGTTGATGCCCATGGACTGTTCATTGGATGTGTTTGTTCCTGGCAGATGTGTGTTAGCTGCATCAGTGTCACTGTGCCCTGTTTGCCCACTCCTCCCTGGATACTGGCTGTGGCCACTGTAGGAGACAGGTGCTTCAGCTCAGGCTGGTTTTACATTTCTGTTTCTGTGGCTTCTGCTTCAGATTTTTTTTCACAGTTCAAATTCCTTTATAATTTTTGAAAGCATCTGTTTCCTTAGGACACTGAGGGAATCAATATCCTTGCATCTTCTGCAAATCCTAGTCAAAATGCTTCCAGGGTATTTTCTTCCCTCCAGTTACATTAAGATCTCTGAGGTTAGTTCTTCCTACAGACAGTCTTTAATCCTCCCCTTGGTCTAACAGGGCTGCTTTTAGCTCTTCATAAAGAAAAAGTGCTTTTTGAAGGTGTCAGCCAGAATTTTACCCCAGGAATTTCTTGATGGTGTTTCCAGGAGGAGGAAAGCTGTGCTTTGTTGGTGATATTTGGTCACACTGACATGTTCTGATATCCTTTCCTGGAGCCAGAACCTGGGCAGTAGTTCCATTACTTGTGCATCCCTTGTCCTGCATCTCTTTAGGCATTTTCACTCTGTGGCCAATCTGAGTGGTTCTGTGGCTGGATTTTTCCACATTTGCGGTTCTATCAGCTTGAATTTCCTTTGATGTTTGGGTCTAACCACCTAGAATAGTGCACTGCTCATTTTTCTTAATGCATGAAAAACTTGTCCATATTACTAAGCTGGTTTTTTTACTCTTTTCTTATAGAGGAACTATCTGGAAACATTCTGGGAATAGGCTGCGGTTCCAAACAGAGTTGTGATTGCTAAGCAGTTGGGTTTTTGCCATCAGCAAATGATCATTCACTTACTGATGTAGTGAACCATTTTAAGAGAATTTGTCTTGTTTGTCTCCTGTTACTGTTGGTTATAATCATTTGTCTGATTCAGTCTCTTAACTCCATGCAAATTGTTCCCATCAAATTAAGTTTTTAATCCATGACAATGCTAGATGCATTTAATTGTTTATGGAATGCTCTGTAGCATAGGGATAGAGACAATTTTGATCAATCAGGTGGCTCTAAAGCATGCAGATCTAATACTGCATCACTATATTTCAAAAATCATTACTGTTGCTTTGAAAAGTGCCAGTGTTGGTTAAAGATGTCAGCAAATTTAAGAGTAGGACAGAAAATACGCATTTAAAAAATCTTGGTTTAATTTAAAAGTTAGTGCTGAAAAGCATGCAATTGGAATTTTATTTTCCTTCTGTTACACCCACTGATGACTGCCATGAGAGCAATAGGCCAGACATGGGATTAAAATTGTGCTAGTTAAGTAATTTACTAACTACTATTCTGCAGTTCTACTCTTTCTTTAGACTGCTGGCTTGTGCTGTAGACTTGAGAATTCTTACACCTCTAAGGCGTTTTACTAAACAAATATTAATTTAATATTAAGGGTTACAGAATGGAAACTATTGCCTATACAGTACTTACAGTATTAAAAGGACCGAATTTAATATAAAAGGCAGTCTTTCATAGAAACATATAAATTGAATCCTTAAAGAAATACTTTCCTTCTAATTCTTTTTCTGTAGACAGGTTCATTAAGCACGCTCCCAGCAGATAATGTGAATGTCAAGGTGTAAACATGTCTTGAAACAACCCTTTAACTTGCCATGGGAAGTTACTATGGTGACTGTAAATTATGTGACCTCCTCATGCTAAGTAAACCCAAAATGAAATCTAGACAAGCCATTGAGGAGATAAAGCATTGGTTTCATTCTATTGCATTCCAACATTGTGGAAAGACACACCTTGGAACTGGAATTGACTGGAACATTTTAGACTGAATATGTTGACAGTGAAATCTGATTATTTTCTGTAGATGCTCAGATATATCAACTTATGCTGAGCTGCCAGCATGATCCTGTGAGGGATGTTTGCATCTCAACCAGCCTTTCCTAGATCTTGATCCTGTATTTTCCTCTGGTGTTATGGATCAGAAGCTCATGATTATAGAACCTTTTCTGTGTCTGAACCATTTTTCTTTTTAACCAGGACAATTATGTTTCCTTTTCCACAGTGTGGTCCCCCCAAGATACCTGGAGAAACACATTTGGTCCACTTTGCCTTTGGTACAGGTCTCTGCCAGTGCCTGAAATCCTTGTGTTTTATGAGGAGTGGGTCAGACTTTACAAGGGCTCATGTCAGCCATCCTCCTCTTGTACGTGCATGTGCAGGACTTCCATAAGGTTTCGTTCAGCATGAGGGTGTCTCATGTAATGCTTTGGCTGTGATTGTGTTTCCTTGTGTGACTTCCTCACCTAAATTTTAATTGTGCTGGATGAAATAAATAAATAAATGTGGTCATTTTTAGAACTTCAGGTTGAGATGTTTCAAAACAACTCTGCTCACATTGAAAATATGGCAGGAAAACAACTTGGAGATGTCTTTTGTATCTTTTTACTACTGTATTGACCACTGCACCAGTTATTTTCCTTAAAACTTGTAATTTATGGTTAGTGAAGATTTTGTGAAGTAGAAGCCCCATTTTTATTCTCACACCATACATCTGTCTTCTCAACTTGATCAGTACCAAGCAGACTTCACTCTTGATATTGGAGGAGTTCAAAATTTAGCCTGTGTGTCTTCTTAAGCATCACATATGGGAAGGAAAATATTATGTACCTGATAAGTTACTTTTGTTTGAAATATTTTCAGGTGGGATTTTTTTTTTGTGGGGGGAGGGGTGATCGTTCACTAGAAAACTTAAAATCATTAATAAAGTCAAAAAACTCCCTTGCCTTGGGGTTAATGGGGTTTTGTCTCTAACCAGCAAAAAGGAAACACTTATGCAAGATAGAACTGAGCTTCCTACAATACCTCCACACTGCTGGTAATATGCTAAAATTACTGGGCAATTTTGATAAGTAGTTATTATATAAACAAGGGCATTTTCAAATGCTTTACTGATCTATGGCTAACCAGGGCCATGCCATAAAGAGATTTTAAAGAGAAATCGAGCAGATCTCATGTCTCTGTGCATTAGGAACTGGTATCAGTTGGCTCAGGAAGAGCACCCAGGGTCACTTTGTGCTGTTCTGGCTGAAGCCCTGGATGCCTCCTGTGTCACAGTTATGATTTGGGATTTACATCCACAAGTTGGACTTCCTTTTTAATTCTGTGAAACTGTCTGCTGAAAGGAGAAATTTTGTGTATGCTGTTTATCTTTCTTAAATATTTAGGAACTTAAGAATGATCTTGGTCTCTCTCATTAAGAAAAAAATAAAGTTCTCAAGACTACCTCGTCTTATAAAGCTCAGCTGTAGAACAGGAAAATTCTTTGAGCTGGTGTTTTTATTTTGCTGTTAGATGCTTTTTAGTGGCCAGGGTATATATTTGACTCAATTTTCTGTGACTACTCAAGGTAGAAAGCCCTGAGTTATGCTTTATTTGTAAGGTACGAGCAACCAAGTCTAGGGTTAAACAGAGTCCTGAAAAAACCTCAGGTTATGTAAAACCACATGCCAAGTTTCTAAAGTGAAAGGCATGTGAGAAAACAGGTCATAAATCACTGTGTCTGCAGAAGAGGAAGTCTCCAGTATTTATTATTTACACACCATTTTGATGAGCCCGTAAGGAAGCTCCTTGTTGAGATAAATGCTGTAACTATAGTCATAACACACTTGGAGCTGCAGCATCCAGCGTGGGGCATGGCCAGGAGAGCATCACAGCATCCTCCTGCTGTGCTTCCACATAGGAAGGGGAGCATTTGTCTCACAGTAATTTTTTTTTAATGGGAAAATATGCATAAACCACAGGAAAAAAACCCCCCAAAACAACGAAGGTAAAGAGGATTGTTAAAGTACTTCAAGGAAACGTGCACACTTCTTTTCCTTATTTATTCCTTAACAACAAGCAAGAGCAAAGAGCTTTGGGGTTTTTTAAAAAAAACAAACAAAGCTTTTAAAAAAAAAAGTTTTAAAATTTCTTTTCCAGAGACAGCTTTTCATGAGCATCTATAAAAAAGCATGTGGGGGTTATTTTGTATGTGTGCATTTATCTTTATAGCTCTGGCTAGAGCCAACACTTGAAGGCAGAGGTGAGATCCCCCTGTGCCTCTCTGGACCCACACGTGCTTCCCCGCTCCTCCAAATCCTTGGAGAAGAGCCTTCCAGATGGAGCAACGTGACTCCATGCACATGCATTCAAATATGTAAAAAATTCAGATTTGATACATATCTCAGAGGTTTCTGAGTGATCCGAGGATGTTCTGAAAGTTTTCATGCGATCACCTGTTAGATTTTTATTTGTTGCAGATATCAGCTCTTTCATGGCAATCTGCTGCCTCTGCAGCTCAGCCCCCCGTGCTGGTCGGTTCTGTCAGTCCTCTCTTGTGCTGAGTCTTTGTGGCTGTGGAAAAAAATGAAAAAATGTTGCTCTTCAGGATGGTAATGGTCACTGAAGAAAAGCCCATTATTTTGTGACAGACAGGCTGTGTGTCTGCAGAGCTTGTTCAGCACTCAGGAAAGAGGGGCTGAGCTCTCAGCACACCTGGACCTCCTGTAGAAGTGACATATGGGGAGATGAGATTGAATGGCACTTCTTAAAATTATAGTTACTGTTCTGAGATACCTTGGCTCTGTGATTTTTCTGTGCTTGACTCTCATTTTGTCTCGAAGTTTTTAATTATCAAGTGAGTTTTTGTTTAGAGTGACATGTTCTGATACATCATATGACAGTATTTTATACATTTAATCAGTTGTAGTTCAGTCTCAAGTAGAACTTTCCTGTGTCTTTTCTTTTTCTTTGCTAAAGAAAGGTTTGAAATAGCAGTGTGTGATATTAAGGCTTGCTTTATTTTCCCCCAATGGTGTTTATTCCTTTCTTCTCTCTGTAAGAAGTTGATGTGTTCCCTGGGGACAGCACACTGAACCAGTGCTCCAGAGGCTTGGGGTTTATCCCGTGTCTATTCTTTACTGCATTTCTCCTCAATAACTCACTTTATCTGTCTGTGTTTCTGTTCATCTCATGTATAAAGTGGAAATAACAATATTGTGACTTCCTTGGAAATAAAGTAGGAATTTCTTTCTGAAATTCAATAAGTAAAATCTATGTTAAGGTGCAGTCCCCATTTTCTCACTCTAAATAAGATGTCTTGAGAATTTACTTCTCAACTTGGACAAGATGCCTGTGGAAGTATCAAGTATCTTGTCAAAATAGTAAAAAATGTTGCCTGAAGTGAAGGTATTTTGTAAACTGCAGAGACAAAAAATGACTTTAAAAGTTTTCTCAGAGATGTGTGGTTTCTCTCTGCAGGAAGAGAAGAGAGAATTTTTTTCTCTGACCATGTTTATGGAAGTAGTTTTCATATGTAATTTTTGCCAGCAGACACTCCCCCCACCCCATATTCCCTAATTCTGCGTCTCGCAGCCACTGGTGGCTTTTTCTGAGTAAGCTTTTCCAAAAAACCAAGGTGTAGCAAACCCTCGGCACAGAAAGGTTGGTGTCGGAGATTCATTCTCTGCCATTCCAAGTGTGTCTCCATCTCTGCTGGCTCCCTCCTGCAGCACAGTTGCCTGGCCTGTGGCAGAGATGGATGTGGAGGCAGAGGAGCTGCAGAGTGTGAGCAGGGGATGAACGGCTCCTGAGGGTGCGCAGCCTGCTGAAGACGAAGGAGAGAGCAGTTCAGCTCCCAGGGAAGAGGCAGCATTTCTCAGCATGATTAAGTGCTTCCATGGAGCTGCAGCAGCTACAATAGCCCTTACATCTGGCAACTTCACTTTTATAGAATGCTTTTGCCAGATTTTTCAGTATTTCAGTGAACATGTGTATGTTTATATTGGAGAGAGGAGTTTGCTTTAATGTCATCCCTTCCGAGACACACTTGGTAATAAACAACTCCAGATCACACCTTACGTTTTTTATCAGGAGTGAACTCAAAATGTTAAGCTGAATTTCAGACTAAAGCTATTCATCATTTGAGAACACACCTGGGTTTTTGATAAAATATGTGTATCTCAATGTGGGGTTAGTATGTGAAATTCAGGCACCCCGATTTTATCTAAACGCGGGATTAGTGGGGGAAATTCTGTTTGTTATTTTCTCAATTTTAGGTCATGATGTCTTTTGATTTTTGTCACTGAAGTGATTAGAGCTGAATGAATTTTCATGCGTACAGGTTGGGGAATGAGAGGAATTGGTGCCATGTGTTTCCCATTGTGGGAACCTTTATGATATCACTCTCAGAGAACATGCTCAATATGCCTTCCAGACTTGGCCTGCTATTTAGGTTGTGTGATTGCTTTGGGCTGTGTCAGGACAATATTCACATTCCCCTTGGTGCATGAATATTAAAATATTTAAAGCATTTAGTCGATAAGAGGAAAGATTCCCCCCCAAAAAAACCAAAAAAGAGAACCTTTATATTCCTGATGAAAATATCAAATGCAGTATCTTGTTTAACATCTTGGCCTCATTTTGCCATGGGCACTCTCAGAAGATCCCTATTCAATGGAGCACGAATTCTCACCTATGCATCCTTAGGTACTCTCAGTCAGAAAAACATATTTTTAGTCCCAGTTGCTAGAAATAAAGTCCTTCTTCTGTCAGCATATGGATAACAGCTGTCATTACGACCAGCCAGTTACATTGTATGCTGTCCCAGTCCTTTATCTGTCCAACTCCAGACACTAATTCAGAAAATCAGAATAAATAATCAAGGCACGTGGAGCTGAGGCCAAGTGTTTTTTATTTACAACACCTGCTGCGTTTTGGAGGGTTGGCACAGTCAGTCTGAGCCACAGCAGCTTTCTAGATTTCCTAACTGGATTGTCTGAGAAGTGTCTTTGCAGGTTTTTTTGGGTAACTCTTCATTTTTATTTTCATTTAAAGGTTAAAACACAAAATAACACCGCACATCTTCGGCGAAGGACTGGGCAAGAAGTTTGCAGTGGGTGGAGCTGTGCCCGTTTTCACCCTGTGACACACTGATTGTGTTTAGCTGCAGTGCTGCTATTCCCCCAGCTCTGGTGGTGCCTGTGCTGGGGCAGGGGACATAAACACCTCAGAGAGAAAGCTGTCCTGTCCTCCTCCTCTTTAGTCTTTGTTTTCCTTTACCAGTGTGCATGCTCCCTGCAATTCTCTTTATGAATCCCTTATGAATTTTCGAAGTGTAGTGTGTTTTCGGTGTGGGGAGGAAAAGAAAGGTGGGAAAAGTGCCTGTCTTCCTATTTCCTCAGATGTTTCCAAACTTTTAACTTTTTTTCTTAATTTCTGCCTTTTGAAACCGTGTCAGTTTAAGCTGAGATGTTTTTAATGTTTCGAACTAAGCAGAGCTTTCGTGTCAGTGTTTAAATGCAAGATCAGCCCGGTCTGGGCTGATCCAGTAATGGGGCTGCTGGCTTGGCCACGTGTTTTGGGGCACCTGGTCTTTGTTGTTTTGAGGTTGTAGTGACCCTGAGCAGCTCAACACAGCCATGCACAGCTGTGCTTCCTTGGGTGTGAGCTTGAAATAGATCCCTCATGTGACTTTTTTAAGGCACCTGAGTTTGTTATCTTTAGATGAGCTGGAAGAAGTAGATCTGCTTTGCAGGTCAGACAAATTATCTTCCTTTCAACCAATTAGTTGAATTAGCTAATTAGTGTAATGAATAATATTTTATCTGTCCAGAAACCTTATATTAGCTTTGTCTTTAAACTGTCACAAAAATTAAATCTTGTTTAGTCAGAATGCACATCAGTTTTGTGTGCTGAAATTTAGAAAAGTAGAAAGAGGACTAAAGTGTGTTACTGTTAGTTAGAACTATAGAGTCATTTAGACTCTGAAGGTCCAATACCTCTGTGAAGCATAGTTAATTATAGTAATTTTTTAAAAAATAATATTAACTCTCTTCTGTCATGGGAAAACCATAAACTTGAAGGCTGAAAAATGGAATGTGTTTCTTGCAAGTGTATGTAGATACATATATACATTACATATAGGTGTGTGTATATATATATATATATATATATATGTGTGTGTGTATAGTCTTAGCATCCAGTTCCAGCTTCTAGACTGGGCTACACAGTGTCCACTCTGTGGGTATGGCTGGCTTTGCTACCTGCATTAACAGAGGTGAAAAGTTATGGACTTGAATTCCCAATGTAAGTGATTTTCTGTGGGATTAAAAAAAAATTAGTTAACTTTGTGAGAATTGATTGGTCTCTAGGTTTACAGCTACACAGGTCCAGGAGAGAAAGGAGAAATGAAAATACAGCCTCCATATGCATACAGCTATATGCATGTATTTATCTTAATTTAAAATAATTACTTTCTTGCAGAACAGCCAATGATTTCTTATTTCTGCATGTAAACAAACTTCATTAAAAGTTATAAAAGATAAAAATACATTTGGGATGAAAAGGCACTTAAAACTCTTAAACCAAATTATTTTTGTTCTACAAAGAACCACCTTTTCTTCACTGACAGTTTTTGCAGGCTCTGTGAAATAGCTGTTCTTGCAGGGCTTCTGCTTGCTTGGGCTTTAATCATTTTAACGAGGAAGCCACATAACAGGTATTATATATAACATGTATTCCATATCTATCTATAAACCTACATATGATACTCAAATCCAGGATCCATACAACAGACCTTTGAATAGTCAATTTCCTGGCAAAATGCCTCAGTGGGAAATGTGCACAGCCAGAGCTAAAGTGGCTTCAAAGCAGTGCAGGACCAACAGGCTGAGCCTGCACCCATTTCAGTGCTGCTCAGGGGGAAGGTGCATGGAAGGAACAGGGAGCTGAAGATGTTCAAGGAGACTACAGAACGAAACCCACCTGCTTGTTCTGAGGTGCCTTTTCAAAGACCATGAGTGCCTCTAAGTGGCAGGAGTAAATAGGAGTGGCAGAGTTAAATCTTCATGTAGTGCGCTCCAAATGGGATTAAACGTCAAATCCATGCTGAAAGGATCTCTCCCTCTGTAATGTCCTGCATTGGAATTACCACACTTCAGAGGGGAAAAACGAAAGTGCAGATGTTGTGTGACCTGAGTATGAGGAGAAGCTGTGGCTTCCCTGAAGGGTGGAGTTGTCTTCTCTCCATGTTTCAAAACTGCCTCAAAGATACCCATTTTTAGCAAATCTGTGTAAAGAACCACACCTGTGTTTTTCACTGCCCCTAGAGTTGTTATTTATTCTTCAACCACTGAGACTAACTAGAACAAAATGTAGTATTAGCTGGGGTTTGTTTCTTACTTAATGTCCTGACTGTCCATACAGTCCATCTCCTGTAACGTGCAGCTCGTGGGGTGGCTGGCAGTGAAGTCAGGCCCTTGAAAAGCTCTGTGGGCTCAGTGGCTGTTCCCTGTGTGTGGCACATCTTTGTACGGGAATGGTTTTGAAACAGGGTCCTTCTGCCTGGTTCTTATTGCCCCGTGCAGCTGCAAACCACCACTCTGAGACAGATACCTCATTTTGTGATGGGATTATCGATTCTGTGTGCTGCTGCTGTGATTTCATCCATTAGCCACCAAATCCAATCTTCTCCAACAGTTACAAGCCTGCCCCAAAGGGACAGTTCTCTTTGGACAGCACCACAAGCACCCAGGAAGAAAGTTCCCATTTTCTGTAGTCTTGCTAGAGATTTGGGGCTTTTTTCCTACGTAATGGCTTTAACTAGGAATCTTTTTCCTTTAAAAAATAATTATCTTCTAGATATCTATAAAGACAGCAGAAAAATAAAATTTTCTAAATTTAGACTTTTTGCCTTCTTGATAGGAGCATTCCCCATGCTCTGTCAATGATGATTCCTTTGGTAGTTACATAACTTTCATTTTGCTCTATAAGTTTTTATTTCAGATTCATGTGTAAATGCTAGTGTGAGACAAGTATTTTCTGATTAAATGAAATGGTTTAAATAATCTTTTTCTTCTCATTAACTGAACTGTAATGATAAATTTGATTCCCCCAACCCTAAAAAAATCCTGGAATTTTGTTTTTCATCAATGGCAGCAGTGGAGGAATCCCTCAGGTTTTAAAACTATACTTAAGATAAAAATGTATTTTGTATGTTCTCAATTAGTGTGAAAATGTGCAAATGTCACAGATTGTTAATTGCTTGAAGCTAGGAACATGGAAGGAGGACAGGAGGTGCTCTAGTTTTCCTTTGATGTGGAGGTGCTCCAGAGTATGGCAGCTCCCCCATAACTCAGTGCTGAACGAAAGAGGAGGGCCTCTCCCAGGTGATAAATCTGCACTCTGAAGCCTGAAATTTATTGGAAGCTGAATACTGGCCATAGGGTCAGTTGAGGAAAACTCTGCCAGCAAAACAGTTCTCTGGGCCTGGTACCACCAGCATGATATAATTAAATATGTTGTTTGGCCAGCAGATCAGAGTGGGAGGTGGAATTAGGGTATGAGAGCAGTGCTAGCACGGCCAAACAGGCAGGCTGCAAATCAGCCCTGCTCATTGCATTCTTCCTTATTTAAAAGGAAAAAAAAAAGGGGGTGAAAAAGATTTGTTCGTGTTGTCACTACCTCTCGAAAGAAGGTCTTAGAAAGTCTGACACTTAGAGGAGAGGTAGGAGGGCAAGACGGGGTAGAATGGCAAGGCAAGATTGATCCTTGAGAGGCTCAGGGAGTGGGGGGAAACATGTTACAAATGGTAATAAGGCAAGTTAAGAAAAATGATACCAGATGTGGCTGTAATGCCAACAATCAGCAAAAAAATGTAAACATATATAAAGCTGTAGTAATAAAGCTGTTACAGCTGTAATGTTCAGGATGGAAAGAAAAATGAGGTCTCTCTTTTTAACTTCAGCTCTATCAGGCTCTGGCCTCTCCTGAATCCTGGTTTTCCCCTCATCCGCTCCATCCTGTTAGAGCAGCGATCCATCTTCATGGAAATTTGGTAGAGACCATTTCCAGTGTTTTGTATAAAAATAAAATACAACACTGCCAACATCTTTTACAATGAATGGCTCTATTTATATCAAAGAACACTTTTGAACTCTTCAGCATATTTCACAACCAATTAAATTTTTAAGTGCGTGGAGGCATTTGAAAATGGATCCCGTTCAATCACAAAGTGTGAGGGTTCAGAGGAGCACTGTGCACCACTGCAGCCACACATCCATGTGTGCCATCTGTCCTCCTCTCCTGGATCGCAGTTCCCTGAGCTGTGGTGTCCCCTGATGCTGGCACAACAGATGTGAGGCCACCCAGGAGGCCACAGGTCTGCCTGGGAATCGGGTTCCTCTGGATTTGTGGCTCCCATGGTCTACCTGACCAAGAGTTTAAATCTCTTGCTTCCTCTTCCAGATACACAGGACTCTTCCCCAGGAGCAGCACCTTAAAACCTGTTGAGAACTAGGTAACCACTTTAAGGGCACACCTTATTTTCTTATCAACTATAGGAACTGGGAGCTTGTACACATTTTGTTTAATATTTATATACAGGTCTATATAACAAGCGTAACTTTTCAAAAGGCCATTAAATTTGTGTATTCCTACACAGGCCTGCAGAAAGCTTTGTTTTTCACTGGTTATGAGCTTAGTGATTCAGTATTTGATAGCTGACATTTGTTTTCTAGCGATCCCATGGTTCTTCCTAGTTTTAATAATGCACTAGCTCTTGGATCATTTATTAATAATGATGAAAAATTTCAGGACTATTAGTTGTTCCCAGCTTTTCGGGACTCCCTAATAACTGCATCACATCAGCCTAGTGAGTTAGTGCAGTCCTAATGCATCCTGAGTGTGAATGACTAAAGAGTCACGTGGCTGTTTTAAGAGCTGTAAATTTTGCATGTAACCATGCAAAAAAGTACAACCTTTTATGGTCTGCGGTGTTGAATCACTAAGTTTGTGCCACACTCCTCTCATTTTATGGGCTCTCATACATATGATTAAAGGAAATATTTTTTAATAAGCTGTTTCGTAAAACTATACTCTGAGCTTGCAGGGAGTGGATACATTTTAATAGTGCTTGGAGTTTCCAGTCCTAGTTATTATACAGAATTGCTCAGTCCTTTCCTTATTTAGTCAGGCAGTTTGTCAGATTGTTATCTGTCAGATGTTCCTCTCAGCTCGAGCATTTCATTCACGTGTTCTCGCAGTCCTTATCATGGCATAAATACTTCCCATCTTCTTTTGTTCTGATTTTTTGACTGCATCCCCTATTTGCATTCAAGTGGGGAATATCTTAATGTCCAGGCAAACCCTTAGGATTGTTTCCATCAGGAGGGACTCAGCTTTGGCTCAGCTGGGTGACTGTGCACTGTTAGCATGCCTGCAGTACATGAGAAGTGTTGCTGTCAAGAAGAGCTGTAGAGAGCAGCAAGGTTGTCTGCTTCCTTGTCTCTGTCTGTGTGTTTGGTGTTGGTTTTGAGTGCGACACATTGATTTGTACCCACATGGTCACTGTTTCTGAGACACACCCTTCTGCTAAGATGACACGAGGTCTGAAACTTGTGGCTTTGACAGCTATATCAATCCATTAGTTCAAGTAGATTTCTTTATTCTGTCTCCTCGGTACTGACTGCATGAAACGTCTTCAATAATTCAAATTTTTGAGTCATGCTTTGGAAAGAGTTGATTGTCATATTAATGATTTAAATTTCCTTCCTATTATTGCTTCATGCAAAATAGAATCACTGATTCTGTCTGGGACGTTCCTCACCCACCTCTGCTCCTGTTTCCAAACTTGAACTGTATGGAAGAGGCAATCTTAAAACAGGAAAATGCTCTTCAGGAGGAACAAAGGCTTTTGCACGTTGCTGCTATGGCCCAAGGAGCACAGCCGACAACCTGTCAGGCACTTCCTACTGTGTGTGAGCATCCATCTTCGAGCAGTGTCCTCTTGGTGCCTCTTTTGCTCCTGTTTGATCCCACACCAAGCCCTGAGTGCCTTAATCCCCTGTGGTCGGGCTCTCACCTCCCCTCTGCTCACATGGCTGCGACGGGGAAGAGCTGCAGCACTACCTGGAGCTGTGGTGGTTGGTCTTGGAGGGATGCTCTGCCCAAATCCCTTCTGCTGTCAATGCAGCCTCAGCAGCATCGGCTGCTCTGGAGTGCCAGCCTCACGAGTTTGTCTAGAAAACATCGGTGACCTGGAGTTGCAAAACAGTATTTCTGCAAAGGAGAAACAGCAACATAGTCGTATAAGGGAGAGGAAATAGATGTTGGAGGAAAAAATCCCGATAGAGGATTGTAATGAGCCACTTTTCTCAAATGCTTGTATAAAAATGTTCTCCAGAAGTGTTCAGGTTGATAAAAGTAATGGCTTGTGGGAGCTCTTTGGTATTGACTTGAAAATTAAAAAAAACCTCAAAAAACTGTATGCAACTGTGCTGAAACAACACAGCTCCGAGCTGTGGGAACAAATGGAGTCAGAGAGAGGAAAACTGCTGTTGTCAAGTTAACTTACTACTGAGAAATTTGCTGTGATTTTTGTTGATTAGAATTATAGCAACTCAGGATAGACATCTGAGAGGACAATGTGTTCTCACAGGTACCTCTGCCGTTCCTTGGAACGCTGAAACAGTTGCTCAAGATGCAGGCTTTATTTTCAGAGAAGTCGACTTTATCATTAGGGCCACCCAAAGAGCGAAGCAATTCCAGTGACTCCCGGGAAGTGCTCGTTTCATCTCTTGTCTCCAGTCTGTGCCAGGCTGCCGGAGCTGCTCCTGCCCCACCAGGTGCCCAGCCTGCACCACCCACAGCAGCCCTGGGCACACAGGAGGCTGTCGAGATTCCCATCTCCGAGCCTGCTGAAGGTGCTTTGGTTCCTCCATCGCAGGAGAGGAAAATCTGAGTGGGTAATTGAGTGCAGGCAGGAGCCCCCACCAGCCCTTTGCCCTGAAGATAAGAGTGAATAAACAAATAGTGACACTGCGGTCAGGGAGGCAGGTAGTTCAGAAGGGAGGCAAGAAGTCAAGTGTGGGAGTTGGGAAGCTGGTGCAGACTGGGAGGAGGGAAGAAGAAAGCGAGGGAGGTAATTTATTCTTTTTTTGAGTGCACCATTCAGTTTCAGTCTGTAGTTAAGACAAGCTACGGAGTTCTTCACAGGGAGTTTTAAATATGTACCTACCTACATAAAACACATGAAAAAAATCCTCATTCTTTCTTTCTAAAATGGGGGATTTTAGCCCAAAATGATTCTATAAACGATACTATAATTCTTCTCATGGCCTCTTATTTTCTCTTAAGGAAATATAAATGTTTTTGTGAGAGGAATCTTCTACCTGGAGTAAAGAAAGTTTAAAATTTGCATTACCATCAGTAAGAACATAAATATCTGTGTGCTTTTCTTATTTTGGGTATGAAATGGTGGCTGCACTGGCTCCTCACAGCAAGTTAACGTCACTCCACAACTGAACACAAGGCTCAGCTCTGCTGGCAATAAGGGGATTGCTGGAGGTTAAATTTAAGCAGTGAGTGATGTTTCCCACACGGGTTGTTCTCCATGCCGGGTGAAAGGCCGAGGTGTGGGCGAGTGTTTGATTCCAGGCGAGGGCTCAGCCACCCCGGGTACCTGAGGAGAGGGAGGGAGCCGTGCTCATCCCGCCTCTCTCTCCCCCAGGTGTCACTGTTGGTCCACACTGTGGGTTGGACATGCTCCTTCGGCTCCATCACCTGTGGGGTGGCATAGGGATCTGAGGCAGGGCATGTCCTGTTAGGGTGTGGTCAGCGTTTGGTGACAGCCATGGAAATATTGCAGGCTGTTTTATTGCATATGTGAACATGTATTGTACATTTTCTCCTCTATTCAAGGGGTGTTTTCCATCAGTCCCAGAGATGAGCTGTGGACAGAGCTGGTGGGAAGATCAAGGAGCTATAGAGCAGGATGTGAGCTGGAGGTGGGACTGTGCCTGGACCACTGTCCCTCTCCTGTCCTCAGCAGGCTGAGTTCTTCCCTGGCTCTTCAGGGATGTGAGGAAAGCAGGACACAAAGGCTTTGTCAGCAGCCCTGGGAGTGTCCCCAGGTCCCCACACTGAGCTGCCACTCCCTGGGGCGGCCCCTGCTCCCAGCCCACCTGGCACTGTGGCTGAGGCAACACAACTGGGAGCGAAGGGACACAGAGGAGGGAAGGGGAGGGGAGATGGGGAGTGCCAGCGCCCTTGAGGAGCCAGAGCAAATCCATTCTGCAGTATCCCAAAGCTGCTAAGGTAGGCTACTTGGCTTCTAGTTAACAAAAACGTAGTATAAATTAATTTTTTCCTAAATATGGTTTTAATCTGGGGGAGGCCGCTGGTGTCACTGTGCCGGCTGCCCTGGGGAGCGGGGCAGGGAGCGGCCGAGGGTCCCGCAGCGCTGGTGGGCGTCCCCTTCAGACGGGGTCTGCTGCCGTAATGAAATGATTACAGAATGCCAGGCTGTTATCCAATTACGCTGACATTTCACCATTCTTGGCCGCTAACTGGATTAGGGCCATTGTAAAAGGATTAGCTGTGCAGCAGAGCCGGGCGGAACGGAGCGAGGCGCCGGCGCTGGGCACGGGCACTCCCGCCACGGCCGCAGGGGAAGCAACTCATTACACACAATAACACCAAGTATTTAAAATCTGTGACACTCTTGTGGAACGCTTGTGCGTCCTTGAGACGGATTTTCCTAATAAATAATTCAGGGTAGCGAAAAAGAGGAGAATTTATCTGATTCTTCTCTCTTTGTAATTGCTGCCTGTTGATATCTGCATTGCCATAGGAGCTGATGTCCATTTTCTAGACTGACAAAATCTCCTAAATATTTCTGTATTTGAAATGGTGGAGTTCATTTTATATATAATAGTTCGTGTGATGCTATGCCTTCTCTCTGAATTAATTATTTTTTAAAACATTAGACTGATTAATAATCATTTCAGTAAGTTCACAGCAGGTTCAATATTTCCCAACCCCACAGCTTTTCACTTGCATTTTCTTTTTCTTTGTTTCTCACTTCTTCCATTCTGATTTGGATGGGAATAAACACTGAGTGATGGTTGTTATTAACCAGTCAGACTGTGCAGATTTCAATTTCCAGCCTTGCACTTCACTCACATTAACCACACTGTCACTAAATGCAGTTTTAGTTTGATTATTATCGTCTTCCACGCATGATGGGCCTTGGTGTGTTTTCTATGTACAGCGTTTCCGAGGCTGCTGAAGAGCTACTTTTCTATTGAAGAATAAGAACTGCATCAACAACAATAAAGAACAGAGTAGGGAAAGAAAAAAAAAAAAGGAAATGGGTTTGTCAGAGTTGAGAAAGGAAAACAGTGCATTAAAATTGCTTTGAAACTATTTCGTTCTGCTTGTCTCTCTCCTGCCAAATCATACTCTCATTGAAGTCAATGGGATCTTTGCCATAGAATTAAATAAGGACATAATGGAACATTGCTAACGTCACTGCCCTGGCTTTCCCCTCCCCTTCCCAAAATGGTTTTCTTCCCTTCTTTCATTTACTTTTTTTTTTTTTTCTTTCAATGAAAGCCGGCATAATAATTATCTGGAGCCATATTTAGTGAGTGTAATTATAGTATCTTTTTTCATGCGTGTATTTACTCTAAAACATTAAATCTGATTTATTTTCGTTCTGGAAAAGATTTGCCATTCCGTAGGCAGTACTAGATGATTTTTAAAATTACATTAATTGTTTCAGCATCTTATGAAGTAAGTATTATACTCTGTGAGGAAAAGGATGGTTAATAGCTGCGCATAAGGTGGTTTTGGGTGCACTGGAGCTGAGGCTGCCAGCCCAGAGCTTTCCTTCCCAGAGCTGTGCTGTCACCGGCTTTAGTTCAACACGGTGTCACTTGGATGTGAAGTCTAGTTGTGGAAAAAAAAAATCTGATTCTCTTGGATTTCCTTGTTGGAAGCGTTTGGATTTGATTCACTACCAAAAATGGCTTGTAAGCTGTCTTGTCTGTGGAATTTACACATTTCCAAATATTTCATTCTATATAATTATCTGGAAAATGTTGAAGTAAAAGCGCTTCAGCACTTTTGTTGTTTAACTGAAAAGTTTGCTAAAATGGAGCCATTCCTGCTGACATTTTCTAAATGAGACATTTAATCTATTAGGGAGATCTCAGATCTCTTTCATTTTGGTATTCCAGTTTCTGCTGTGGACACAGGTTTTGAGCTTAATGAAGTGCAACCTTTTAGTCGTTGTAAACGGGGCTATAGTTCAGCAGTTCAAATCCAGAAATTCACGGAATTTGCTGTGAAAACTGCAGCTCTTGCTGGTGCTTTAGCAAGGCAAGTTCCTTCCCTGATCAAAGCCAATCAGCACTGAATGTGTACAGATTTCTTTTTACTGGGTGACTTGCTAAGGGATTGAAGCTGTACTTCCTTTTAACTGCTGGAATGGAATAGGCGTAGGAAATAAGGCATGCGGAAAGCTTTCTGTTGAAGTTTTCCCAGATTCAGCACCTAATTTTCCTTTAAAGTACACAGCTTAAGCTGCTCATTTTTCCACTTCATGCAAAATAACCCTAAAGTAAAGCAGATTTTGGGGAATTCCTCCTCGCAGTGCCAGCCAATGGACAATCACTGCAGCCTTTCCAAGCAGGTTACACTTGACCCTTTGGTAACTTTTTTCCTACTTCTCTCCCTACTTTTCCTCTGCCATCATCTTGTGGTTTTATGGGTCCTGTCTTCCCCATTTCCTAATTATGTCCGTGGAACTTGATCATTATATGAGTAATTGGAGTTCTGATACAGGCTTACAGCATGCATTACAATGTAATACGAAATGTAGACACTTCTGCTCTAAGTGGAAGTGACAGATCAGAGCTTACAAATTGCATTCATTCATTTAAGAACCGCCTGGGACCTCTAAATTGATCACATGTGTTGTATGGATTATGTAATATTAATTAGTGTGGTCTCCAATAGTGCAGCTGTGGTCTTTGATGGTTCTATTAAATCTCTCTTTTCAGGGGGTTGTAATTCAGTTCTGCAAGTCTTTTACTTCACGGGAGGAAAACTTGAAGTATAATTCTTTCTTCACTGAAATTGAGAAGTGTTAGCGTAGGTAGATGTGGATTTAAGAGTGAATCAAAGAAACAACAAAATGCATGAGGTCTCAGACTTTGAGGTATTTTTACACCTATCCTCAACTTTTATCTCTCTAGAATGAACACTTTTCATCTCAAAACTGAATATTTTCTGTTTGGATTAGAGTTAATACTTTCTTGCTACTGTAGTGTTAATTTTTTACATAAGCTGATGATACTTTGAGTTTCTTGATGTATGTTGTCAGTTATTATTCTGTATTTACGGTATGTATGCATAATATACAGTATTTCTGATGGACATATGTGGTCATTATTAGTGCAAGATTAAAATCAGGCAAAGGTGGTACGTTGTTTGTCCAAGGCAACATAAAGAAGAAGTTAAATTTTAAAGTGTAAGATCACATCTTCATGATTCCTATGCTCAGTTTTCTCAAGTTCAACTTTTCAGCAGTGTTGACTTGATGTTAAAATATTTTTATGAGGATGTGAACATGCTGCCATTATTTTGTGCTCTATTTTAGCTGCTGCTGGTTTGGGTGCTTGTACTGGGCCATATGGGATGTTAATGTTTTGAAGTGAATTAGGATTACTCACAAACTTTGCTCTGAAAGTTCATTTCTGCTAAGACTCCTGAGCTGGGTTCTAGGGCTGATTTAATTTGCAATATGAGTAGTGCATCTTCTGATTCACACCTTTAGGCTCCAGTCTGTCTAACAAAAATACTGGATAGTCGTAGTACAGAGAAATTAAAGGACTGTGCTAACTTCCTACAAATTGTATTAAGAATTTTAAAATGTCATTTGAGCTCTTTAGGATTATGAGCCTGACTGGGTGTTGGTGATTCCATCTGCAGTGAGGCTGCAGATGAAAAAAGTGTGACTTTTTTCTCTTCATGTGTAACTTCCAGTTCAGAATGACAGCAAACTGCTCCCAGCAGGATGCTCACAGCCCTTCCTGGCTGCTGGAGTATTAAGACTTCAGCAGTATTGTCTTATGATGGATTTGTGCTCTTTCCCCCAGACAATATTTACAAAACTTGTTATTTAAGGCCTGCATAAATGCTTTTTTTATATTAAGAAGTTTCCTATTCTGGTACGTAGGGATAAAAATCTGTCATTATGGAGCTATTTTGGATTTGTTTTGGGTTTGTTTTTTTTTTTTTTATGTTTCTCAAAACATACATTAATATTCATGTTGAAATTATGTGCTGCAAGTAGAATATGTCCTTTTGGATCCTGTTTTAAAGGAACAGTGGGCTCACATTCTCTTTCTTGTGCTTTTGATTTGTTATTTATTCATGCTTGCTCTGAAGTTTAGAGCAACTTTTTACAAAGCAGTTCTTTCCTTTCCAGTTACTCTCAGTGCCTTCCAGCCCTGAAGAGCTGTGCTGCACCAGGCCCACGTGCACATTGCATTCCTCCCGTGTGTGGCACGAGTTATTTCTCAAAGCAATGATGCTTTTAAAGTTTGCAAAAGCTTTGCAAAGTAATCCTCAAAGCATCCTGGGTCAACCTTATTCCAGTGACATGAAAATAAGATAGTTTTCCTTTTTTTTCCTGTTTGTATGCTGCTTCAATTCCAGTATGTTCAGTGTAATGAAAAATGGTATTTATTTTTTTCCTTTAAAATTACAAAATAAAACTTTGGCATGATCCACTAGAGTGGGAGAAATTAAGTGATCCACTGGGATCACCTGATTTGCATAATGGTTAATATACTCAGATTTTTTTTTAGATGAAAATATAAAAAATCCATGGGTATACACCTGCCTTTTAATAAGGATTTTTGTTGAGAGAACTGGATTGATCCACTGATCCATGTAATTATGTTGTCAATCTTTGTAGTTGATAGAGACAATTAATTTTGTTTTAATCTTTTGCCAAATGCAAAAGATTATCCTTCTGTTTAAAGGAGCTCCTTGATTATAAGTGTGATTTGCATCATCTGCTGAATTAAATTCTAGCTATATCACAAACATAATTAGAAGCAGAATGAGCTCTTACTATTGTTTAGTCTTCACGTTCTTCTGAATTTATTTTGACTTAGTTGTGTTTTAAACATGAACAGGTACCACCTTTAACTTCTTAGAAACTAACTTTTTAAAAAACACCCCCTTTGAAATTGCTTCAAAAAAACCACCTAAATGTCTACTGCAGTATTTTTGCCAATAGAAAATATCAGTTCTGCATGGGAACACAAAGTATTGCCTTATGCTTATTCAAGGGAGCAGCATTTCCAGGAATGCCTTTGTTCAAACATGTACTTGATGGATTTTATTTATTGGAGTCACTGCAGCTCTCTGCTCCTCCAACCAGGAGGAAGTCTGAATTCCCTTCACGTCCAGGACTCTGCAAGGAAGAGGTGGTCATACCTAGTAGATATTGATGCAGAATTTCAACACTTAGCTATCAGTTAATTTCCTCTCTACTTCTGGATAATTTTTCATCCCCATGAGGAACTTCCATTTCCATGAGAAATCAGCCTTTTTTAAATTTTAATTTAAAAAGCTATTAAGTAGACAAGCTGGACAGCAGCATTTTGCAGCTATTGTTATGCTGTGTGATCCGTCTGGAAATGTGTAGAAAAGACTTTTTAGGATTTAGTGAGCAGGTCCTATCTAATGTGCTACTCAACCTCATAGGTCCTCAGCATAACATCACATTTATCATTGCAAAATTACCTGTTGTTTTCCTGTAACTTTTTCTTCAACTTGTATTTGTCTAAAATGAGTATATTTGTGTGCCTTTGAAATCCTTGTTTGTCTGTGGGTTTTTTCTTTTTTCCTTCTTTAAATTAGTGATGAAGTAATTTCATAGCCATCTTTTCTCTAAATTTCAATGTAAGGGCCTCCTCTGAGGCTGCCCACCCTCAGCCAGGGTGGAGAAGGTTTAAAGCACGGTCTAAAACTGCTCTCAGTCCATTGCTGTAGGTCCTAAAGTAGCTTTGCCATAAAACCTGGTGGATCTGTACAAGTTTTAATCATCTGGCTTAATAGGGTGGCTCTTGTATTGAATACCCTGCATGGCTGAATGTTTGAATCACACTGTGCTGCTGGAAAATCCACCCCCAATGAGATCTCACTGGAGGTTACAGAGTGGTAGAAGGAAATGAAGTTAAAGGGCAATTTAACAATCTGCTGTTTGTATGGAATCAAAACTTTTCTTGAGCAGTAAAGATTTTTAACTTGATATGCTGAAATCAAAGAAATTGATCAAATAACCTTTTATTACTGAAAATTTTACTTAATACTTTTTGATGTCTTAGCAGTTTCATTTACATAAAACTTTTTCTTTCTTCATAATAACTGAATTTAATCATTCTGTGATTTTTTTCTACATGAAGGACTTTAGGGCTATATTTGGAGGAGGAAGATTGTGAGGTGTCAATGGCATTTCCAGTCTATTTACCGGGTTTGTAGAGATTTTCCTTCAAAATACAGGCTTTTGAAGAATCTGAAACATCTGAAGTGTTTGAAGATCCCAGAAGCTTCTATGTACTTAAGAGATACATCTTTATTTTGATTGAACTAACATAGAAAACTTAATAGATTTGATCAAGAGTGATAGATTTGGCCAAGACTAAGACTTGAGACATTAGTTTGTATTTTTTATACCAAGAGGTTTCATTTTAAAAAATTTTAAACTTCATGCATATTGAGAACAACATTTCAGCCTCCAGCATAGATTAAATACCATGACTTTAGTTCTTAAACTATAAAAAATTTTTAAAGAATGGCATAAACTATTAAGTAGTTTATTGTGTCCCTTCCTAAAGGCAGCAGAGAGGAAATGAACCAAAAGAAATGCTATTGTTCATGACAAATAGGCAAAGCAACACCAGTAAATAACAAGACCACTGGTAGTTAATGAGCAAGCCACAGTGGATTTTAAGATGATAAACCAGATTATTATGCTCATATTTATTTGATTTTGTCGCTGTAACAATTTGAGGCTTTAACACAGGAGCTCACGGGCTGCAGATCATGTTTTGCTGTGTGTAATGATACCATTTGTTTTGCTGTCCCTTGTTCAGGGCCAATTCAAATGTTTCCAAGTTTACCAACCCTTTCCTGTACCTCCAGCTAAATGTCTGACACTGGTATTATTTGTTTCCTCTCTTTTGTTAAGCATCCTGGAAATGCAGTGCAGGTGGTTCAGGTGTAGACCCTGCTGAATATCGAGGTAGTTCCATTACAGTAATAAAACCTTTTGTTGCAACTTTTGTAAGCCAGTTTTGTTATGAGGAAAATCTCGTATCTTCAGCCTTTTTCTGTGGCCAGTCTCTTGGTTTCCTGTAGCTCAGGTGCAGTGTTTGCACCAGTCACTGGGACAGTCAGTGCTCTATCCACAGCTTTCTTCTGATGCTGTGTCTAAACTCCCTGCTTGCACTCGTGTTTCTCAGGTCAATAAATACTCATGTGGACAGTGAAAAAAGAGACAATGAAAAATCGTGCTCATTTCCAATGTTGTTTCTTCTTCTTGGCTCTCTGACAGAATTTCTGATTTTCTTTGCTGTGTTCCTCCTGGCACCTGTTATCATTCTCTGCCTTCCCATTTCTCTGAAATGTGAGTGTCTCAGCCCAAAGTTGCTCCAAGCTGAGCTGGATTTCTTTCCTGACAAATCCTATCCCTTCCAAGTAGTACTAAGATCTATTTACCTGATGATTTCCTAGTATCCAGACAGTTAAAAAAATACCTGAGATACATTAAATTTAGTACTTCCAGTATCTTCTGCTAGAGCAGACTCCTTGATTAGCACTGTATAAATTATTTATTCATTCAGATACTATACATGAAAACTGAACAGATCATGTAAGCTTGCAGCAGAATGGGTCATTCATGTAGCTACTAAATAATACAATTATTTTATAATTTGATAACAAACTCAACTTTCTGTTAAATGTATCAGTCATCTATAATCATGTTAATCTTTCAGCTCTGTGGAAAAACACCTCTGTAAACTGGGGGATATTCACTTTACAAGGCTGATACCTGATCAGTGAAGCACAGCTGCCTTGGATGAGGTCCAGCAGTTTCTTGTGTACAGTTGTGGCAACAAATGCCAATAAACCCTGTGGTACAGGGCCTTTGCAGTCACCAGAGTTACTCAGGCCATTGGAACTCCTTCAGGATTCAACTTCAGGAGAAATTTTCAGGCAAGTTCTTTCTTTCAAGCCAAGTGGCTGGGCACTAATGCAGGGAGCATCACATCAGACAAGCTTTGGCAGATCAAGCCCTAAATCTCTTGTCCCACTGCCCAGGGCAGGTGTCCCACTCTGAAGGGACCTGCAGTCCTCCCGCTTCATCCTGAGGGAATATTCCAACACAGTTTAGTGATTTCTCAACAAGCCACACTGGCTAAAGACATGTCCCAGTCAAACAAACAAGAAAAAACCTGAAATGTTTATTTATCAGCATAAGTGGAGACAAACCCAACTTTTTTCCTACATGTTCTTGTACCACATAAAAGTACTTAAAATTATAGAAATGCTGAACCAGGCCTGCAATAATGGGTGCTTTTGCTCTTTTCACCTTTAACATTAGTTGAGTGAAAGGGAGTGATAGTGCTGAAGAATTGTGTGGCACTTGCAAAATGATGTTTTGTGTCCCTTTCTACCCTTTACAATATTGCTAAATATTAGGAAAATTCTGAAGCTGTGGATGTTGGAATGCAGACTGCTTATTGGAACTCAATGGAAATAGACTTTCCACCAGAACTGTAGTTGAGCTGTGTTTTTTAATAATTAAATTAACAAATATCACTTACTAACTCGGCTCCTAGTTACAGTATTTATGTTAAATAATACAAATAGTACTTATGTTGTAAATGGAAATCTTCATCTTGAAATGCGTTTTCTTTTGTGAGCCAGAATGTCCCTCTTTGGGTAAGTAAAATGAGTCTTGCAGACTCTTCTGGCAGGATGAAATCCAGGCTTCTTGGGTTTTTGAAAACTTATACTAAAAGTGAATTCTCTGAATCCTTCCTTCCTTTTTAAAACTCAAGGACAGCATTGCAGTACAGGACTGCTGAAACATTTGAGCTTTTACTCTAATCTATACTTTAGCTTTAAATGTCATGAATTAAAGTAATTAAGATTAATAGAATTAAGTTCTGAGCAAAACAAAGCATGCAGGCTCTGAACTCTTGCTTGTATCTTTCATTGTATCGGGTAAAGGGATATTAAGAGTACTGAATGGGTTCCCATGAAATAAATGTGTGCAGTTAAACTGACTACTATTTTTTGCTTCTTTTTGAGGGATTTTCTGAGCAGCACAAACTATTTTAGATAACAGAAATTACTGTGAAGGGCAGGATGTTAATAGATGTATTAAAACTGAAAGAATTGCTTTTGCAAACTGATTATTTTGCAGGATAGTTTTTATATCTTTAAAAATACATATTTTTCTCTTTAGCAAACTGCCAAATGCCTCTTAACATGAGCTTTTTGTAGTGTCAAGGAGGAATTTGGGCAGGTAGAAGGTCTATTCACTGCTTGTTAGCCAAAATGTATCCCTTGCCGTGCATGGGAAGGTACAGGTTGAGACAGATTAAATTTCTAGAAAATGTCAAGAGTGGAGAGATGACAGAAAAGTAGGGTGGCATTAAACAGAAGTTTCAGTTAATAGTTGAGGAGTTGTTTATGAAACACTGTTTTGTGTTACCTGTGTGTGTGTGTGTTGCTGCAGTGTGGTTTTATGTGGTTGTTGATGCTGCTCTGGGAGGGCACTTGTGTGAATGCACATTGTACCACATGTGACCTTAGGAGGCCCAGTGCTGTCAAGAGAATAAAAACAGTCGCTAGCACATCTTCTGGCTCCTGGAGGATTCAACAATCCACTGGGTTTTTGAAAATATGGCTCCTTTCAAGTGGGAAAAAGAGCAGAAGATAATTACAATCCTTTTTTTTTCCCCAAGGGAGCACACACAGCAGTTTTTGTGTTTGTAAGAGCGACAGATTAAGATTTTCTGAGGAGTTTGAGAGTGTTTTCCCGGAGGCATTATGGAAAGCATGTTCTGCCACGTGAGATTTATAATAACCCTCTAAGTGTTTGGTACGATTCGGGCCTGCTGGGTTTCAACAGCAAACCCTATCTCTGGCAGTGACAGGAGGGGGTTATGTTATCGTGTCCAGAAGGTAGGGGTGACACTCAGTGTGTGGGACTGGCTGAAGAGCTGTTGGGATCAAAACATCCACAAATTGTAAATATCCATCCTGTCTCCCAGGCAGCCCTGCCCACCGTGGGGTTCAGTGTCCCCAGGGAACTGCTGCTCATCTCTCAAACTGAGAGTAGATATGGAGCTTCACTGAGCTCAGAAAGCAGGGCTCCTTTTTTATGACAACTTAACATTCATGCTCATTTGAACTCTGAGAAAACAGCTTTTTGTTCTCAAGTGGAGCTGCAGTTTTCGCAGAATCTACCCCATTACACGAGGTACTAAAGGAAAGGAATTAAGAGAAGTAGTAAAGTCATGATGACTGAACAAATTGTTGGGCTCTATACTTGCTTTCCTCTCATCTCCAGGCTATTACAAAGTCAATTTAAATGGAAAAGGGAGCACGTAGCAACTGTTGTGTGTGTTGAGAGGAAATGTGTGCTTTCCAATTGATGGTGCTTTCAGGAGTGGGGTGAATCTGTCCCTTTGTGTTTGCAGCCAGCGCTGGGGGAGTGCCGTGTCCTTGGCCCAGGAACAGCCATGGAATTGTACTTCTGTGTGTTGGTGTTACCCCATGCTGCCTTCATTCCCTCCCATCCAGGGCACAGGGATATTACAGGGAGGGAGGTTCTTTCAGGGCTCAGGTGGGTGTTTGAAATAAACTACTTTTCCAGTGTCCAGCTCACTCCTTAAATTACACAGGGACTCGAGATTCCCTATCCTGTTGTCATACTTTCCTGTAGTGCTGATTGATCAGAAAAAACACTTTGTTATAACAGAAAATGGGTGTCGAATGAATTTAATATATGGAGGTGATGTTTTGTCTGGTATTTCTGTCTTGTGGGAACAGCTCAGAGCAAGATCTCTTCTTGGCATGGCAGAACATTAGGCTGTGTTAGTAGTTGTATGTACTGATTTGGACTCCTGAGCTGAGAGTTTTCAAGGTAGGCAATAGTTTTTAATTATTGCAAGAGGGAGAAAACATTTGAGAAAATCAGTGTTGGGTCTTGAGGAGCCAAGATTCCAGTAGACTTTTCCTAGATCTGTCAGTGCTTTGGTTTGCTGTCACTGGGAATTCAGTGTCAGCATCCATGATGAGTGAAAAATAATACCCATGAATGCTGTTATGTTTATTTTAATGTTATTACAATATTTAAATTCCATAAATAAGTTGCCTGGAAAGACAAAGTTTTATAATTATGGTATTTTGATTTTGCATGTCTGTACACTGAAGAAATCCCTATTAGCAGGCACAGTCTCATAGTAAATATGACTGGAGAGCTGCAGGGAAAGTGGATGTGCAGTAGCAGGAGTGCCAATGTAATTATATTTTGTTCTTCTGTGTGGTTACTCCCAGGGGAGAAGGAAGTTGGTAATTAAAGTGATTAGGTACCAATACTGTTGTGGTATTAGCTGGCACACAGGCAGCACTCAGAGCTGTGTCACTTCATAGTGGAGCTTTGTATATGATTTACTCGAGGTAGAAGTATTTAGAGTAATTAAGGGGAATAAGAGCTTAGCTGTTTAGGGGTAATAATGACTGCAGAAGTAGCAATAGTAAGGGTGTTTTGAAACACCTGGTGACAATCTGGCCCTCTTTATTTCTGCAAGGGTATAGTGAGAGCTCCTGGTAGTTTCTAAAGCAACTGTATTATTTCTCTAACTGACAGATCTTATGCAATCAAGCACCTTATGCTTAACCTCTGGTTGTATTTCCCCTTATTTTTTCCTGACCTTGAGTAAATGATTGTCATTTTATGTTCCAGCCAAAGTCCTTGAAATGTTCCTCTCCAGAAAGGGACTCAATATCGCTGTGCTGTTCCCTGAAGATTGCTGGGTACTGCGAGGGTGGAAACCATTTGCTATTACTTAATGAAAAAATGTCCTCCATAAATCACCTCTTCAAGTGGAGCTCACAGTGAAACAGCATGAGTCTTTAGCACTGCCAGCACTCTAATAGACTTATATATCCTGGGTACTCATTATTTGCTGGTTGTTAATTATAGAGTGTGTTTAAGACAGGAAATCTGGTGTGCTTCTTAAGGAAAAAGCAGCATGCCCCATCCTACAGATGAGAGGGAGAGGGAGCAGACAAAGGAGGGGAAGGAAATGTCTTTCAGTGTGATTTAAAGGAATGGACTATGTACTTCACCTACAATGAAACACATCTAGTGTTTTAATACATGCAATTGTCTGGGTGTTTTTACTTTTTACCCCTGAATACTGAGGCTAAAGAATTTTAAGACCTCTAGAAAGGTTTTTGCTGTGGCAATTTGGGTGCATCTTTGGGAGATTTTGTTTTCCATTATGGTAAAAATAAACTTCTTTGGGTAGATGTGTTAAGGGTGTCCCTGGGGGGGAAAACTGGAGCTTTAAGATCTTTATGCAGCTCCCTGCTTATTAGATCAGTTAATCTAATTAAGTGGTTTACTACTCTGACTTCACACAGGCATGAATCAGAAGCAATTCATCTCTGAAGTCAGTTGTGTGCAATCATTACCCTGGTGGTGGGGAGATGAGGGCTAAATCCGGTGCCTGTGAGATCACCTCTGCTCCCTGCTCCAGGAGATCACATTCACGTGTATGTCACCGGGTAAAGTGTATAAATAGCTTTACAGCAAGGATTGACAACTCCAGTTTTCCTTCCTTCAGGCAACTCTTTTACCGGCTGCTTTCCATTTCTGACTTTCTGGAAGGCTTCATTTTCTTCCTGTCGATGGCACAACTTCAACAGAGAGGCCAAAGGGCTCTGCCTGCAGAGGCACTTTCTGCTCTTGGGGACTCCCTGTTCTGTCAGGGAGTGGCAGGTTTTGAGCCCACTCCAACAGGAGACAATGCCTGATGCTCATTGCCTGCTTTCCAAGCTGCCTTACAGAAGGAAAGATCTTCTCCTGTGGCTGAAAGACTGCTGTTTGAGAGGGAAGACATGGAGAGTAAATGGAAAAGACAGGAAAGGTGGTGCTCACCTGGTCCTTGTAGCCAGGCTTTGTCATTCAGCTCTTAATATTTGTTATCAATAACAGTGAAAAGGCACGGGTTAGTTATAAGTAAGCTCACACATGATCTTGGAAAGAGTGAAATGCTTAGATATGGGGGAATGGAAAACTTGCTGCTCTGTTGGAGATGTTCTGTGTGAAGCTGTCATACCCATGGGAGCAAAGAAAATAATTGGAACAACAGAGGTTTCTCTTGATTTCTTGCTGGCTAATGATCCTCATTTGTCAAAATGTAGGAGGGAGAGACAGCATTCCTTTCCTCATGAAAAATCTTTGCGTATCTTAATTTCTGATAGTGTGTACACACGTTGTCCATTAAGTCTCAGAATTTTCTTCTGTACATTCCTGGCTCCTCTCAGATATTGTTGCACGTGGAAGGTGCTTAAAGCCCAGCTCTGTTCTGCTGGAATGGTCTGCATCCTGTCCAACCCATGTGCTGTGCCTTGGAGCAGAAAGGAGCTGACATAAAACTGACGACAGGCTGTCTCTGTGGCAGATTCTTGTCTTCCTGCAAGATGTGGGCTGTACAGAGTCCAATGGCTGTATCAGACCAGGAAATCTGCAAAAGTATGGGTTATGACTGGAGTGCTAATTAACACAGAGAGTTCTTTCATATAGCGGTTTTATTGTACTACAGGCCTTAATAAGGCTAATTACATGCAATTTGTATCAATAACCTGTCAGGCTTGAAGACCAACAGTACTAGAGAAGCTGTAGTAGGAGCCATAATTTCCTTAAGAATACTTGGCACCTTTGAAGACATCCTTTTTTTGTCACATAGCCATTATGTCATTTTTATTGGTGTTTAAACGTATATTTATAGCATAAAAACTTTATAATTTTGCAGGAGGTGAGTGACTTTCCAAAGTGTTTTTAGTAGGGGCCCTGGCATAGCTGGACATTAAGACTTATCTCCAGCAGAAGTGGTGGAAGAAAATCTTTTCAAATTACTAAGAACCTAACCTAAAAAAAAAAAACTGAAAGAAACCCACCCCCCCAAATAAACTGGTGTGATACACCAGGATTTCTGGGTCTGGTTCGGGGTGACCCTGTAAGACAGAGACGTGGCATTAACTGGAGAGAGTCCAGGAAAGGTCCACAAAGAGGAGGAACTGCGGATCTGACTTTAGAGGAGAAGCTGAGAGCTGGGACTGTTCATCCTGGAGGACAGCAGGCTCTGAGAGAGGTTTTATCACTGAGCGTGAGTACCCCAGGTGGGTAATGATGAGAGGCTCAGGCTCCTCTCAGTGGTGCCCAATGCAGCGGGCACAAATTGAAGTACAGAAAATGAAGCAATTTGGAAATTGAGTAACCCATTCTAGTTGGCCCTGCTTTGAGAAGGGAGATGATCTACATGATCTCCAGAGCTTCCTTCCAAACTCTCCTGTGACTGAGATGGCTCTATGCGGTGCTCGTCTATGCAGCTCTGAGATATCAGTGCAAAGATACTTGGTAGTCTTTTTATTTTCTCTTTACACCTGTTTGTTTTTTCACTTTTCAGTGCTGACTTTAGACAGAAAAATGTCAAGGTCATGTTCTGACCTAAGACTGTAGCACCATGCTGCTAATCAGAGGTCATTCATACCTCCTGCTCTGTAGTTGCTTTTTCTAAAGAGCCCTCCTCTAAATATTTTTATTCCTTTATAGCTCTGATGAAGAGAGGGAAGTTTGGCCTGACAGTTCAAGAATGGCTGTTCTGTATTCAGACAGGCACCAGCTGTATAACTACTGCTGATTGCCTAAGATTTCTGTAAAAAAAATAAATCCCAATTTTGTAACAATTTTGTATGACCTCTGCTTACTCTTCACCTCGGTGTTGGTTTCCAGATGCCTGGACTCAGGTCCAGTGGTTGGGCTGAAATGTGTCTGTTGCCTCAATCAGCACCATTACCTTATCCTGTATAAATGGAGGGGGGTGTTGGCTCATTTCAGTGTGCAGAGCTTACCTGAGCCAGCTGGGCTGTTCCACTGGGGGCCCTAATCTCTGATGGACTGCAAGGGTGAGCAGTGACTGCTGCTGGTGGAAGAACAAACCTTGTTGTGGTGTCCGTCCGCCACACCGTAATCACTGTAGGAAAGCCTCTGCTTCCCTGTCTCATAAGCAGATGCAGTGCTCCTGGTGAATTCATGGAGGTCAGAGCCGTCGGGAAGTGAGTTGGAAGCTTTGACAAAGCACAGAGGAAGGATTCTCAATGCTGAAGCTGGCGCTAGGCTGTGCTGGCTTTGCTGTTTGTTAGTACCCACGCAGTTGTGAGGTCTGTGTGAGTTACTCAGCCCTTTGCCTTTGCAGGGATCTCTCATGGGGTGAAAGGCAGTGCTCTGAACAAACATCCCCGTGGCCATGTGGGACACGCTGTGCTGTGGGGGCTGTCAAACCTGTGAGCTCCAGCTGTGACCTCAGTGCAGGAGCTGCTGCCCGAGGCGGTGACAGCCCTGCCAGGTGCTGGAGTGGCCAGGGCTGGCAGAGTCAGGGCTCACCCCACTTTGGAAAGCTGTGCCTGATAGTTGGCAATCCATAATAGTCTCCTAAAGCGATGCTTCTGGCAGTGTTTGTAGAGGGACTGTTATTTGCTGCCTGAGTTCCTGAAGGCATGCTGGAGATAAGGAGACTGCAATGATCAGGTGGCACAGGGAGCAGCACGGAATGAACTCTGCTCTCCAGTGAATGCAGAATTTGGAAAGGTCAGGACAAGTTGGGACTTGAAAATGTGCTGCAGGGAGAGAAGATGGAGCAGAGCCTTGTGGCCTGAAGACCCTGCTGGAGGAAAATCTGGTGGTTTGCACTGCCTGTGGCTCTGCTCTCTTCCCATCCTACCAACCAGAGCCCGCTTACCATCCCACAGCAGAGTCTTACTGAGTTGAAGGGTTTAGATGAAAATTACTTCATTTTCAATTTATTTCTTGTCGACAAAAATGGCATCTCTTTAAGGGTTTACATAGGTGACATGATCCATCTTCTTCCATTTTCTTCTCAATAAAAAACGATTTAAAAAAGGTATGTCAAAATGTTTTGGATCCAGGCAGTGAAGTAGTTTGCTATCACCACAAGGAGGCTGAGGATCCTTCTGCTTTCTCATGTGCTTTGTATTGTCACAGCCTTTGGAGATTATCCAGAGCAGAGAGAGGCTGGTACGTCTGATGTGGCATATACTAATTCTCTGCAGAAAATAAATATTCTTTGTGTTCTGACAAACTCACAACAAACAAATAAAAAATGTGCATTTTCTAACTGAAAACACACTGAACATCAGCTAAAGTCCAGCAGGCTCGAGATCTGAGTCTCCTTTTAAATTTTCCTCAGAACAAAAAGATATCATGAAAAATACCTTTTTTCTGTTTCCCAGTGAAGCAGAGATTAGGAAAAAAAAAGCCCTATCTTTCTTTTTTCCATAAACTCCTCCTGAACATGCTTGAAGCATTGGAAAAATTAGTAGGCATATGATAAATGGCCCACGAGCGGCAGATGCAGTAATCTGTGTGCCTTTCTAAAATAACTGTCTTAAGGGGAACTTTTATGTCGTTATTTCTTAGCCACTCTGGTTATCAGAATGGCTCTGCACAGCAGCATATATCATGCTTTTATTTTAATTAAACATATCTCAAAGAAGAGCTTGTAAAAACGTAGCCAGAGGTATTTTATAGGATCTGAACCTGAGGTCATTTTGTTCTATTCATCTCATTTGCATTCAGGAGCTTCTCCACATTCTCTGTGAGCAGAAGGGTTGTGGGGCACAGGATGGGTGAAGATCATGGTCTGTGCAAGGGGGCTGTTTCTACATCAGTAGACTTCTTTGTAATGTAGCTGCTATGTAACACTTATATCATCTTTTACAAGGGAAGAGTGATCATTTATTTTAGGAATTTTACCCTTTCATTTTCCAAAGCAGGTTAATGTATTTTCTCAAACATCTTTGGTCTTTCAAGCTGTATCTGAGTGATAGCTCCAGTCTGCCTTCTCAAACACTAAAGAGTGCAGTTTTGATTATGCTGAAACCTTAATATTTCTAGAATCACCTTTTAACAATGTTTTTTGGTTTATTCCTTGGTAGCAAAGAGGCAGATGAGCAAAGTGCCCAGTTCCTAAGAATTCTCTGGGAGACAGAGCTGAGTGCAGTAGTTTCAGTACAGGGTAATATTGAAGTAGATTGGCTGAATGGAGCTTTAGTGGAAGGAACATTCATAAAGGATATGTGAGAGAGTGTATTAAATGGACTTGTGTCAGGATTCATTTGTTATATTTACTAGGGATTTGCCTGCTTACTGCACAAGTACCTTTTATTACTGTATTGAATTTAGGCATCTTCCACTCCTTGGGAAGATAACTTTTTCCCTTTGCGTGTGCTGCAATTTACTTTTTATTCTCTTCCATCTGCTATCAAACCCACAACTGATATACTTTTTTATCAGTGTTGTGATACTGCAGATGGAGAAGGTGTTTCAGTGCAGTGGTTTCTGCGTGGTGTTTTGGCAGTTTGGCTGCCTCCCTTGGAGAAATCCAGGTGACATTGTACAGTAGGATTGGTCGCTGATGTTTGTGACATGAATTTGTTAGGATAGGAACTTGTTGGTTGTGTGATCCTTGATGGAGTAACTTCACCCAGACCTTGTATTAGCTTTTAAAACAGTTTTTGCCAAAGACACCACGGGATTAATGCTGAGGTGTGAGCTGTCTGCTTTCCACGAGAGATTTCTACATTCACTTAAATACAGAGAAGAGATTCTTTCTTCAAACTACAGCACTGTGCAACCACTGGTGAACTTCACAGGGCTTTGTATGACAATGACGAGGGCTGGGAGATCAACCACTGTGGAAAAGAAGCCTCCTTCAGGCAAATATATTTTATTTTATTTCTAAGCTTGAAAGTTAAAAAATGCATATACATTTTGAAAGCATTTTGGGTGTAGCTGTACAGTGTATAAGACAAACAGATACATATTTTTGTCCCACTGCAACCACAGATATCCTTCTAATCCATATTACTTAAGTTTCTTAGTATTATAGAATGTGAAATAAATCTTAAAAACCTGAATGTTTCTTATGCATGAAACCTGATCACAGTGTGTACAGTTCAGGAATCTAAATTCTGGATAACCCAGTGGTTCTAGTATAGCAGAGTCGAATTTTTTTGCAGATGGAGTTATATTTATTCTGGAATCTTACAATAATGTGGTATGATTACTCTTGATTTAAAAAATATTCTCCAGTGATAGAAAGACAGTGTTCAAGAACCAGGTGGACATGGCACTTAGTGCCATGATCTGGTGATCAGTCAAAGCTTAGACTTGATGATTTCTGAGGTCTTTTCCAGCCTGAATGATTCTGTGATTCACAATTTGCATATTCATAGCAAGTGTAGGCTTAGACCTGCAAAGTTAGCTCTGAACTGTTAGTTTATCTAAATAATGGTTACCCCTCCATGAAATATAGCTGTTCCCTGTTTATTTGGAATGTTATACCTGTATTTTAGAGCTACTGCAACTAATTAATCAAATGGGGTCTGTGATAGCATTTGAACTGTGTCAAGCTTATACGTGCAATCTAGCAGTTAACAGGATGTTTGTGTGTGATCACGCAGGCATATATGTTACAGGTGGAGGGGAGGATGTGGGAGCCGGTGTTACCGAGCTGATCCAATCCTGACCTGAGTTTATTCATCTTGTCACCACCTAATAATGCTGTAACATACCGTGGAGGGTTCCTGTTACTGTGGTGTGGGGATATCTTGTGGATCAGAAGGAGGTTCTGTCTTGATGGTGTCATTTCTGCTGCTGCCGAGGGCTTCGTTCTCGGCGCCGGTCACTGCAGTGCTAACCACGGTCCCCTCCAGCCTGGCTGCAGTGGCAGCAGGGCTGCTGATTCCAGAAAGCTGGAGCTGGACCAGCCCAAGCTACGAGAACACCTGGGTGTGACATTCATGTGAAGAGAAGCAGGGCTGTGCTGAAAACGTTTGAAAAAATTTATATTCCTCCCTGCAATAGATACAGGATCTATTGTTCCACTGGCTGTTGGGTTCTTACCACCTTCTAACTAATCTGTGTGAAAAGGGATTGAAAATGCAAATAACTTGAGACAGCTCAAGCTGAAAGAGTAGGGAGTTTTTCTGAGCCATTAATACTGTTCTGGGTAGAGGCTTATCTGGCCCCGGGTTAATAATGCACATCACAACACTCCCAGCGTCTTGCAGTTCCTTTGGCTTCTGTTAGCAACACAGCTGGACTCCTACACCGCTTTTACCTTGTTTAAAAAAGAAATCTAATTGGTCATTAAACTGCATTAGCATCTGTAATGAGCCCAGGCATCCCTTTTCAGCTTTTTTCCTTGCCTGTCTTCAAGAAGCCTCTGTCGGCCTGTTTGATGTGAGCGCTAAGAACACAGCAGTGTAGTTAAATGCAAAATTTTGTTCTAAGAAATGGTACGATTAAATTTTAATTAATCTCGTCATTTATCCTGATCCCTCAACAGAAAAGGAATCATTTCTCTGTAATATTTACTAGTGTATGGAATTATTTGAAGTCCTAGTGCTTCTGAGTTAAAATGAATAATTTTTTACTTACTAGAGTAAAACACGTAGATATGATATAAAGGCAGCAATATATCAGTCTTCATGTTTAGAACCTTTCTACAACTTGAATATTGGCCTTTTTTACTGGTATCAATGTATCCTCATTTTTCTTTCCTGTTATTACCTGATTTCGTGTGAAAATTTTTTCATGTGGTTCTTTTCCTAAATTCATTAGATTTGGCATGGCTGTTTATTGTATCATCTTGGCATCTGGCTAGTGTAGCTCCTTTGAAACAAACAATGTGCTTGAACAAACCCTTATAAAATTAACCTTTTGATCTAAGCAGACAGGTGCATGTACAGTATGACTGCAGTACTTGCTCTGTAAAACTTATTTAGCACAAGTAAAACATTTTTGTGCTCTCCTGTTAACCTGTTTCCATCCGATGGAGCATTTAACAGCTTTTTCAAAACATTTTTAGAATTTGTTATTTTTACATCTTCTAGCACATTTGGCTGTCAAAAGCAGTGTCTCTTAACTGGATGAAAAAAAAAAACCCCAAACTAAAAAGAGCTCTGCAAACCTGCAATATAAATAAAGCATTTCAGTCTTATTTGGAAAGCTGTAAATCTCTGTACTATAACATATGTTCCAGGGGAAGTTATAAACCCCTGTGCAATTGCTGCTGCTCTGAGCCTCACCTGAACTGCTCAGACTCCTGAGTGCAAGGTCTAGGAACTGTGGTTTGTTCATGCAGGAGTGACCAGTGGCACATGAAATTCAGACTTTATGCCTATGGCCAAAGGCTGAGTGGCACAAATGTGCCAAGGCCTTAATTCCCAGTGTGTTTTGGACGTGGAGCTTCATTATTCTTTCTGCAGTAACTGATTTTGGGGTAAGTGAATAAAACTGGTATCCCTGCTGCAAGGCATTTCACGCCCTGTGTCGTGACCTCGGCTTTCAGGGTGCTGTTTGGACTTCAAATTCTCTATCCTATGGTCAGAGCATAGAAAGTTCTACATGTTTTTGTCTGTGGTTTTTTAGCTTGATTTGGTTGGTCTTTTTTTTCCTTTCTCTGTCATTTTGTCAGGTTTTTTTCTTTTTTATCTATGAATTCTATCATTATTATCCTGCTCAGTGAGGGGTTTGGGGTTTTCCTTAATGATTTACAGCTGTTCTGTGTGAGAAGGGAGAGGCATGCAAGCTAAATACACAAAAGATCTATGTTTTAATAATAAAATGCCAAGGAGTGTTACAGCACTGTTACAATACCAGTACTCCCACCACAGGCCTCATGCATATATTCATGATATGAGACCACCACGTGGGAGAAGCACTATGAGCAGGGGGGAGAGAAAATGAATATTGATAAAACATGTCACAAACTGTGAACAGCCCACAGGAAATATCTAATCTTGGTGGGTATGCTTAACTGAGGCAGATTAAAATCTAAATCCATGCAGCTGATGATGTTTTTTATCTTGAAAGGTCAACTGGGTATTTGACACTCCTGGTCTCACCAGGAACCTTTGTAAAAGACATTGGGGAGGGTGTCTTCAATACATTTTATTTAGAATGGACATTTATGGCTGGTCGTTGACCTTGAGATTCCATTAGCAGTAATGAAGGGCGGCAGTAATGCCTTGTGCCGAGCACAGTAAATGATGCATATACACAGATGAGAGCAGTGCCCTGCTCCACGCTGGGCTGGGGTGTCCCACGGCACTCTCCCTGCATTCCTGGTTCCAGTAAGGTAAAAGGAAGCAGTTAGTGACACTAACAACAGTGGCACTGCTTTGGAAATATTTTTTTAGTTTACAGTGTGCTGGAGTTCTGCTTTTTCCATTTCCCTTCTTCCCTTCTCTCCCTTTTCTGCCTCCTCTCTTTGGTAAAACATAGGACGAAGTTTCTAATTCTCTACAGAAAGAGGACAAACTCTGTTTCCTAATCACATATGAGTTCAGTTGAGAGCTGTCAGAAAGATATATTACCGAGTACAATAAAATGTTTCCAGAGTGCCCTTACATGAAAATGTTTTAAACTCCAGTTATTTGTAGAGTTTCAAACTGGCTCTGGGTGACATTCATTGTACCAGAAGCACAGTGTGTTGTGTTGAAGGATCAACAATCACAGAATGGTTTGTGTTGGAAGGGAACTTAAAGATCATGTAGTTCAAACCTCCTGCCACAGGAAAGGACAACATCTCCAAGCTCAACCAGTCCACCCCAATGAGCAGGAATTGAAGCAAAGGTGCCAAGAAGGAACTCAAACTAAAGTATAAAGTAGGCAAGAGGTGGAAGCAGGGAAAGGTGACCAGAAGGGAATACACAGATACTGTCTGCGTGTGTGGGACGGGACTGAGAAAATCATCCCTGTGGCTCTCATAGTTATTGTTCTCGTTCCTCTTTGGTGGGACTTGGGGCTGGTTAGAGCCCAGAGAACTTCAGGAGGAAATGAAATCAACTTCTCCATTCTATGACTTCCCCATCCCCATGACATTGTTTAGTTTGTGATAAGGAGAAATCCCGATGTCTTAAGCTAAACACAATATCAGCAATAATCGGGCTGGCTCATATATGATGGAAGCACAAGAGAGGAAAACTAAACCATATTCTGAGCTGCAGACATTCAGTTTATGGTAGTGGTCACTGAGAATAGAATATTGCACTCCTTTTTTGTCATCATAGTTGGATTTAACCTGAGACAATTTTTAATTCTCTTGATTTTCTTCCCTATTCCAAATTAATTTATTATTAATGTGAGAGGTTTTGTATGTGGATAGGGCATGGGTGTATTTTTTTCTTGTTGGTTTCTAATATAATCAAATATTTTTAATATGTCCCAGAACATAAGATTTCACTTATTTAATATCAGTTTAGAAAAAACATGTATATGTATAGATGCATATACTTCAAAGAATGTTCTCTAGATAATGCTTCAGTCTAATCTTCTTTGAAAGGATATAAGGAAGTGCCTAACTTAAGTATGAGACTGTGAGCTGCTCCTGAGTTGTGAAGAACAAATGAAGTTATGAGTTTCACATTTGAGTGACTTGTATTAATTGTCTCTCCTGTCTGTACTTGGATATTATTTGCCTAGAGAAAATAGCTCAGCAAAAATTTGTCCAGCCTAAAAGACTAGCAAATTGCATAGTTCTATCAAGTTCAGCTAAACCCACTGATTTTTCCTGCCCTCCTTTCCATCCTTGTTATGCAAGTTGTTTAGCATGAAATAACAATTTTTTGATAAATCACTAGAAGACCCAAACAATTGGCATTGTCAGCAAATTAAAACCATAAAGATAGCAGGCATTCAGGCTTTAGAAAGTACATTGTTTTCTTAGTAGAATAGGTTGCAAATAAAAAACAGTAGAAGTTGACCACTGAGATTTCATTGAGCCATGGCAGTGTTGGCAAAAGGATGGAGGTTTTAAAGGTCATATTGGATAAATCTTATTTTTAAATGTAAAGTCACCTGAAAATCATACACATCCTTGAGAAAAGAAAGTTTGCCTTTGGAAATGAGGCTTGCCAACCTTGTCATTATACCAAGCTGAAAAAGCAATTTGGAACCCCCTACAGGTTCATATTTTCCCTTTCAAAACAACAGAGGGAGAGAAAAGAGAAGCTGCCACCACCCAAGCAGCAAACTTCACCCGTGGTCTGTTGTCCAGCAGCTTGGCCACTAAAAAAACCCCTTTTCCTGCATCAGAAGGATCATTACTGCTTTTTTGGGGAGGCTTTGGAGCATTCCTGATGGGTTGGGTTCTGCTCCCTGCCAGCTGTGGGTGGCAGTGGGGCTGGGTTGTCCGATGGCAAAGCTTAGGATCTTGTGGAGCAAAGCTCAGGATCTTGTGGAGCAAAGCTCAGGATCTTGTGGAGCAGCATCTCCAGCCAGGGCCTGGAGCACACCGGGTTGGAGGTGCCCTGAGCTCAGCGTGGACGCAGCCTTGCCTTGGGACAGGCTCGCCTGCTTTAGTGAGGGTTCACTCAGAAGACCTGTGGAAGAAAGTGTGAGGAGACAGTAAAAAAAGGCAAATGCTGACCTCTTCTTCGCCACTGAACTGGAACGTGGCACCTCAACCATCTACAAAGACCTTGCTGTGAATTAGGTGCAATTTTTTTAATATCTTCTCTCATGGAAGGAACCAAACCTTTTCAAATCTGAACCTGCTGAAGGCATCTAAAGGACCCTGCTCTACTGATAAAAAAGTTTCTGAAAAAGAGCACTCTGGTAACCACTTGATGTATCTGTATAGTATTTTGTAATGTCTTTAATGCCTGTTGAAAAAAAATGTTGAACTTTAAGGTCCCCTGATATATAATGCTCTAGTGCAAGCTGGGTACTTCTGGGCTTGCACCTCTGACTCTGGGTCAAGTGCTAAAAGTTCCTATTTGGAGTGGAAAATAAGAAATGCTATCCAAGGTTTAGCTGTGCTGTGCTGGTGTTGGGATGTGAGGCAGAGTGGATTCACCTTGGTACAGGTAAGCCAGAGTTGCTACACACGTTACACACAGAGAAACTCTGACTTTTGTCTGACCAAACCCTCCAGGAAGGTGGAGCACACTGGGTACTCTGCTTCCTTTTAGTATCACCAGACATTAAGTCAATCCCTTATCCAACAGACACTGACTGCATGCATCCTTGGCTCAATCTTAGCTGATTTCATTAAAAATAAAATATTTAGTATTAGTTTCACATTAAAAATATTTTCTTAGTTTTAGACAGTATTTGTAACACATTTTTTCTTTTAGCCTGCAGAACAGTACTTAAGTGAAAGTTTTATCATGGCATGCTAAAAACTGGTTTGTTACTGTGACTTTATTTTCTGCATAATTGCATACTTAGATTTGAAGAAACATCTTTACCCTTAAATATAAATATATTCACAAGATAGATATTCTCTAATTATTTGCTCTTGACATGTATGTTTTTATTAATAATTTGACATTTAAGTGAAAAGTACCTCTTCATCTTGTAAAACTTAAAGCAACAACTAATTAAGGCAGTAGTTCTGTTCTGTTTGAAGAACAGTTATTTCTTTTGGAGTGCGCTGCAAGCCTTGGTTTAATGTAAATTAACAGTGTTTTCTGTTTATAAAGTTGAAGTGTTCCATTCTGAGGTCCTGATTTGAAGTTCACTGCAGCAGCTGGGGAGTGGTGTGAGCAGTGGTGCCCTGGGAGCCCAGGGACACCCGGGGAGGCACCTGTGAGTGCAGCATCATTTTCTTTTTGAAGTTATGTTTTGATAGAGGTGGATTAATTTGGTCTTTTCTTAAAAAGATATGTTGCTGGTGCTTGCAATTGCAAGTTAGAGTACTGTGAAGCATCAAAAGTTTAGAGAAACTTCTCTAGAAAATATTTTCTGGTGCTTCTGCAGGACGGTGTAATTGTGGTGCTACAGCAAAGCTGGGTTTTCTGCAGCTTGTCATTCTCAGAGAACACTGCCTTTGAGATGCTGCTTAAAATATGAGAGCATCCAAGGAGCTGAGTTTCATGTTTCCATTTGAATTGTCAAAAAAATCCTGTAACTTATTTTTTTATTAAAAAGTTAATTAAAAAGTTCATTTAAAAAATCCTGAGCAACTTCTTCAGTAATGAGAAAATCTGCTCATTAGGGTGTTCCAGCTTTGACTTTGTAGTTTCTGTGATTTGGAGTCAGCTACCCAAAACTTCAGTCTCATTAACACTGAGGAAAAAACAATCTTTTTCTCAAGGGATTAGCTATAATCAAACACTTAAATAGCCTAATACCACTTCCCTGTTAAGGATGACTGATGGCTTGGTTCTGCATAAAATCTTTTGGTTAGGTGCTTTTCTTTTCTTTAAATCCAGGTACCTCCCAGTGCATCCTTATCCAGGAAGACCACAGCACACTTTCTAACAAAGTTGTGTGCCTGGTTTAGAGCAAGCATTAAGAAGAAAAATTTAATTTATTCTCTCTTAACTGATCAAATCCTCCCATTATTCATAAATGGGAACACTGAAGCAGTTGTAAGGGATTCAGCTTTGTTTTGCAGTATTGCTTGAGCTGAAGCTCGTGCTGCTTTTCATTTTTAGTGGGTGAAAAACTTGGGAAATAAATGCCTGTTAAGAAATTACATAGAACCCAGCAATTTGTTATACTTTTCCTTTGCTTCATGGATTCTGACATTGCCTAGGAAAACAAAGATTTAAAGATATCATGTAGATACTGCTGTCTCTAATAGTGATATATTGAGATGTCACACCTGTCAGCCATTTTTTATATAAAATATTTAGTCTTAAATGATGTCAAAAGTAAAAGTTTAATAGTTTTTATTTAAATGAAAAATATTACCCTTGCATCTGCAAATTCACACGTGACCACGCAAATTAAATTTAGGCATAGAAGAAAAAGGGGAGGTATTCTGAGAATGTACCATGAGGTAACAAACCAATTTAATGTCATCAGTGCAGAAAAAAGGAGGAGAAAAGGCAATTCTGAATGTTGAGAAAAGAACACAGTCCACATGCACACTCTCTGGAATGAAGAGACTCTGCTCATGGAGAGGTCACAGCACACAATCCAAGTGGGAAATATTTTACTTTTTTGGTTTATAACATCTTATTTAGCCCATCAGCTTGCTGGAATGGGTAATTTTTTCCTGAAATGTGGTTTATTAGTTACAAATTTAGAAATGTATAATGAATCAGTGTTCGGGATTTCTTTAGCCTTGCCTCCCCAGTGCTGCAGTAAAGGGATGGAAGCCTCCACTGAAATGGTCAGCTGGAATTTTCAGGATGTAACCAAACGCTCTGAGTGAAATGATTCCATTCCAACAGAAAGCAATCGGCTGTAGTTCACCTGTGTGGAGAAAAGTGTGGGTACCAGAATCAAATCAGAAATTATTTTCTATTTTATTTAAATAAAGGCATTTCAGTACATGAAATTCATTGCTACAAATACAGCAAATTCTGCTTGTGTTAACTGAAAAATCAGTTCAGGTCTTAGATATTTGTGAAAATAACGGAGAGAGGTAGGATCAGTCTTCTACAAATTATTCCTCCTCTTCTTTCCTGACATTTCAACCCTTGTTCTTAAGATTTTTTTTCTTTAACCTAACAAACTCCTTTATATCAAGGAGTTTATCCTTCACTGTCACAGATGCTGGCACAGAATTCAGCTGAAGAAATTGATTTAGTGTTTTGATAAAGGAGAAAAATTAGGTTGGCTTTACAGAGAAAACATTTAATAAGGATAAAAAATAAAGTCAAAGCACAGTGTTTGTCTCTAACTGACCAGAAATAAGACATTGGTTGACATGAAAAAGCATATAGCTGCTCCATTTCTTGGTTCTGAATGACCACTATCAAGTCGTATTTGGTTTTAATTACAGCTTAGTAAGAGTTTTTACAAAAGCCCGTGTAGTTCATAGAATTAACTGAAATAAATACTTTCTTGAAGTGTTTACGGCCAAAATCTCATAGCTTGAATGTAAAATATAGGAACCCGAAATTTAAATTATGCAAAGGCTTGAGCTGGATATTACTTTTCTAATAAAATTCAATAGATTTTTCAGCTGAGAGGAAAGACGAAGGAATAATAAATGCTCATTTTACTTAGGGGTTTTGTACTTTAAGCTCCCCTGGGATGGTTTTTGTTATCTTCAGTCTTTCTGTATTTTCTGTATTCATATCAGGCAATGACTGAGAGAATCACATGTGAACAGAACTTTCTCCTTAGTTTGTTTTTGGCAGAGAAAAGGAGCTTTGTGTTGTCTGGTCTGTCTCCCGCAGTCCTGCTGGGAGGGTCTGTAGCAATTGCAGGGAAGGCACTACTGCAACACTTCTCACTTGAGAAGATGCACTCATTTTTACATGAAACTCAGGCATTTCTCACCTATCAAGGCACGTTTTCCTTGTCTTAGACTATCCTGAGCTGGAAGGGACCCACAAGGCTCACCAAAGTCCAACTCATTTACTGTAGAACTGAGTCACTGACACAGCTGATGGCTTTGTCGAGGTTGCAGAGTACATTTAGGATGGAGCCAGGAATTATGCCAGGAAATGCAGCATCTGATGCTTTTTTTTTTTTTTACCCCAGAGATGGTGGATACAAAATTGGAACCAGTCCAGGATAAGAGTAGAAGTCCCTATTGCTTGTGGTGTAAGATCCTTGTGCTTCGAGGCATTTATGCTGCCCTATAGTCTGACAGAGAAGTCTTTGTAGTAACTGCATGTCTGGAGAGAAAAGTTTTTCTTCATTTTTTGCTTGGAGGAAAGGCATTGTAGTGAGCCTCAAAGGGGAAAAAGCCCTAAAATCATTTAGGTTGAAGTGCTTCTTAATTCAAATGGTGTGCTACTTAGAGAACTTGATAAGAAGGATTAGAACTGGAAAAGAAAGACATTTTTAAAAGCAAAGCTATTACAGGGTTCATTACTTTATTTATACGTTCTCCAAAATCACATGAATGAAGGGAAAAAATGAGGAGAAAAAATACTGGCTTCAGTTCAGAATGCCAATTACTACTTTTTTTAATCCTCTTTTCACAATTTATTTGACATCTTGAACAGTAGCCAAAAAAGCTATTATAACTATAAAACATATTCATTGGTATAAATCTCATTAAGTTGAGCAATTTAATTAAGGTATTGACATGCTTAATTGATATGTGCAAGGAGAGACCATTTTCATATCTAATTTCCATACGTTTTCTGCTTTTAAGAAAACTAGCTCCGTAAAAATGTTATAGATTCAGCTAAGCCCTGTCATCCCAAAGGAGTACTTGCTGCCATTTACCTTGATTTAGAGCCAACTACTCTTCTAAGTGGAGCTCCATTAAATGGATCTGATGTATGTCTGACTCAAACATGCGTCAGCTTCTCTTATGATCAATAGTGGAATATTTATATTAATAAAGCATCGAGTTAATTAAATAAAATAGTCTTCTGGGTAAACTTAAGATACTAGGGGATGGGCAGAGAATCAATATACTCTGCCATTTGAACATTAACTGTGTGCTCTGAAATTTTGTGCTACCTTAGCAAAGACGCAGTGTTGGAGTCTTGGATGCACAGAAACCCCCAGGGCAGGAAGCTCCTAAGCATCCTGGGCAGGATTTGTTTATCAAGTTAGAGAAAAAGCAGCAAACAGAAAAGCCTTGGATCTGTTTGTCTTCTGTGACTTCATTCCTACAGACACATGGGAAATCCTCTCTTCTGGTTTAGGACTGAACACAGTCAAGTGGGTGTTTTCCCAGTTGCCTGAACATTTCCAGCATTGCCAGAGAAGGAGCATGTGTGAGAAACTTGCTGTGTTAGGGTTTATCGGTGGTGGTGAAGAGTCATAGGTGCCCTACAAAGACATTTTAAAAACTACCTTTAAAATGGGTTGGCCACTCGTGAGCGTGTCTAGTTCTGGTGCGTTGCATGTTTCAGCCCAAAGCACGACTGTGCTTCAGCCTTTTCCAGCAGCCATCCCCACGGGCTCTGCCCCCACAGAGGGAGCTGGGAGAGAGATTTCTACATGAATGGGTGACTTTTGACCACCATGGAAATGTACCCCTGTTAGAAATGCATTCACAAGTCTCAGTCACAGATTCACATCACTGTTGTGCTCTGATAAGCAAACTCTGCTGCCCCTGTGGCACTGGTGCTGTTTCTATAACATGCAGATGGCCTTTGAAGGAAGCAAGTTCCCTCAGGTACTGTTGCAATCCACAGACTCCACTTCATCCTACCTTTTATCTACATTTTAAAGCTTCAGTACAATAAAGTGAAAAATGTGGTTTTTAATCCTGCGGCTTTAATAAATGCCTCCCTTTGATAACCAAAGAAAATGCTTGAAAGGCCAAGAAAATCTTAATTCATTATTAATAGTTTATTCAGTCAGTTTAGAACCTGTTCTATGTAAATATGCTTCCATCTCTTTAGCCAAGGGCACCATGACATTGCTAAAAACATTGATACCTGTGGTCCAGAGGCAGTGGTTGTGTGCCAGAGCCCTCGGTTCCTGCATTCCTGCTCCACCCACAGGCATGGGGCTCCTTCCTGCTCCACTCTCACACCTCTCGGGGTTGGTTTAAAGGAGCTGAATTGCAGCTGAGGGAATTAGAACGTGTTCATTTGGGCCTTCTCTCCTCTTTAAAATCTCCGATGTGTGGGCTGGAGTCTGGTCCTTGCTGAGCCTGCAGTGACCGCTGAGCATCCCATGACCATAACCAGGGGTCAGGAGCCGAGGGGGAGATTTCAGTGAGATGACTCTTTGCTGACTTCTCTGTGACAGACACTCTCTGCCATGGGAAGTGACAAAACCAGCATGTAGAGCCACGGGGAGGTAGCATGTGGAATAATGTACAGAATTTATTAAAATAATCAGTAGTACTTCTGGGCTGTTGCAGGAAGAGGACATTGACATTGTCCTGTGATGTGTGATTTTGACCTGGTTAAAATGCTTCTAATTACCAGGCACTAGGGAAAAGCTGAAGGAATAATCTCCTTTGTCTTAGAGTGAATTGCCTTCCAGTTCAGCATTTACTGCAAATACTTGGTTTAGATTCTGTCTTTGTAATAATGTAGAACCTTCTGAAGAAGACACATATATGATGTGTTTAATACTTCCAAAAATGCTTCATACATGAAGAAATAAACTTAGGCTCTTATTTAATATAACTAACCAAAGCACATGTAGGTTACATCTGGTAAAAGTTGAAAATACTTAATATATGTAAAACTACTTCTGTTCCATTATTGTCTTTGGTAAAGTGTTGGTAATGCATCCCAACCCTAACATTTAATATTTGTTTTGCCTTTTTTCTTTTTCATCATTCTGTGATTCAGAAAGACTGAACAAAGAGCGCAAGCTAGAAAGAGCATTGGAACCATATGTGTTATAGTTGTATATAATCTATATCGTAATTGTATAAATTTAACAGGGTGGGATAGGTTTGGATAGAAAACCACTTTCTGAGCTAGCCACAGTTCCCTGGTATTTAGAGTTGTCTTTCCACAAATTCAATGTTCAAAGAAAGGAAGAGTGATTGCATCTGAGCTGGGATAAAAACAGGTTCCACAATGAATTCCTTTTGGAACCAAACAAAAACCTTTGTGTATGGAACTGGGATGCAGAAATTCTTGTATATTTTTTGACTGACTGTTAGTTTGTGTCTCTTGATTGTTGGTTTTCTGCATGACATCTGGAAGTAATGATGTGAATAATATCAGGATGTAAACTTTCCAAGTCTTATAATGAAGTTAAATTTCCTTTTCTGATAAGATAAGACTATTGTTGTCATATGAAACATGACACCCCTCTAGCTAACTGTTTTTTCAAAAGCTTGCTAAGGAGGTGTCATAAATTGAAAAAACTTTTGGGGTGATAAGTCAAGTTTTACTGTCGGGCATATTTTCTCCTGGAGACTCACATAATTGTAGTGGACTTTGGAGAAAGTCATGATCATTCCCAGCAGTGATGAAATCAAATCACTCTAGAATTTGATGTTCTTTGGTTTGAGAGTACCCCAACAATGAAACAGCAATGTGTGGAGACATCTCATTGCTTCCCCTGGAGTTTGTTGTGCAGGAGCCACTCCTCCCTCTCCCTGGTCAGCTCTTTTATATTTAATTCAATTTTGTGAGCTGACATTGTCAATCTGAAATTCAGCAAGATGCTTGACAGGGAGTCGGAGGGAAGCCGAGTTCATTTCTGGAAGTGGCTTTATGCAAATGAATGCTCGTGTGGCTCTCTGGAACGAGGCACCTGCTGATGAATCAGAGGAGTGCCCTTGTTCCCTCGTCATCTTCGGGAATAAAGCTCAAAAAACGCCACAAGCATCCTTGAGAGTTACTGCAACCATTCACACACACCCAAGTCTCCCTATGAGTATTTCTGGGTGTTTGAGGATAAAAAAATGAGTCTGTTTTCAAAGTAGAATCTGAAGGGTTTTGTTATGCAGTGTTTGGGTGGATTCAAGGGACTTGATTCAGCTTGTAACTTGTTCAGGCCAGCCTGCTTTGTAAGTGGCAGTGAAGTCCTAGGAACACTGTTAATTCTAGTGAATTGTCTCAATTTTAGCTGAATTTTTAGTAAAAGTTTAGGTCCTTGGTAGTTGATTTACTGAAACATTCACATAAAACCCTCAGAAAGCTGAGCAGAATGATTGCAAGTTTAACTTTTCTTTTGGAAGAATTCACCATTTTATGTGCCCTTTAGCTGAAAGCTAATTTTGGTTTAGATTTGTGTCATGTTAGCCTGTTTGTTCTACTAGTATACTTTATTTTCTCTGCTTAAAACACCTACATTCTATTTAAATGCCTTTTTCTAAAGCAGAGCATTATCGAATGCTAAACTTCCTGTGCATGGAGTGGGATCCTCAAAGGTGTTTCATCAACATGAATAGTCATTGAAAAAGAAGAAATTATTTGGTTATGTTCCAGTGAATCTTTTTTTGGTGTGGATAAAGTAGGAGAATGAGGTTTGTAAGGGTGTCATGTAGCTGTAGTGGGCAGGGTGACCTGCCCTGGAGTCCCTGAATAGCTGCTGGGTTTGTGGATTCTTCCGTGGAACAGAGAGCTGCTATTCCTTAAACACTTGAATCTTGCATGAGTATCCCCACTAGAGTGAACCACTTTGTGGTATTACATCTTGGTCTAATAAATCTAGATGTCACATCCTCACAGAAAAATGAATTATGGCTACAAACCAGTCTGAAGTGTATCTTTTTACATCTGCAGCGTTTCCCTGGGGCTCTCAGGGCTAAACCATCCCTATCAGGGAAGATACATAAAGGTGAAGCTGTGAGAGAAAAAGAGAAGCTAAAATATTAGAAAAGCAAGAAGGGAAAAGATGCATGGAGCTCCTCTGTCCTTTGTCTAGGGCTTCACTACCTGTTCCTGCGGTCTGCTGGATATCAATGCAATGGATATTGCTGGTCCAATATTATAATTTATTTTTGAAACTTCGATTACAGCTCAAGTACCAGTGTGCCCCTCTTGCACAGGTGCACGTTTTAGCACAGAACAGAATAAAGACCCTCTGATAACGGGGTCTGAGCTATAAACAGAATGTTGTTTTTCTCACTGCAGTGCATTCAAATACTTTGCACCTCATTTATACCTCAGTGGAATAAATGGAAAGCCACTGTAGCTGGTTTTACTATCCATGGATTCTCTATCATTTTTATTACTTTTTATATAGCCACAGGAAAGTCAGCATTGATCATACAAACAAATTATATAAATGGTCTCTTTCAGGAGAACTTTGTAAAAAATAAATCCTAGATCTTTACATATGTAATTGCTACTTAATCCTAGGAAAAGTCTTATTTTCTTAGCTAAAGTACAGGATCAGAGCCTGAATTAAATAAATACTATTGTGATTACTGTTTTCATTCCACAATATGGTGATTAGGTACACAAAAATATTAACTGGCAGGGGATGTATTTTTTTTTAATATATCAGTAAAGTGCAAAAAAATCTTCAGTATAAAAATATTCATCATTAACAAAGGCAGAGTTAGGTTAAGACGGATCAGTCAAAAGAGAGTCTTGCTCCAGATGTTGATCAGTTATCCAAAGACAGTGCATGTTTTATACTTTATGATTTCACATGTTTATCTCCTAAAATAAAAACTCATCATAATTAAAAAATATATAACAAATAAACTGCAAATGTCTTTTTGCTTAGTGGTCAGGCAGGACTGTGGAGTCTCTTCTCTCTCTGGGGAGATCAGAGGAGGGTGATATTGCCTACCGATGTTTAGAGTTTGCAAATACATAGGATTTCTTTCCAGTAGAGCTCAACAGACAAAAGTATAAACCACAAAACAGGTCAACAGTATATAAAACCAGCTTTTTAAAATGAGCTTAAAATAAAGCTACCTCCATATAGCTGCATTTCTATTTTAGAAAGTATTAACATTAATAAGCAGTGAGAGAGCTTCTGAATTCACATTGCTTTAGCAGCAAGAAAATATTTACAAAAATAGAAAATGATGGGGAGAATAATTTCTTTTCACTGATATCAGTGCTTGATTCCTGCCTCTGTGAGGTGTGTGGTGTCCCTGCTAAACCACATGAGTGCCTCTGTTGTAATCTCACTTGCAGTGCAGTTGGAGGAGTCGGACTTGTGTGGGAGCATCATCACCCTGGGAGCCTTTGTTTTGTCAGCAATCCAGAGGTTCAGTGGTGCTGGAGAATTCCAGAGGAAAGGTTTTTCTATCAAAATGAATCTGTCTCAAGTGCAGTGTCGGAGCTGTGCACGCTGTGTCTCTGCTGGCAGAACACTCTCACCGCATGCGGGAAGGCTCGCTGGATAAATTGCATAAAGTGGAATTCCTGATCTGACTGGGAAGGGTTTCTTGTCTCTTCCTGCACTCTGCTAGAGCACCTTGTTCTGGTCGCACACTGCCTCTCATTGTGTGCCTTTGTCCCCTCTATCAAAAGGAAGGATTAATTATATTGATGCCATTTTCTAAAGCACTAAAACCCTACATTAAATACTACTAACAAAGACATCTTATTGTCATTTATTAGTCAGGAGCCCTATCCTATTTTTACTGGGCTGCTTCTCTTCAAGGGTTTCCTCTGAGTCCACTGAGTGTTACTTTCCAGTTCCTGCTCCCTGACATATCCCAAGGTGAGTGTAAAGACTTTGAGGAAAGATTTTACTTTTGTGTATATGTTCCAAAAGACAAAACAGATGCTGCTTTCTAAAATGAAAGCTCATGATCAGTCTCAAGATGGGTGGTTTTAAAATAAGAGTCTCCTAAATGCTGTCTGATCACTATTTTCTCTGCATTTTGAAAGTGGCAGGAGGAGGGAGACCTGTAAAATCATAAAGACAAATGTTGCCTTTGATTGGACATTGGCACTGATGAGTTTTACAGTTCATTTAAAATGATACAATATTTACTAATCTTCTTAGAGATATTCTGATCAGTTTAATTTTTTCCTGGTTTTGTTGGGTGCATCAACAGACAAATGTTGTGCTGTGTCTCAGTCAAACAAGGTGGGGTTTGGGGTTTTTATTTTGTTCAGTTTTTTTAAGCAACCAAGAATCTTAAAAACCTCAAATGAAGAATTAAGTAATCAAAAATGAGTATTCTCTGTTATTTTAAACATTTAAAAAGACTTCAGCGTGTGCTGTGTGATCCCTGTGGCTGTGTCAGGGCAGAAGTCATGAAACTGTGCAAGTCCATGTAGGTTGGATCCCTTGGAGGATCTTTATTAACAGATGGTTTTAACTTGTCCTTGGAGAAGGTGGAAGATGATGATAACATGATCATCTTCTGCTGAGATCTTTTTCCTCCTTGATTCCTTAGTGAACACCCCTCCCAAATCTAAGCTCCAGCTCTGCTCAGTGTCCTGTTCTCCAGAATGAAGGTGTGTGTGACTGGGGTTAATTAGGCTGCGTGGGGCTTTGGGTAAGTGCTGAAATATAGCAGTACAGACTTAACATCTATCACTTCACAGTACAACTGGATCAACAGAGAAATCGTGGTGTTTATCTTCTGGAGGCTTAGCAGTAGTGCTTGTGCAGCAGTGCGTGACTGTGTGAAAGCAGTGAGGACTGCTTTAATTGGAATTTTTGAGCTAAATTCCCTCCTCAAAACAAACAAAACCAAACCAAACCGGAGTTTCCCCTACAGCCTCCCAAAGCACGAATTGGGAGCCAGCTGTATTGTATTTAGTGAAAACACAGTCACCTTGTTCAGGGTGCACAACATCTACAGGACCTGCTCTTGCTTTGCAGAACTCTGATGCTTGTCACCATCTTCACCTTTAGTGCAGTAGGAGGAGGAAGGAATTTTTTCCTTTTAGAAAATCAGCAGCAATGCCAAGTTTCCACAGAGTAATGCTTTACAACACTGCTGTTGTTAAGCTCTTGCCTTGTAGCCCATCAGCAACAACACTTTCCCATTTTTCCTTTAGACAGAGAGCTACAAGTGCTGCTTTACAGTAAATACCATTTTTACACTGACCCTGCTGAGAGGGAGAAGCCGTTCCTGCACCGAGGGCATGAGGCCCTCCTGAGGACACAGGTGCTGATGAGAGTGTCAGACTTGCCACAGCTTGTTCTAATTACTGTTGGAGGGAGCTGATTTGGGCAATGCATTTCCCAGCTGGAAGATGATAAATATCTTGACTTTATCTTGCATATTTACAAGGCTCAAAGTTTCTGAATTGTCTTTAACAGTTAATTCAGTTATTTTTTTAATCTGTCTGTAGAACAGGAAAAACTCTAATAACTGAACAGTTTTGGAAATACTAAGACAATGGATCCTAGGTAAGAATAATAGTTGTTGGAAATGCTAAATATTAGTTTTAATTTAAAAAAAATAAAAAGCTGCCACCTGATTTTGGCAGAGCAGGACAAATCCTTCTTTTATTCCTTGCTGTAAACAGAATGCTAGCTTCATGTGATACAAAGGCATTTTTAAAAACATGGTGGGACATACTTGCAGAGTCTGGTCCAATCTGATTTCTCTACATCTGCATCCTTGAGCTTGTGTGTGCTGGTGTTTGTACCTCCAGACACATTTCCTGTGCAAGGGACTCACATCCATTTCTTACACCCCTCGGGCACGGTCTTCACGCTCTTGGCTCAGCCTCTGGAAGTGCAGGCTCATGGAGCCAGGCCAGCATCCTCCTGCATCCTCTGGGAGCAGCTGAACTGTGCCACTGCTCCCATCAGTGGGACATGGGCACCGAGGAACTGCAGCAATTGAAGGGTGTCTGAGCTGCAGCCACTCTGCTGCTGGTGTGATGATCTGGGTTTTGCCATGCTTGAGGTTTTAAGCATGGTTTGAGGCATTGAAAGTTGTTGTGGATTGTAACAGAAATGCTGGGAGACAAAAAGCTTCCTTGGGCATGTCAAGCCTTCAGTTAAAAGAAAAAGACATCATGTCTGAACAATATTCTGTGCTGGAATTGTTACACATGTAATTGAGTAAATTTTCTTGTTTTCTCTATGGATTTCCNCTGATGTGCTCTCTGCAGCTCCCGGGCTGCTTCCCATGGATTCTTCATCCAGGCAGTCACTGTCTCTTGGTGGATAACGGACCCAAGAGACCAGCTCCGGGCCAGAGGGCACCTGAGCCACCGCCACAGATTTCCTTATGGATCTTTCTACCTCTTTTTCTCTTGCAGACTCTTACTCTAGATAGCATTGGTCCCCTTGCCCTGTCTCTTCCCTGACTGTTGGAGTTATCTTCCCTTAGCTTTTGTTCTGTGAAAAAGCTGACTTATATCATTCCTCACTTTATTGACTTGCTTATCTTTTATTACATGTTACTTAGAGATACCTATTATCTTTGGATTATAGTCTCTAATTTTCCCCATCTGTTACTCTTTAACTCCTTAATTGTGTTACTTAATTCAGTAAAACATTGTAGGATAGAGTTTATATGTAACATGTTGTACAAATTAAAACTAATTCTAATGAGACAAATTGCAGTGACCGGATTGTGTTAAGTATGTGACCTTTAGTGGAGTAGCTCAGTCTGGTTTTAGTCCAGTTGTAAAGAAAAGTTAGATTGAAGAATAGTCACTAAACTTTGAAAGTGCACAAAACTTCTGGAACATTTTATTTCATTTAATTTTGATCAGTGCATTGGACTGTAATGTTTTAAACCCAGAAATCCTAATTTGTAAAAGAATGTTAACAAGCTACCAGCAGGGATGAACTAATTCTCGTTTCTCTCAGCTGCACATTCTGTAGCCAGAGCAAAGCTGGTGGGCACAGTGCTAATTTCTCGACATTGGTGTGGCAGCTGGCACTTTCTTAAAATCAGGAGTCATACCTTTCATTAGTTTTATTTTGCAAAGCAGGTGAACGTTAACTTTCCAGTGTTATTGTGGCAAGAAGAGAAGATAGGAAACAATCTTATTTTGCACTCTCAAGTCCCCTATCCAGTCAGAGGAACCAGTGTTTGTCTCATGGTTTTGTATCAGCTGCTGCAGAGAGCTGTGTGTGAGCCCCCCTGACTTACTCCAGGAAGCAATTGAATTGTGGATAAGCTGAAAGGCTCCTGAAGAAAGGAATCGGGTTTGTTAGGCTGCATTTTTCCTTCATTTTAGCGAAACCGTTGTTTCCACGTGTTAATGGTTAACTCTGTGAGTTTGCAGCTTTACAATGGAATCAGCATACAATAACATACTGGGAAAAATACATGTTTGGCTGTGAAGAATTTGCTCTGGGTGACTCGTTCTTTAAGTCTTTGTATTAAACTCTTTAGACATTAAAGGCAAGCCGAGTTCTTTATTGGATAACACTGCATGGTGATCTCTCAGCCCATTTGAGTGGGAGAAATAATTAAAGATTAGTGTTCAACCACGTGTTCATACTTCTTAACCAAGCTGTTATTCAGGCAGTTGTGTAAAAACAGTCTTTTTAATTTTTAAAATCTGTGTGTTAAAAAAGGTTTGGAAAATAACTGGTAAATCCTCAAAGGGTGGGGGTTTTTTGTTTGCATTTGAAAAGGGAGAAAACGTAAGCATAATGCCATCACTGCTGATTTTTTGGTTTTCATATAATATATGTTATTTTCAGTACTTTTTTAACTTTGCAAGTTGTATTTAACCAGCTGCTTTAATGTTTTAGATCTGTAGTTCAAATGAAGATGCATTCTATGGATGTTTGTAGGGTCTGTGTTCCAATTAAGTGATTTATGTTCTCTTACTGGCAAAATAATAATAATAAAAAAGTCTTAATGTATTCTATTGCTCTGTTAGATAGTTGAATTTCCACTTAGGATGCAATAGGCAGCGTTAAAGCAGAAAGCCAAAACCAGCACTACGGCAAAGACTGCAGAGGCACTTAGGAAACGTCAGCACTTTTGGATGGGTTTTTTTTCCCTTTCCAATCCTTTTATCAGTAAGACACTTGCAATTCACATTGGAAGATCAGGAAAACAATATTAGACTTGCAGAGGGAGTTCATCTGTGTCCAAAGCATTTTAGCTAAATTAAAATAAAAACTAAGAAAGGTACTGGCTTGTGCCAGCTCTTGCTGGAGTCTGGGTGGGACTGACAGCAGTGTGCTGTGCTGTGAGGGCATGTGAGCCACAGCTGCTGGGTTCTGTCAGCTCCTGCCTCTCTCCTCTGTGCAAAGCTCTTCAACACCTCTGTGGCTCTGTTCCCCCAGCTCAGAAATGAGGATGCTGTTTCCTTTGGGGGCTGTTTGCTGTGGAAGCCGTTGTCTGAGCATTGTGCTGTTCTGCTGGAGGTCCTCTGTGACCTGCTGCCTGTCCAGGCTGTTCCCATCAGACAGGAGCCGTGGGAGGGAGCCAGGGGTCACTGCCCTGCACCAGGCTGGGGCTCGCTGCAGGGTGGATGTGCCCTGTGACTGCTGCAAAGCTGTGTGCCAGGTGGAACTGCACAGGGCTTGCCTGTATTACCAAAACAGGAAAGTTAATTTAATCTAGAAACATGTGCTTAGCTCAACACCTCTATTTGATCAGGATGCAAAGGGGTGTGTTTTGGTTCTGTTGGGTGCTTTCTCCACAGAGGAACTCTTGCAACGAGAGTGCTGCTGATGGACTGGCCCATTCTAGTTTGTCCTCAGGTCAAGTGATTTCGGCTCTCTAACTATGCCTCTCAGGGTGAGGAAGTCTCTTATTCCCCAAGTCTGGAATTTTTCAGATTTCCTATTAAGGATACATCATGCACCCAGGCATTGGACTTGCCTTCCATTACAGAAATAGGTGGCTTGAAACTTCTGTCTAAGAAATAGGAAATCTATTGGTAATCATCACCTTTTTTTCAGATTTGGTGTTTATTTTTTCTTGAATACTGCAGTATTTTTCTGTGTGCTTTTAAGGATTTTGTTTTGGCCTCACATTAATTTTTCTGGTTTTCTACAGTTACGATTAATAACTAATGTTTATTTTACATACTATTGCTGTAAGCTTCCCATTATGTCTGCTATGAGAAGTGAGGAATAAAAAGCTGGAACTTCAAGATAAATTGAGTAGACAAGTTTCTTGTTACAGACTTCTGCTCCCTCAGAGGAAATTTTGTGAAGTACGCTGGCTGAGCCTGGTTGGGGTTTGCTTGCTTATGAAAGATGCTTAACAAAAGTTTGGCACAATGTCAGGGAGCAGAGAGAAACACTCATCCTGACTATCTCAAAACAGGATGATAATTGTGAGAAGGCAGTTAGAGAAAAAGAAATGTTGGTCAGTTTTCTTCCATGCTGTGTCACTAATGCCATGCAAGCTGTCAGTTCTTCAGCCCGCTAGAGAGATTTATGGAATCAGTTCACGATCCAGGAGATGGGAGGAGGCAGTATTGTTAGCTAGAGGAGACTGCCTAATAGAGAATAAAAATAATACACTTTACAAGAAGGTTTTCAGAGAAAACAGATGAACTTTCTACTGTTCCTTGGTTGAGCATAAAGACAAAGCAGAGATTATATATCTAAATTAGCCCTTGTAGAACACAACGTTATGAAATATCGCTTGAAAACATGATTTACTTTTACACATGATTCAGAATGCACAATAAAATGCCAGAAAAATGCAACTTGAGATGGTGGATTTAGTGTGGTTTTATTTGACCACACAATTCTACTTTTTCAAGCCCTTTTTGTTCTGCTTTGCGTGTGTCTTCCTTTCAGATCTCACTGATTTTTGCCTTGCTAAGCCATTTTGTCACACTTTGACCAGAGCTCTGCTGTGCCTCACTGTCACACCGAAGTGACAGCTTAGGACTTCCTCCTTCTGGGTCTGAAATACCCTTTACTTTGTCTCTACTCTGTCCGGGCTGCCTGATCATTTGTCTGGGTTGAAGGTCTGTCTTTAAAGAACTAATATTTTGTTGCTGGCAAAATAAAGGGGAGGTGAAGGAGGGGTCAGAGTGTGGATCAGTGTTAAACAAATTGTGAAGGTCACAAAGAATTTTAATCTGACTTGAAAAAGAGACTTGTATCCAGCAGCACATTTTTGTTTGTGATCGTCTGAATGGACAATTGTGGCTACTTTGAGAATTTGGTGTAGACTGCATGACTGGTATAAATTGAATTAGTCTCATGACAAGGACATAGTCCCCTTTTTTTCTTATCTGCCTGATGGAAAGCAGAAGAAAGCCCTGCGTGACACGTCTTGACCCGCAATGTCAATGTGGGCTTTTGTGACAGGCTCTGATTTCTGGCCTCTCATTTGATAAAACCAATTTGGAGGAGGCCAGAAAGGAGCTTGCTGAACACTAAATGTACTTACAGAAAAGGGTGTCTGGGGGTGAGTGCAGAAGGCTGCCAGTCCCTCCTAATCGTTGTTAGAGAGCCAGAGTTTCTTTCTGAAAATGGGGCAGAGCCTTGGGGACACAGTCACCCCAAATGATGCCCTGTGCAGTTCTCTGCAGGATCACCTTTATTTGTCCTTTTATCATCACTGTGCCTTCCCTTTCCTCCATTTGCTTATTTCTTACATTTTTCTTTCCCACTTGTCTGCCTTCCTTTCTTCTTCTTCCATTATTCTCTTGCCCCACCCTTTGTCCCCTAAACCAGGCTGAAACCTCTCTCCCTTCTCCGTGCTGACAGGGCACCAGCAGGAAAATCAGGGTGAATGCTGCTTTTCCTTAGCATGAAAAACGTGCCAGCTTTCTGGTTTCATGTCCATTTCCCTCCCATTCCTGATGCCCTCCTTCCTGCCTCCACTGCACTGGCAGAGAGAGGGCTGTGAACCTGGAGCTATTTATGGTTCATCGAGGGAAAAAGCACCTGAATGCAGGCTGGGTAACAGGAAAATGTAACCTGCTCTCACAATGCAGATCAAACCATTTCTGAATGTGCTTTAAGTGCTAGAAAGACTCTTTGAATTGCTGTTGGTTGTTTAGTTTTTTTGTTATTTGTTTTTAAACAAGGTTAAAAATTCAGTTTTTTCCATTGATACACAATGCAGTGGGATTTTAATGCAGTAGATTAAGATTTTTTCAATGTAAATTTAAAAAACTCTCAAAAGAATGATTGTCATGTTTTTCATGAATATTAATTGCAAATAAGAAGCTGTAATCTGAGCAGAGGTAGCCAAGTATTTTTGCAGTCAGAAAACAAACAGAAGCATGCTGAGAAAATTACATTTACACTACAGGGTTGCAATTCCAAGGCATAAGATTTGGCTGCAGGTACTCTGACAGTGAATCATGGCATTGTGCCAGTGTCATGATCACATTTGAGTGATGTTTTCTTGAAGTTCTGTCTTTTGTATCAGGAATTCTGGTGGTTTTGGTTGGAGAGTCATTTCAGCTCATTCCACAGACCTCTAGAGGAGAGAAACAAAATTGAAAACACCGTGTGGTGTAACAAACCCAGAAGCATCAACTTTTCCAAGCACGTGGCTGTTCCATTAGCTCATGCAGATTTGAGAAATGCGTTCTCTTTGTTAATACAATGTATTTTTTTTTTCTGTTCTCTTATTCAGAGACCTGAGCGAAAACCAGATAAAAGGAATCCCTAGAAAGGCCTTTCGAGGAATCATTGATGTGAAGAACTTGTAAGTGACAACTTCATTAGTATTTGTGGTGAAAACCTTTCTCCTCCCGTTACATCTGGCTGTTCCTATCAGTTTGAGTACCTTGTGTTCAGCTCTGTGCAACACCAGAGGCACCTGCAGACCCTGCAGGGTTTTGTCAGAGGCCTCATGGGCCACTTTGGTCCCCATGCCTGTGAACACACCTGGGGAGGTTTTGAGCTGAGGAAAAAAGCATGCTCAAAGGCTTTACCCCTTCCTGCAGTACTGTGCTAGGGCAAGACATGCATAGGAAGAATTCGGGTAGGGTCTGGGGGTGAAATTGAAATGTTTCACTTAGTTTCAGTTTTCTGTCCCATCACTTATGTGGAAAGTAAATATGACAAAATGTGGCACCCAGACACGGTGGTCAAGCACAAATATCAGAAAATGAAAAAAAGACCAAACCAACGTGAGCAGTTAACTGTGCAGGCTTTTACAGCTTATATTTAAAATTAAAATAATTTGTAATAGCCATTAAAGAGAGAAAATTCTTGTGCTGATGCAGCCGGTCTGTCCTAACCTATTTCTGTAAGGTAGTCTGAAATGTGAGTAAAGGCTTTGAGCTCTGTATTTCCAGAGCTGTTGGAGGCTCTTGCCTGTTCTATAACAGAGACCCATTCTGGTGCACACCCGCACACTAACTAAGCACTGTTGGCTTTGCTGGAGTCAGCACAAGGTGAGCTGAACAAGGAAATAACAACCACTGCCTTGGCAGGGCTGGGATTTCCTGGGACAACCTGCAGCCACTCTCAGGAGCTTTTCAGAGCCGTCAGAGTTGGCACTGTGTTACCACACCAGTAGCTGGCAACTGAGACCCACTGTGTTTAATATTAGAAGAACAGCATAAATGGTGTGGATTTTTTAAAATTTAGGAGAAGAAAGAGCTAAAGGAGATCTGAAAAGAAGCCCTTTTCTACAAACGGTCTTGCAACACACGTGTGCTCTGTTTTGAGATCTTGCCCAAATGAAATGCTCTCAGGCATATCCTGTGATTCCTGAGGCATCCTGTGAAGGGCCAGGAGTTGGACTCGATGATCCTGATGGGTCCCTTCCCTTTTGTCATGAGTTATCATGAGTTTTACTTGCCTTGTGTGATCTATAGGAACAATAGATGGTATTTTGTTTCAGAAAATGTAGCTTTCCCAGCTGTAATTCGCTGTTAGTTGTCTGACTTCATTTCAAATAACAAAGTTTGCATTTGGAGTTTAGTTCACCTCTGACAAGCTGTCACAACAAACACAGGTGTTTTGACTTATGCACCCACTTTCAGTGCAGAAGGATCCAGGGTGTCTCCTTTCCATGGACTGATACCAAGGCATGACTGGCTGGAGTGCTTACAGGAACTGTATAAATGTTGGGATTTCAAGCTTTAACAAAAAAATTGTGTCTGTCAAGTTAGGCAGTATCTATTGTTTTGCTGTAAAAGACACAGTATCAGGAGTACTTCTCTGTGCTGCAGTTTCTGTCTTTTGTGAGCACTGAAGTTATCACAGAGTCATGAAATAATTCTGGTTTGCAGTGGCCATCCAGCCCAGCCTCTGGCTCAGCAGGAGCACAAAGCTTGGTACTTTTAACAGATTGCTGTTGTGAGCCACGAGTACTGATTGTTTAGATAAATAGCAGGAGAAGCAGACTTTTCACTCATATCTAGACATTCTTTCTTGATAAGGAATGTGTGAATCCTGTGCCCAGGGTGGTCCATGAGAGCAGGTGACTGTTGCTTCCAGACACAGACGAGTGGCCTGTGACTTGCTGAGACAAACATGGCACAATCTTGAGCCAACCTGCTGCTGGAAATACATTAGAATTTCTCCAGCAATAACTGTAAGGGTGTGATGCAAGCTGAACCAAGTTAATATTTAAAGCTCTTTAAGCTTTAAGCAGGGAGCTTGAATATGCTGATTCCCATTCTCAGCCTACGTTTGGCAGCCAGGTCTCTCCCTTCTGAGCCCCAGCAGGGACCGTGCCAGCGAGCAGGGGTGTTCAGGTGCCTGAGCAGGAGGATGAGCCTCTGCCTCGGGGTGCCACTGAGCTGTGCCAGCACCTGCCTGGTAACTGTGACACAAAGGTGCTGATGGCAGAGCAGCGGGGTTGGCTGTTTCTATGGTTATCCCTTTGCAGATTTATTGTACTGCTCTTCCACCCTATAAAGAGTGTTTGTGAGGGATCTTGGAGATTTTAAGGCACAAGAAATAAAGCTACATATTGTCCCTTACTCCCCAGCCCTTTCCAATTTATATTTAGAATTTCTATAGGGAAAGGCTGACATGGAGTGGTCTCTGTTTTCATGGCTTGACCTTTAACATGGCCTCAAATTCTTCTAGGTTCTTCCAAAAGTGTCCTGATGTCATGAAAAAAATAATAACTCTGGAGATATCATGATAGGGACACAGCATGTGCTAGATCAGATGAAAGTCTCCAGATTAATGCTGTCTTTAACAGCAGCTTGGAAAGCTTCCCTCAGGACAGAATGCAGAGTTGATGCAATAGACTGAGCCAGGGCATGAATTCCTTTTGGATACCAGCTCTGAAACACGCAGCCTGAGGGCTTCATATAAATTACAGTGGGTGCCATTTGGAAACCCTGTGAGAATTACCCTGTCTCAGCATGGCCACAGCAGTAATGGACACAGAGGCCCAGCTGGAGCAGGCTGGTGTAAAAAAATCTGCTTCCTGAATTTAAGGGCAGAGGTGCTTCTGCATCTGTGAAGCAAAGAGAGTCTTTGGTGATGTTCCCCAAGCACCAGGGCTGCAGAGCTGGCTTGATATAGGAAAAAATTAAAAAAAAATTTAAAATGATGGGAGGGAAAAAGTATTATAAAAAGCAGTGTTTCAAGATATTTTTCAACTTGTCTTTCTTTTTAAACGGTAAAAGCTTTCTTTTATCATTCTCTTAGCAGAACAGTGAGCCCAGGAAAATGGGCTTGGATTAGGGCTGTGCCAAAGAAGAGTTTTAAATGTCAGGGAGGCCAGTGTTTTTGCACAAGACAAAGGCAAAACAGAGACTGGAGGTTTTCAAACTCCAAAGTGGGAGAAATTTAGTTGTGTGAATTATTTTCATATGAAGTGTTTTCTGCTGTTCGAGTACAAAAAAGTCAAAGAATCTGCACACAAAGAATAAATCAGTGAGTCTATTTCTAACTGAAATGTAGAAATAATTATACAGCTTTTAGAAAGTTTCATGAGCACATAATGTCCATTACCAGTAGTGAATTTATTTGGGAATTTGGCAAAAACTGACACTTTGAACATACTGTAGAGTAGATGCATAAACTCTGCTCAGTGGCCCTAAGAACTGAACAAGAGAGGGCAAGAGAGGGCCTGCAGAGCACACCTGTATTCAATTTCTGTTACTTATTACTTGGAGAACAGGAAATGTTTCTTGCAGGAATCTAGCCCCAAGTAAGCACATTTATTTCAAGAATTAAAGTATATGGGTTTGGGTCTCGTTGAGCTTTGGGCTAACTCAGTGCTGTCAGCCATGGCCTTCAATCATAAAAATATATAGAGCTGCTTCTTGGATTTCTGCACGTTTCCCCTGCTCGTATCACATCTCAGCATTCAGGGGAGTGTTTCTCTGCTGAGGCATTCCTGCAGTTGCTGTTGAATTAGCCTGCCCAGCCCACCTCACTGAGGACAGCCAGGATCCCAGAACAGGGATATGCAGAGCTTGATGTTAGGAAGAAATTCCTCCTTGTGAGGGTGGGGAGGCCCTGGCAGAGGTTGCCCAGAGAAGCTATGGCTGCCCCATCCCTGGAGGTGTTCCAGGCCAGGTTGGACAGGGCTTGGAGCACCCTGGTCTTGTGGAAGGTGTCCCTGCTCATGGCAGGGGGTGAAACAAGATGATCTTTAGGGTCCTTTTGCACACAAACCATTCTGTGAGTCTACGAACATCTCCCAGCCAAGGAAAGGAGAACATCAGTGCGTGTGCAGTGTGGATGGAGGGCAGAATGACAGAGCAGCAGAGCAGAGGGGGAGCCACCCTGACCGAGCAGGCACCCTGTGTGAGCACCACTCAGAGCTGGAGCCACATGGAAGGACACCGGCACTGCTTTTTCTGTCAGGAGTTGCTGCAGTTTCTTATTCTTGATTCACTGGAACTCAGTTCCATCCATATTCACCTCCTGCCTTTTATCTCTCACAGGCTTTAGCTGTAAGATTCTGTAGCACTGGGAAAAAAAAGAAGTTAACAGGTTCATGTGTCTTGATAACACAGGCTCATTGCATTTCTGTCTGAATACTTCTCAGCCTCACCTGAGATAATAGCTCCTATCACTAGGCCTGCAAGTGGCTTTCCCTGCATTCTGGGGCCACTTAGCAATTGTGGGTAATATCCTCCTTGACAGCCCTAAATGTTCTTGTGAAGGAAGAAATGAAGCATTTAGATTTATTTTTTAAAAATACGGAAATACACCAGCACATACATTCCTTATCAAGTAATATTTAACACTTCTGCTCATCAGTACACACTTACTTTCCTAGTGGTTAAATTACCTCTGCAATGTGGAAAATTAGAGCTCTGTGAGTACTGTAAAATATTAGTTTCAGTTCCTTATTTGTTAAATGGCTTTTCCTGGAAGATTCTGTTTCTTTTTCTGCATGCATCTACTATTAGCATCAATCCATGTGACTTTTACAAAAATTAAACATCTCGATTGCACATTCAGGTTTTGGAAAAAGCTGAACTAGCTCTTTACATTGAGAAGTATTTTGCATGCACCTACACAAAATACAAAAACGTTCCTGTGTAATTTTTTTTAACCATCACAGCCAGCTCTGCAGAGTATATTTGTAGCTTCTGCCATTCAGCCATAGGAATAATTAAACATATCTGTCAAGTTAAACTAATGAATAAACCCAAGGAAATAATGGTTGATTTGTGTGTAGCCATTTCACTAGAAGAAAGCAAGTGATTGTGAGTTATTTGCCATACATAAATATGCAGTAGATCTTAATGAAATGTTACACTACAGAACGTAACTCCTTTAGTCTGGGTTCTCCAGGGAAGCTATTATCCAGAGCCCTCTGAAATTCCTGGCCATAGTTTCTTGATATTTGTGTACAGGATTCAGTGTTACTCTTGCAGTTTGCAGTAAAATAAAGCAAAATGAGGAAGATAAACAGTTGGCCAGATTTTCCGCTCGTTTGGTGTAAAATCTGGAATAAGCCTTCTGAAGCCAGTGGTTGGCCTCAAATAAAAGCAAAGAAATGCCTAGAGGAGAATCGATTATCACGTGTTGGGTTATGTATTTGCTTATGTATCTCTCACTGGACTGAACAATGTGTGTCTGTATTTGATGGTGTGCATGAAAAGAACAGTATGTTTTAAACAGGAATGCAGAAAAAATTAAGGAAAGGAAATATTTCTATTATTGAACAAATCTCAGGTTGTTTTGACAAACAGCTGGCAAAACAGGTCAGAGGCATGGAAAGAGATATTCGGGATACTCGTTTGGGACAAGCCTCTTGCACTCTTTAGGGGGCAAAAAGATCACATTACTTCAACTGTATACATTTGTAAATAACTTTTCCTCCTCCTTGTCCATAAATTCACACTGCACTCAATGTATTCCAACAGTGTATTCCTTTTTATCTCCTGTAATTGGTCTTCATTGTGATAGTGACCATAATGAATTCAAGGGAGATCTCTGTGGCCATACCATTTGCTTTCCTAGAAATTTCATTGTCATGCAGCATTATTATAACATTAAAATAACAAGTTACCAACTTACCACCTTCTATGGAGAAACACCACCTGCAGCGCCAGTTAATTTTATGAATACATTAGTTTGAGCTTTTGCCATCTGTTCTAGCCCTTATAATAAATGCAAAAAGCATGTATTTCGCAATTAACTCATTAAAAGGATATGATTGATTGAAATGCACATGCATGTTCCCTGCACAACACTTAAGGTGAGATGTGCGGAGCCAACCAAGCACAGAGAGAGGCTCTGAGTCGCAGCAGAGGACATTTTGTGAGACACAAGTGTTTCGACATCCTCAGCCACACACACACAGGGCCAGCGCATCAAGTGACACAGAAGGTGACACTGGTTGCTTCATTGTTCTCTTGAGAGTCGTGGCCCAGCCCTGCAGGGGCTCCCTCGTGGTTCTGCCCAGGGAGCTGCTGCTTTCTTGCCTGAGGTCACGGCGTGTACAATGCCCCTTGGTTTGTTTTTCTGTTCTATTCTGTTCTGAATCACTAACCTCTAAAATCTACCTGCCCTGATCTTTCTAAATAGCTTCTCTTGTCTATCTTATAGGAAGAATAAGAGAAAAAAGTAAGGAAGTCTAAATGCTGTGCAGGCTGGCTTTGGGCAAGCAGGAAGCTGTAGGGAGGAATTGCGTTTTCGTTTGTCCCTGCTGGAGGTGCCATCCTGCTCACTCTGTTTCCATCAGGAATGCCATAGCTGCTGCAGCCACAGCCAAGGGAAAGCCTGTTAGGAACACGGATGAAAACTTGAAGCTTAGTTCAGAAACTGCATAATCACAGTTTTCCCTCTGCCTTCAGTGAATTGGCAGAGCCTTTTTGCTCTCTGTGCTTCACTGGAGAGGTGATGTGCTTATCATCAGTGCCTTCCTGATGGTCTGTGGGAGCACAGGATCCTGGGCACAGGGTGTGTGCCCTGTCCTTGTATCCTTTCCCTTGCAGAAGAGCCTTGTGCAAGATGGCTGAGGGTGAGCAAGAGATCTGGAATAAAAAGCTAATTCTATACTGTTCTAGAATATGATGCACAGAGGCAGTGCCTTCTGAGTAACTGTGCTGAATAACTGTGCTCTCTGGCAGTTTACTGGAGTTGTCATGAAGTGGGGTTTAAATGTCATTACAACCCCGAAGCTTTTGCGTGTCTCTTTTGACATCCTAAGGAATAGTCATTATTCAGAATTACCTTCTTGAGAAGAAACTTTCATAGGATTTTTGCAACGTGCACTGATGCTAAAGAGTTCAGCAGTGATCTCGCTGGTGAGTGAGCCAGTTGCAGTCCTGACAGTGCATTTTTGTGAACGCTTGGCATTAGTGTTATGTCAGCCCTCCAGGGGACATTTTAGAAGGGCATGAAGTGATAGGAAAATGGGGAATGGCTTTAAACTGACAGAGAGCAGGTTTAGCTTGGATATTAGGAAGAGATTTCTTCCCTGTCAGGGTGTTGAGGCTCTGGCACAGGGTGCCCAGAGAAGCTGTGGGTGCCCCATCCCTGGAAGTGTTCAAGGCCAGGTTGGACAGGGCTTGGAGCAACCTGGGATAGCAGAAGGTGTCCCTGCTCATGGCAGAGGGTGGGATAAGATGTTCTTTAGTCCTTTCTAACCCAAACTGTTATGTGATTCTGTGATCCCGTGCTTCATGTGGTCAACTGGAGGGTTGGTCCCAACCTGCAGGACATTCCTGTGTTTTAGGATAAGGGATATTAATGAGAATGCTGCTTCCTTGCACTATTCCCCAACAGCCTGGGATGTGCATCAGGGAGCAATGCAACAGACACGTGCAGACCAACAACCTGCAAAGTCTGCAGCACACGTGATAAATACTGAGTAACCCCAAAACCATTTCAGGAAGTATTTAAACCTGTGCCATATTTGGTTGTGTGATCAGCCCATACTTGCATTTTTTAAACACATTTTGCTTTATGTAATCCTCTTTCTCATGTCCCTCACTAATAAATGAAACACCAGGTGGACGAACCAGCACAGAACGATCTTAAATCTGTTGAATGTGCTAAACTGTGACTTGTACTTCACGTGAGATTGATTGCACAGATTGAAAATGCGCCGCTGATTTATTTATTTTATTTTTTAAATGAAAACATCTGCATTAAGTAGAGTGGATGTCTGCTCTGTTCTCTTGTCCACTTGCATTTCAGGAAGTGTTTGTTTTCATGGATGTCTGTAGTTGTGGGCTCAACTGGCCACAAGGGATCTGTCACTGACAACTTATTAAAAGCTGAACCATCACTCCTGAGGAACAGATTTCCTCACTGTAAAGGTTGCTTTCCCCTGAGTAAAATGTCAGATAAATAAAAAGCCGAAATGTCTCTTAAGTGTGTTCTACTTATAAAATAGAAGTATATAAGCCAACAGTATTTAGTAGTGGTGGATGTATGCTTGGTGGCATTTAATATTTTTTAAATTTTCATTTTTCAGAGCTAATCAGAGCTGACTACCCCCGTAATAAGGTTATACATTATTCTGATTTACCCAGTTTCTGTATTCTGGATATCCACTGCACTATATATTGGTTTTAGTTTTAATTTTTGGGCAAACCACAGATTTTTTAATATTTCTTGTAGACGTAAAACAGACATAAATACCAATTGTTTTCTCCTTTTCTGGAAATGTATTTCAAGCATTATTGAATGCCTGCACTTCAAGTGTTCATACGGTAAAATCCTGATGCTGATGACAAGAAAGATGAGTATCCCACACAGGCCTAAGTCATCCTTTCCATCAACTTCAAATTCTGTTCCGATATTCCCTATGCTTTGTGCCTTGCATAATTTATTGCCTTCTCCAGCCTAAGAGGGGCTCCTTCTGCAGCCATGAGCCATGAGCTCTGTTAGCTGGTCATCAGGGGGTTTGAAGAGTGACATGGATGTGCTGTGTCCCATCAGGAGCACGACACAAGTGATGCAGGGATGGGAATCCTTTGCACAGGAGACTGAAATAGTCCAGTCCTTGTGCGTCAGAACCTCAGGCTTGGTGGTCACTTCTACAATTTCTCTTTGGTTAGGTAAAATCCGGGAGTCCAGAGCTGTACGTAATCCACTTGCCTAAATGGCACATTGGTGGAATTTTTTAAACAAGATCACAAGCTCCAGGTCCACAGTTTGATAAAAGAAAACCTCATCCCTAATCCTGAATGGGACCCATTATCTGGGGTTTGGAATCTGCTACAAAAAGTCAGGGTGACTATTGCAGTTTCCAGAGATTACTTATCTCCTTACTTATTTCGCTGAGCTCTGCTCGGTGCTTTCTGGGCTCGTTATTCTTTTATCCTAATGAAGCACAGATACATTTTGATGCAGCACCCATGCTGCAGCACTGCTTTTGTATGGAGAGTAATGAATAGCAGATTTGGCTCTTTTCTGTTTTAATAGACTTACAAGAGTCTCTCTGACAGAAACAAACTCCAGAAAATACCTTGATTTAAAAACAGGCTATGTGGTATTCTTACTGTCCTTTTGATATAAAACTTGATTGAAATGGGATGTGACATCAGTTGAAAAAGTATGAAAATCAAATTTTCTTTATTACGTATGTGTTTAGGCTAACCTATGCCTACAGTTTATCTTTGTATAATTTATGCTGTCTTTTTGCCATGCCTTAATTTTGAATGCATTTGTTGAAGATTTCCTGTAGCATTCATCTATGATTGTCAAAAGGAAGTTTTATTCTAAAAAAAGAGATAGTACTGGTTTTAATTATGAATCTAAATAGCTTCATAACCAGAGTGAACTCTGAATTTACATCATTTTTATGATAGCCACACCATTCCAGGTTTATTGATTTTGTCATTTGCTTCATTACATTTAATGCAAACCTTTTGTACGAAATTATTCCGGTGCTGTGCTGGCCACGGAGGGGTCAGGGTGTGCAGTCTCTAGCCAAAACAGCGTAGCAATATCATTTTAGTACAGACTCCATGGATAAAGGGGGGCCGTAAATACTGTCCACCAGCAGAACAAAGTTTGCCTTTTCCTCTTGACCTTCCCAGCTGGACAAAGTTAAAACCACAGCTTGAGTTGTCTTTTTTTTCCACTCTTCTTTTCTCTCCCGCTGTGTTTCGCTTCAGCTCTTTGGTCAGTGTGAGAAATGTCTGTTACTGGAGAGGAGAAGGGTGTTTGGGGGGTGGGTTTGGGCAGAGCCTGCTCGATCCCTGGCAGTGCCAGGCTGTGCTGGGAATGGCCTGGCAGCACCTGCTCTGTGCCCAGTGGAGATCTCCCAAGGGAGGTGGTCTGCAGGGAGTGCTGATCTCCTGCTCAGAAGCTGTTTTGAAGAGCCACTTGCTTTTTGGCTTTCAAGGCAGAGACACTGTGTGTCTGAGGTCTCCAGTTGTTTGGCCATTTCACTGGGATTAAATTCTGATAGTTCATTTTGTAAACAGGCAACAATGTGCCAGGATTTGCTGCTCTTTTTAATGTGTCCCTACCCATGGCAGGGGAGTTGGAACTAGATCATCTTTAAGGTCCCTTCCAACCCAAGCCATTTTGTGATTCTCTGAATAAAACTTCTTGAGTTCTTAATTAATATTGCATCACTTTTTCTGTATAACATGATTATTATTTTTAATATAACTTTATTTTAAGAGGTGTTGAAAACACCATACAAAACAGGTAAGTAAATGGATCCTTGTTTTCCCGGAAGGCAATGACTTAGGCTCAAAAATTAATTTCAGTAATTGATCGGGGGACTAGATTTCATGCACCACTCTTCCTTGACCACGAAATGAGATGGATGTCCCCCTGCTTTTGACCTCAACTCTTAACTCAGCTGCAGCTTTTTTCCTGACCCAAACCCTCAACTCAGCTGCAGCTTTCTGTGTGAGAGCAGATCTGCCTATTTAAAACAAGCCTGTGCAGCTTCTTGCCACATTTAGAGCCCAGAAGGGAATGATTATATTTTTCATTCAGTGATTCAGTCTGTTCCATGACTTTGCTATCCTGCAGTTGGGTGACTCCATGAGATAAAATGTAGAAAAACAAAGCCACCTGCAATTCAGTTCAATACAAAATTGATATGCCTTGAAAGAAAAATATTAAACTGTGATGGTATAACTGTATTGTAGAGTTTTTTTCATCACAAATTGTTTTTATATGAACATATGCTCTCTGTGCTTGTACAGCAAGGGATGTTATACAGTCCTTTTAAACAGCTCAATTGCTGCATCACTTGAAAATTTCCTCAAAAGAAGTTCAGATCATGTAAATCCTACATGGATATTAAGAAGATCCTATGGAGGATCTTTGTTTTATTAAAAAAACCCTCAGTGTTTTTGCTTGGATCTGCAGTGTTTTCTTCCTGTATAAAATAAGGATCTAAATCTGAGCAAAGCACAGAGGGAATTCTCAGGCACTCAGATATCTGTTATGAGATTAATAGAAATAAAGTTGATTATCTAGGTGCAAATCTGAGAGTGGCTTTAGTATAATAGCTTTGAGGTAGGCAAGAATAAAACCCCTTTTGTTTAAGACCAGATGACACAGGCTGAGTGGAGACAGCAGCAGTGGGAAAGGCTGTGAGATGATGGTCTCATTTGTACAACTGATTTCTGCTACTGAATATTATTTCCCTCCACTTTTTTTTCCTACCAAAGGCCTGTGGGATCTAATTTTGCTTTTGTTTACCCTTTGGTAGTCCCATAAATGTCAAAGAAACAAATGAGAGAATTCCATCTTCATGTGGAAGTAGCCTCTGCTCAAGTCTTTTGTGGGTTTTTTTAAAGCTCTTTTTGGAGTTATTTTTCCAACTCATTGAGCAGCACAGTAGCACTGTGGTAATGTGCATACCCAGCTTGTCCGAGGTGCATTTCCAAACTTAGGATTCTTCTTCCTTTCTCTTGTTTGACTAGGGAAAATGAGGATTTTGGAATTGTTTATTTGAAGGAACAGGAGAGTTTCATGAATGAACGGCCAAGATTATTTCCCTATATAAATTCTGCATTAATATCCTGTCAATCACAAGTTGCTTATATGGCAGTCATGGGATGTTAATGCTAGAATATAGAGTGGTGCTTTTCAAAAAACAACCCAAAAAAACCCTACCCAAAATGAAACCTCCAAACCCTAGAATTTAACTCATTTGAAGAGATAAGATATATATCTATATCTAGGCTGTATAAAAACTCTGATGTGGTGCACAAGAAATCTTAAGGCAAATGATTTGCATTAAGATGCCCATAAGCAGTTCTTGCTGCATTGCCAGGAGCCCAGCATAAAGCATCCAGCCTGCCTGTCAGGGCAGCAAAACAGGACTCTTTCATACACATTAAAAATGGCTTTTTGTGGCATGGGGTGGGAAATGGAGCTTTCTGGTGTGAAAATTAGCTTTAGAAATGAGATTGACTTTTTCCCCCTTTTTTTCTTCTTCTACTTTTTTTTTCTGGTGACCCTTCAGTAGCCCTGTATGCGAGTTTCACCCTTGAACCTACTTTATTTTGTATGTAATTTATATTCTTAAACTCGGGTCATATGCAGCAACAGCTATTGATTAGGTCCTGCTTTTAAACCCAGTCTTACAGGGAAGATGACTGCTGCAAAGAGGTCAAGTGGTTTGCCTGAAATAATTCACTGAGTAAGGGGGGCTCACAATTATCTGAACCATTTGAGTGGGGGTTTTTTGTTGAGGGCAGATTTTTAGTTTGGTTTTCAGCTCTCTGCCTGCAGCTCTCGTTGCTTTTCAGAAATGTGGTGCTCTCCCTTCCTGAGGAGCATCTAAGAGCATAATTAAGGGTTAATGTTCAGGCGGGGAGGGGGAGCAGCCGGCCCTTCACAATAAGTTGGGCAATAAGCAGCGCTCTCAGGACAGTGACTGAGAAGGATGGGAGAAATGTCCTGTGAAGCCAATTGTTCAGGTATCCTCTTTACCTACTTACAAAAAAATTACTGCTTTGATTGCAAGAAAGAAAAAATTGGGGCTGGGCTTTTTTCTGACCATTGTATTTCAGCGCTGTCAGGTCTGAGTATGAATTAGGTTTTTGAGGATTTGTCTAAGGGTCAGGTAAGGTGACTGGTATGTTCCTGTGATCCAAACTTTCTGCCTAATCCTACCTGGGAGCAGAAGCTTTCTTGCATGTGGCGTCCTTTTGGTCATGACAATCCTAGTAGAGGAAGCAGCAGTCTCTGTATGAATGTATTTATGGACTAATGTCAGGAAAAAATACTCATTAAAATATACACCACCTAGCAAGGAAATTTCAAAGTCATCAGGATAAGCTAATTTTTAAGATCCTTTGATAGTGGCCTCAAGTTTGTAAGGCTTGTAGAATCTTTATTCAGTGGCTAGTGAGTAAATGTGAATGAACATTTCAGAAATGTAAACATTTATATTTAAGAAATCACAATGTCTAGGATGACCTGAAGGTTGTTTTGATGATTTCAAAAGAAAATATTTTTCTTCAAAAAATTTTTAAAAGTACAGTTTGCAAAGAAAAATATTGAAGTCTGTAACTTGTAGGAAATTCTGTACATAAACCTGCCTCTACAATATTTTCTGTTGATGTCAGAAGTAAGGTGCAAAAAATATTTAATAATACTAACCATATTTCTAATAGTAAGCCATCCTCTGTCCATATTTTTTGCTTTAAAATTGGGAATGCAGTGTTCTCATGATGCTGTTTTTACCAGTTTTTGATGAAATAATTCTTTCACCTTTACGTTCATTACAAGTCCTGCATTTATAGATAAGTGCAGAGTTTTAAGTCACTCAAGTCTCCTGCAAGATGGAATAAATCCCTTTGGAGGTGACCTATCCTCCTGCTCTCACGGTGTGTGTTGTCTTGGGGATTATGGTTGTCCCTTGGTGCTGGGATTTCTGAACTGTGATGTTTCAGCTCCCGGGTCGAGTTATTCCTTGCCCAGCAGTTTATCTCTCCAGGAGATTGGCAATCCATATGGAAAGCTGTAAGACCTCAGCACCTGTAGCTGATTTTCAGTTCTCCCCAGGAATTAAGCTTTTGTGAGGATATCAGGTACCAGCAGGGTTTTTGATGATTTTTTTCCTTTCAAGCACTGCAGTCCAGTAAAACACCAGAGCTGTGATACATCTTTTGCCTTTATCTTTATAAAGGTACTTTGTGGCAGTAGTGACATCATCAGTAATTACCTATTGCACACTGTTCAGCACTTTTGAAATAAACTCTCCCTCCCCCATGTTTTACATCAGTATTATACCTGTCCCAAGGCCAGCAAAGAACATTTTAATTTGGAAATGATGGGAGTTCGTGGAACTGGAAGAGATGAGTTCAGTTCCTGAAATTTTGTAAAACCTCATGATGCTGCTGACAGCTCAGGGGAGGAGGAATAAACGTATTAAAGGGTGAGGGATTCAAAGGCTGCAGCCATCCCATAAATGCCAAAAATAGATGGATGCCATTTGTTTTTAGGAATTAAAAGAAACAGACCTATGGTGACATGTAGGTGGAAAGAAACTCCCTGGTGAATGTGCACAAGAGTTGTCACATATGCTCCGTGCCACGTTTCTGAAGGATATGTGGCAGTGCCACGCTGATTTGGTAAAACATTGTTTGGGAAGTTGAAGATCTGCTAACAAAAACTGAATGCAGTCATCCAAACATTTTGGGTGCTTATGGTTCATATGGGCGTTCAAATAGAACATTTGTTCCAAAATGCTTGTAAACATAAATCTGCAGGATGGATTGCTGTCCTTACCCCGGGTGACAAACATTTCACAGATGACGTGAATTTGGCTGCCTTGAAAATAGTAAAGCAAAATGGCTTTTTTTGTCAACTGTGATCCAATTTGCTGTTAATTCCAGAGCACTCTTCAAAGTCTTTAAAAATTGTTGTAATTACTAAGTGCCTAGATAACCAAGAAGAATATTGGTTTTGGTTCCCATTTAATCTATCTGGTAACTTATTTATTTTGGTTCCTGCAATCTTTTTTCGGGTTTTCTTTTGTTTTATTTTTCTTAGAGGTTCCTTTTTTCATTCTAGAAACTGGTTATTCTTTCCAAACACCTCTTGTTCTGGTTAGTTCTTTTACAGTGTTTGAGGCTTTAATTAGTTAGGTGCAGGTGTTTCACTGACAGCAGAGGTGAGGTTGGGAATTGTTCTAGACCTGGTGTAGACAAAGGAGTTGGTGGCAGAGGGGAACACAAGTCACGGAGGCATAGCTGGTGTGGCATCCTCAGAAATATGTCATAGAATGATTAATTTGGATATGGACAACTACTCAGGGAAGAGGAGTAGGTCTTCAGGTTCATGTTCAACTGCCCAAAAAACACTCGATGTCCATGAGTGGACCTTGGGAGTGGGGATAATGAGGAATCAGCTGTAGGCTGGCCTGCTCAGGACTCTTGCTTGTGAGACCTCATTGTATGTGACAGAATAGCAGAGTTTACTAAAACCCTTTTCCACTCTTCTTAGTCTAAGGGAAGTGTTATTTGCTTACTCATCTATAAATACATGTATATGTAACTACCTAAATTACATATATAAGCACACAGAGTCCTCAGAAAAGTGCAGAGTACTATTTTTATAAACTTAGTAAAAATATAAATAAGCATATAAACGCACACAGCAAGATTTCACCCTTTCATTTACAGTTTTTTTAGCATAAGCAAGTAATGCAGCAACCCAAAGCACGTATTGTGTTAACTTATTTGTTTGAAATCATGTAGCAGAACAAGCAAATTTGGGGCAATGAGGTATAGAGTCAGACTATAAGAAGTAATTCCAGTGGGAGTCTGGATGGGGAACTTGAATTCATTGCCTTGAGCATGAAGTTTGATGTAAATGCCTTAAAGGCTTGTGAGGTTCAGGCTGAATTCCAATGTCTCTCTCCCTCAACACGGACTCATCTGAACTCATCCATACTCTTATCTAGAACTGATTACAAGTCGGCCACAGCTCTGACTTGCAAAATGGGATGTGATGCTAAGAAATGACAAATATAAGGACTTAGAATCAGAGGATCAAGGCTTTGCATATGCATTGAAGCAACCACTGGAGAACAAATTTCAAAGGTTTTTGCAGTATCTTGCCAGCCCTATTTTGTATCAGTAAGAGGGCAACAGCACAGGGCTGTAGTTATATGAGGTACTTGGGGCTGCTGCTCTTCCTCAGCTGGCCTGAGAAATCATGTACCAGCAATGCAGAGAAATGGTTAGAAGTCAGAATTTGGAGCTGCATGTCATTTAGGGGCATTTTTGTGTTAAAAACAAAACCTCTGACTTTGATAATACCCAGGCAGGTCATCAGTGAGCAGCACAGAACTGCAACTAAGCCAAATGGCTCCTTGTCTTAAGGTAATTGAAAACACTTATTTTTTTGTTGGTTAGTTTGTCAGTGGCCAATTTTACAGTAGAAATTACTAGACTGGGATAAATTCCATGTCTCAGAAGCAAACTGCTGTTGCCTGATCAGTATAGAAGAAAAGGGGTAAAACAAAACAAAATCCTGGAAGCACAGCCTCCAACCCTTCTTTTCATCATCTGGAGTGCCACTTATTTGTCCTACAGCATGAACCCACAGCTGTGTTAAAGATGAAATGATCTGATTTGGAACCCTTAGAAGAGTTTCTGAGCCTGTGTTAAGCATGGCCAGTGCTGGAAACCCCTATCAGAGTGATTTAAAATTGATGCAGTTTCTTGAAATATGTAATTTGTGAACAGTTCTCCAGTGGCTGTGGGAGTTGTTTGAGGAACTGAGTAGGACCATGTCAAAAAAAATATCCCCCAATCCAAAATGGGACATGGAGATATCCAGAACTGTGATTCCTTCTCCAGCTTTAACTGGCCATTTTTGGTTTTTTTGAAACAGTCTGATAAAACAGGCTTTGATTGAAAACTTATTGGTGTGTTATACTAAGAAACTACCATTTCTGGTAAGCAAGCTGTTAATTGGATATTATCCACAAGTTTTTAATATTAATTTTCTAATCAACCAAAAGAAAAGTTACCAAAACAAGAAAATGAACTGTTTTGCCCAAATTTACCATCAACGCAGACACTCTGCCATGACTTTACTCACAAGTCATTGTATGACTGCGGGTGATAGCATTAATCTAACGTGATATGGGATTTATTTATGGGATCTAATGTGAGGGGACAGATGTCTGGAGATCGAATGTCCAGATTTCCTTTTGCTCTGCCATCCCCCTAACCCTGTAAAAACCAGGCATTTCTGGGCCTGGCCCTGGGCACGTTCACCTTCCCTGCTCTGCACTCGCCCTCTGCCACAGCCTCTATGCCCCACAACGTTTTCATGTTTGCTGGTCAAGTCCAAGCTTCTCAAAGGCAGAAGAGCCTTAATTTTCCTCTCAAACCTGAGTTTTGTAAGTTATTAAGCATAAAAACGTGTCAGCAACGAACACACCAGAATTAACACGTTTTTGCTAAGTGTCCCTGTTAATAATCTCAGGGTGAGCGCTGCACGTTCCTGTGCGGCCGGCATGGGCTGGGCTCATGGGCAGTGCCAGGGAAACCTGCAGTGGTGTCCTCAGGGCAGCAGGAATGTCACTCGTGTCCAGAACATCTCCTGTCCAGCGCTGTGGCCAGGAACCAGCAGAGCAGTAACCCTGCCTTGTTGAGTCACACTAAAGAGTTTCTTGCAGCCCTCTGCCCTACTGAGGCCATTTCAGAAATACTGGTGTCTCCAAACAAATTTCATCTTTGTCAACTGACAGCTGATACACATTTTAACAGGAAGGGATGGAGCATTTTGGGTCTTCCTTTTTAAAGTTTTGGTTCTGTAAGGAATTCGTTACAACACGGAACATACGCGCAGAATAATTTTAAGGAGAGAACCCAAATCCTGGTTGATGCATTGATCAGTGGTAACAGCTCGCCTGTGGGGGCTTATTTGTTTTGCCTTGGAAATGAGCGTGACTTACGTGCTGTTAGTTCCATAGAAGTGATGCCATGATGGTTCGTGAGCCCGTGTAAACACTGGCCTTGCTCACAGGGCCCATCTTCGGGGCGAGGTTCAGGGGTGCTGCTGTCCTGGGGTCGGGACGGGGCACGGGCAGCCAGACCCTGCACACTCGCCGTGCCCGTGCCTCCCTTCCCTGCCAGGAGCACCGGAGAGGAGGGAGGGGCTCGGGGTGTGGTGGAAGCAACAGCCACAGATGAGCAGAGGTCAGACATCACTGCAGGTCAGGGGTGGAAGGCAGCAGTTCCTGTTCCACCTGCAGCAGCTGGGTGGATGGAACCTCCTCCGCCCCATGCTCTTTGTACATTACAAATTCAGATTAAACAACTGCATATTTTTTTCTATGTAGGTACCTCACTTTCAGGTTTTCCAGTTTCATAATACAGCCCCTAATGATATGATTTCCTATTAAAATTCCATATCTGATTCCCTAGTATGATTTTCTATTAATAAGGTCACTGCTTAGTAACATTCTGAACTAGAACTTTCCCTTACGAGTGGTATTTGGCACTTGTCAGCTGAACATAACAATAAATAAAAATTTAAATAAGTGCAAACCTTCTAAAACTGTAAAAAACATCACAGTAAGTAACTTTCATTTTCTCAAACACCCATTTTATCTTCCTCATTTCTTCCCCTTTTCCCCTTTGGGGCTATGGCAGAGGAGAACAACAGATGGTTATCAGTCAAGAGTAACTAGGGAAACGGCAAAACCTGCCCCAATTGCTATGGAGACAGCCATTTCTGTGCTTGGTATGCACTATTTGTTACATCAGCAACCAGAGAGAGTTAAAAAAAGAAAAAAAAATGTTCTAAAGCACCTGATATTGAAAGGAAATCTCGTGTTTGTGTGTGTTTGTCCTTGTGGCAGGAGTAGTCTCCATGTTCGTTTCCCACTCAAGTTTTGCTTTAAGCTGATATTTCGGTTTTCTGACAGCAGGATTTTGATTTGCGAGTTAATGTAATACAAATATTCAGAGTAAATACTTAATACTTTTGAATAGTCTGCAGAATAATTATTCATAAGCAACTCTTCCCCTTCAAATTCCTGCCTCCTTGAATTTAACAACCTGGCAGCACAGGTCGGGTATGAAAACTGAAGACAGAGAATATGACTCTGCCCAATTATTTCAGGCAGATGAGCTGTTTCTGCTCAAAGCCTCAACCACAGCTTTTGGTAAAATCACATCCTTGTGAAAGAAAAAAGGAATTTTGGAACACTTGTAAAAATCTCAGAGTGAGATTGCAGCTTGATCACAACAGCTGTATCAATCTTTTAAATTTTCTAATACAAGCAAGCTGTTATAGAGTGATTTTAGTGCAGCATAAATAGAGTAAAAATTAAATGGAAAAAATTCATTAAAAGCTACTTTGAAAGAAGTTCACATTATTTCAATTTAATTGAATTTAATATTACTTCAAAGCACTGTCTTTCCCCATTTATTTGGGCTTCCTTATCAATTAATACAAGGATAAGGACTTTAGTTTGGTATGTGAGAAATTTTAAATAGGTGTGTTGGTGTTACTTTCCTTAGATATTTTAATATTCTTGAAGTTATGTAAGAGCAATAAATGTTGCAGAGTATCTCTCTAATTCTTACAGGTTATGGAAGAACTTAAATACTAGAGTGCAAACTTTACAGGAAAGGGATGACATAGAACCAGCAAGTCTGTATTAGAAAGGAAATGAAAAAGGAAATGGAAGGGAAAAATGTTGTCCAAACAGAGGTTCTTTTGAACACATAATTAGCAAAATTATTTATTTTCTAAAAATGATTCTATAATAATTTACAGTGAATTTACTTTCCTGTGAAATCACTATTGAAATCCCTTTAAATATTTTGGTGATACAATACCTGTAACATAGATACTCTGGTTAAAAATGCAAGTCTTTCATTAATGAGGAAATGGCTCCTGCCTAATTTTTTATCTACAAGTGTAGATACAATCTGGAACAGTAGTACAGTAATTTTATATCAGTAACAGTAGAACCTTAAATATGCAACTATTATAACACTGCTTTTTTATGCTAAATGTGAAAGATGAGAAAGAAATTTGAACAGTATATATTACAGTAGTCATTAATAAGGCTTTTGTTTAAATATTTAACTAGATTTTGAGCAAAATATAGAAAGAGGCTATAGTAATTTAACTACTTTCACAGTATAATTAAAAAATAGATCAGCGCTTGAGCTTTGCAGTGGCCTTGGTAGTGTTTGAAAATGGAAAAAAAAATCCCTCACTGAATAAAGTACAAAACACGGGTTATAAAGTCCATTATTGTTAAATGTTGATGCTTGAAGGGCCTCTTCTTTGTGATTGTGAGTATGGCTAATTGCAGAAAAGATGCTGAAATCTCTACTTATATAGTTGGTGTGCTGTGAAGAAACCTTGCTAGTAATAAAAATGGAGGGTTTTAAACATAATCAGTTTTTTAATGTTAATAAAAAATTAGATTATTTCAGTTTTGGTAAATTTCACCCTGCATGAATTAAATTCTTTAATGTTTTAGAATAGTTTTGTGTTTAAAAAAAAATCTTAAAGCTTGTAACATGATAAAAATTATATCGGCTTTGTTGCTGGAGATTTTTATCTCTCAAATGCATTTGTAAATTAAATATTCCTTATTGTCATGAGCAAAACCTTCAAGGCTCGGTATTTAAAGGATTATTTCAAATGGCAAAAGAATATATCAACATTGTAAAACCCTATTCCTTCTAAATAGTATTTGAAATTTAACTCTTTTTTTATGACAGATAATGCACAGGTGTAAATGGATAAGCCAGAGTTACACTCTGTCAGGGAAAAGGTGTTTTAAACATTTAAAGTGATATTTTAGCCTAGCTATAGATTCTGCTGTGATGGAAACCTGTTAGGATGCAGTGTTGTTTCTCATTTCTTAGAAAGGTGATTTGTGTCTAAGTTTGGGTTTGTTTTTTTTCCTTTAAAACATAAATTTTAAAGTTTAACTTTTATCAATCAGTTGCATATAATGTAGTCACACAATTTTCCTGTTTTTAATAAAAGCTGAGGGTAGTTATTGAGTCTACATTAGAGCCAAATTACAGTAATACATATGGCTTTATGTATTATAGCTCTACCACATGAGCAACGTCTTTTCCTCCAAAGACTTTTTTATAAATTCCTGGATTGTTTATAAGCATTTGTCTGTGTCACACTCCACCTAAATCTCATTTGCCCATTCAGTATTTTCCTTGCTTGAGTGCTTTGCTCTGTTCTCTGAGCTCTTCTGGTATTGCTCGTCGTTATCTCTCGGCATTGTCTGGTTGCTAATTGCCTGTCACGGAGATGTGGGATCCCTGGAGCCTCCTAGGTGGGGTCAGGGTGGATAATTCAATCACAGGGGAGCTGCTGGGTTTCCCAGGCCGGGGTCTCCGCTCACCGATGTTGGAGCAAGGACCTGTTCTGACAACNAACCAGATCTGGGATCCCTGGAGCCTCCTAGGTGGGGTCAGGGTGGATAATTCAATCACAGGGGAGCTGCTGGGTTTCCCAGGCCGGGGTCTCCGCTCACCGATGTTGGAGCAAGGACCTGTTCTGACAACGCCACCCAGCCCAGCTCCAGGGTTTGGGTCTGCCCAACTCGCTGCTTCGTGTCTAACACATGAGAGATTCAGCATTTAACCCAAACACTTTGGCCCAAATAGAAGTTAGATATCTGTGTAACTCAGCAACATTTGAAAGTGTCGCACAGCTCAGTTACTGCGGTTTCATTCATCCCTTAGCGGCTCAATATTTCTGTGTGAGAACGTTGTTTTCCATCAGAGGCAGTTGAATCACTTGGTAGGTTTAGATAAAGTCTCAGCTTTGGGCTGTATTCCTTCAAAAGGCAGAGTAAATGCAGGTATGAAAAGTGATTTTGTCCATGTAATTCCAAAATTTCATCTTTAATCTGAGTTTGTGTTGTCTGACCTTTTGCCACCAGCACATTGCACCACTGCGTGCATAACAACCCATTTGTAATCTTGAGGAAAAGATTTTCTAGAAAGGGTAAGAGTGCTGATGAATAGAGGTGGCATTTAAATCTGAATCAAGGCTTCTGAAGCCCATGGCCCTTTTTTAAAATTTACCTGTAAGCCTGGAGCAGGTGAGGTGTGTCTCAGGTAGCTGCCCTATGCTCCATGTGCCCGAGTGCTCTGTTCAGAATGCAGCAATGGAGGAACAGGAGCAGTGTCACATGTTCTTCAGGGAAATGTAGGTTCCACATGTTCTGAAATATTGGGGTTTTTTTCCTTTTTTCTTTTTGGGTTGAAACTTGACCTTCTCTGTATAGGATTAATTTTATTCAGGTAAGATGTTCTCCTCAACAAATGTTAGGCATGTCTGTTCAGCCCCTTGAGGAGCTGCATGCACAGCCTGCCCACACTGAGTGTGTGAGCTAGTTGCCAGTCCATATCACAGGGGGTTTGTTTTGTCTTCACAAGTAAAAAAATACATGCTGAACACCTTGGCTTTCTGTAAGACTTTACTTAAGATTTTCCTGAAACTTCAAATTTAACACTTTGTCTTGGAAGGAAGACATTTAAACTCTCAAATTTCTAGTCTTGACTGCACCACTCACCAGGGTGCTGTACAGATGCAGAGAAATAGGATTTCCATCTTTACACACAGAGAAATAAATGGGGAGGCAGAGGGTCTTAAAACCAGCCATGCCTAATTTTAAGACAACTAGCAGTTATCTTCCTTTTGAGAAGAAGTTCTCGTGTTTCAGTGCAGATGTGAAGGTGTTGGTGTTATAGATACCAAGAGACACGGGCACTGTGACAAAGGAGCATTAAATACGTGAGTCTCACCCCAGAGACTGTGAGAGATTGGTTCACGGGCCACAGATTCAGGATGTATCACTAATGAATATGTTCCCTATTTACTGATAGTCCTGCTAAGTGTGTGCCTTCTGAGCATTGAGAGGTTTCCCTTGCTGTGATCCTGTGCATCGATCACACAGACTAAACCTGGTTGTTGGCAGTGGCATGACTGGACCTGTGGAAATATGATTAAAATGGTCATTACGCTTTTTCAACAAAAATCAATCTATGTGAGTAGCAGTTTTTTAAAAAAACAATAACCACCTAGGAATCCCTTTAATCAGAAGGCTTTGTGAGTAGCACACTGTGTTTATTTACTTATTTTAGTGTATTTGGCAGAAAAATCAATATCATAGTATAACTCCAATCAAAATCGTGCAATATATAGTACTTCCCGTAGAAGTAGCGGGAGAGGAGATTCTCAAGTTGAGGCTCCTTTCTCCTCATCATGTTAATATCTGCCAATCTTCTGCTTAATAAAGCTAGGTGTAAAGTACTTAATCATGCAGACAGCACTGCATTTAACTCATTTGAAGTTTATTCCTCTTCAAAATGCACCATCCTTTCTGTTTCAGCAACAAATTTTTGTCAATTAAACAGGGATATAAGAACAAGGCACTCAGCAGCCAATGGTCTTCTCAGCAGTCAAAACCAGAGAGGTTTTAGGATCTTTGGCAGGTGGTCAGAGAAACAGAGAGAACATAAATATGTATGTATACATTTACCCAGATAGGTATATATGCTGTGCATGAACTCCTGCAGTCCTCCTCCTTTTGGGGACTGTACATCCCAGTGTCTGTCAGTACTGCAGACATCCCTTAAGTCTGCCAAATTCACAAAGTTCTCCAAAGTTAGCCAATGCTACGAGAAACCTTAGGTTGGGCTTTATGCTTCCTAAGGCTTTTAGCAGACCTTTGAGTGTGAGTGGGTTTTCCTGTATTTAACTCACAAAAAAGGTGATGTTCATTGATACCAGACTACATCACAAAGGGTAAGTTTCCATAGTTGTCGAAGGTGTACACATCCAAGATGCTCAATGTTAGCAGATCAAATTCAGTCTTTAGAGGGGTTCATAAAGATTGTATTCGCTCCGTCAGTGCTTTATTGTTGTATAATAAGAGAATTGCTGAAAATGTCTATTTAGACCAAAAATCAGATACAGGAAATAATTGGAAAGTAGTTGGTGAAACTATACAACCATATTATACATGGGTGTAATATATTTGCTATAGTTGCATATATGTGTTTTTAATAAAAAACAGAAACTACAGTGCAATCTTTGTATCTTTATTCAAGATACTTTACACATGCAGTACAGAGGTCTCTGCCTCACCAAATCCGAAGTTTATGCTGTGCAAAGGGCAGTAACATATAGAGTCAGGAGCTTGCATCTATTGTCTCATGAAATGCAGATATTTTACTTGCATGTGACTAGATATGCAATTTTATTTCTTTAAGTGTAAAATTTAAGGGATCGGATGTCAGAAAATGTAATCACTGAATTTTAAATTACAACTTTAAGTCTTTTAAGCAAAAGAGACAGATGTAGCTGTCCTCCTGTATCCACATATATTGCAAAATACATTTAAATCATGCACGTACAGGGAGACAAATGAGAGAACTCCGCCATCCAAATATTAAATTACACATTTTGAAGCAAAATAGTGTTTTAAGTGTACATGTGTATAATGCTTTTTGTCACTGGATTGCTCTCCCTGATGCAGTTAGACAGAATCTGTATTTAGTCAGAAATCTTTCAATAGAAAGGGCTACCAGATGGGACCAGTAACAATGCAGAGAGGCATCGAACCACCACAGACATTTGGTGCTTAGAATAATAAAAAGACTATAAAATTAGATTAGTTGAGTCTAATTTGGAATTGGTATATTCCCTATGCACTCTCACAGCTCTCGGGTAGATAAAGCCTGGAGATTTAGTACTGTCAGGACAGAGGACTCCAACTTCCAGTAAAAGAAAAAACGGCATTCTGGGAGGTCACGGAGGGCAGCCCAGTGACCTCCAATGATTTACAGGCCTTTAGCTTAATGAAATTGTTTCAGTGACATGACGGTAAAAGCTCATAATGGATTGGATGCCCTAATGTAATGAAATTACTCCCTTCTGCCTTAAAAAANAAAAAAAGGCGCAATTAATATTTACTGAGACCTGACAGGCTTCAGTGTGCGGGAGCGTGCAGCGCTGTCAGACAGCCGCGAGCAGCCCCGAGCAGCGTGGCAGCTGAGCAGGCGCTGCGAGGGGGTGGAGGGACACCTCGGTGACGGGGAAGCCCCAACCTGGCGCTCGGAGCCAGCCTTCATCCTCTCCCTTCCTTTCTGCAGGCAACTGGACAACAACCAGATCAGCTGCATCGAAGATGGAGCCTTCCGAGCCCTGCGCGACCTGGAGATCCTGTGAGTTGACTTGGTGCCGTGCTGGGGCGGTGGGGGGGTGGCTGTCCCCGTGCTGCAGTGCTGGCGAGTCTGGGGGCTCCACAGCCTCCCTGCCCACCTCAGCAAGTGCAATCTCACTCTTCCCCCGGGCTGGTGTTATTGCTAATTAAACCACAATAGACGACTTCTGCGCTGCCGCTCGTGAGGAGCGCAGAGATTGCCGTGCTCGCTGCTGCGTGGAACAGATGGGGTTCAGCAGCATTCCAAGTGTGTCCGGTGTGTGAGCCGCAGCCAGAAACCTGCCCGGGGCTGCCCGATGCCGAGCAGCGGATGGGTAACAGGTTCATGGGGAGCAATATTGCGAGATATGTGACTGCTGCCCTAGACAAAAAGCTGTTTCAAAGGTGTTTGGTATATAAGAGGGAGGAGAGATGGGCTCTTGGCAGGCTTGTTCAGTGCAGTCATTGGCTTTTGGGGAGGATCCTTCTCTGAGGGCTGAAATAACACCACGTTGTGCTCTTCATGTACCACAAACTTTACACATAGGCTGTTAAAGCTGCAGCACGTACTGGAAAAAAGGTTTTGACAGTGAAATCTGACTCTAACAGAGAAGCAGCACATTGGATTTAGAGCACTGTCATTGTAAAGTAAATCCAATATTATCCTGAACTTGGTATCTGAGCAGATAATTTGCTTATTACTAATAGTTACTTGTTCACTTAAAGACCTTTTCTAGAATAGGTTTTCATTATATGAGCTGCTATAAAGCTTTCCCTGTCACCCAAAAGTAATCCTGCAAAGCTGAGTGTCAGTACTTGTGAAAGCACGTAATTCTGAGCCGAAATGGAGAGGGGGTGGGAAGAACGTGCAACCCCTCCAAAATTCAAACCCTCATCATCTGCCGTGAGTTAATGCGAGAGCAGCCCTGACCCAGTGCACAGCTCCCTACAGCAGGGAAGGCCTGCCCAGGCTGCTGCAGAGCTTGCCCTTAAATTACATGGGATGAAACAGCAAATGGTAGGTGGATAAAATAAGCACCTGCCTCAGACACTCCTGGTACCTGGAGACTCAGCAGAGTCACGACATTGCCTTGGGCTGCTGCGAGGAGGAAGAACAGCGGGGGCTGCATAGGCAGCCCTGTGCCACACACCACAGGGCTCTGAACACGTCTGGTTGTACACAGGACTGTTCCCAAGGGCTGGATCCACCTCGTACTGATGCTCAAAGGAGTTCTGCCCTCAGGAGCTCTGCCTTCTGAGGGACCTGGTGGTGGCTGTGTCTGTCACGGCTGAGGTGCCCTCTGTCCCCCAGGCTGGGACCCTGATGTTGATCTGATAGTATATGTTGCTCGTGTTGAGCTAGCCAAAGGTTTCTGCAGAGTTTCTCATCTGGGAACTTATCAAGAGTATTGTTTGGATTCTATAGTAATAGCACTTTTCAGGAAAAGTAATGTGTTACCACTATAAAATTTTTACTTGTCTGTCAGATTGAAAAGTCTACTGTGTGGTGAAAGAAAGGAAGAAAGGAAAAAAAAAATGAACTCCTCTAAAACTGGCTTTTTTTTTTTTTTTTTTGATGATGAACTGATTTTCTGTATCTGCAGAGAGTGAATCAGTCCTCCACTGACAGCAGACTGTGCTATAACTTTCACTAAATAGGCTGGACAATAAATGGAGCCCTTTTTTGCAATATACTGAGTTCTGCAGAAGTTGCTGGGAATGCATTCCTTCTCCCCAGGATGTAGTAAATGCTGAATTAGTTTATTTACCTCTCTGCTTTAATTGGTTACTTCTATGTTATTTGTGGGTGGGAGAAGATGAGGATATATAAAATAGATCATAATCAGTTCTTCAGTGCATTTTTAATTTTCAGCACAGGCACACTGCTACAGGAAAAAAATCAATAATAATTCTAAAAGATGAGAAAACAGATTGATAGTATCTATTTCTAAACTTATTTTTCTTGCAGTCACAAACTGTGAGTTTTATACTTCCAACCTAATCTGAATTTTTTCTTCAAAGAAAGTCTGAGAACTTAATCTATCAAAATAAATTTGCTAAATGCCCCAGAGAATATCGTATCTTTAGTTGTAGAACAGTCAGAAATGTTAAAATTTAAAACGATCTGAACCATCAAAGAACATTAACGAGTGAAACCAAATTTCAACATTTCAGACCCACTGTGTATTTTATGCAGTTATATTTTAACATGTAATTGCAATATGTAGAAAATATTTAAGGATTCTTGCAAAAAAAAAATCTAATTATGTTTGAACAGTTTTCAAGAGCGCCAAATAATGTATTTCTTCTTTATCTTATTGAAATCTTGTGACCTTTCTGATATTCAGTATTTCCATTCCTGCATTTTCCTCCTCACACACACCCTGTCTACAGAATTCTGAATTTTGTCTATCACTCGGGGCACAGCCTTGCTCAAAAAATAAACTAAGAATACTTTCTTTAGAAACACTTTTGTTTCTGGATTGCACGTTTCATTCACCTTGAGCTCCTCAAGAAGCATGACTGCAAGGAGCTTGGTGATTCAGTAGCTGTAGGAAGAGAAGGAATTTTTGTGCAGTTATCCTTCAAAACGCAGAGCACGCCATGGTCCATGTGACATTTCTTCTTATCAACAAGTTGTTTTCATTTGCTGTTCTCATTTTCTTGTTCTGTGTTATAAGTATGTTCCTGTACCAACAAATAGCACAGGGGCAGAGATGGAAACAAGACTGAAATTTGTGCCTAATTTGAGTACTTGGCGTGGTGCAGGGAGTTGTGAACTTCAGCTGCAGCTTGGAGCAGCCCAAGGCGCCGACTGCGGCTCCCAACACAAACAGGGGCTCTCCGTCACTTCTGTGTTTAGGAGCCTCTGTGTTTCAATGCCACGAAAAGTGTCACTGATTTTATGGTCTGACCTAATGCAGGTGCCGGGTACTACTGCTGAGTCTGAGTTTTGGGTTAAAAGATGCAAAAATGTTGAGTATAAAGTGCTTTGGTACCTTCTCTTGATTGTCTTTGCCTGTGCGGCAAGTTGAAAATAATGTCTGAGAAATGACCTGCAGAACTGATGGGCTTAAACATCCTGTCCTGGTAGTTCTGCACTGGGGCTGGCTTTGTTCCTTCTTGTCTCAGATTTTCTGTACAGATTCCCATGAAGGGTTTGGTTTCTATCTGTTGATAAAATAGGGCATTTTTCTTGTTGACAAATTTCTGTATTCCCTTTTTATAAGACGATAAAACAAATTTCAGTGGGTTTGGTCTTGCAGTCCAAGACATAGAAAGATGCGTGCAACAACTGAAACAGCAATAAAATGCAAAATGGGCACGTATTCATAAATGAGTGGCAAAAGTTATTAACTGTCTTATGACTTGTTGGCCTAGAAATGCGCAGGAAAGTTGAAGAAAATTGGTGTAAAACCTTCACTAACTAAAGATTTTTGAGTAGGAGAAGGTTTTCTGCGCTGCTTAGTTTTTACTTATGTCCTGTGGCAATATCTGGCAATAACAGTATTATTGAGAAATATCTATTACTGTAGCCACCAGTATGATTAAAGGCTATTAAAAAAAAAAAAACCTCAAAAGCAAACCAAACCAAAAACCCAGACTAGTCTGCAAAATGATTAGCCAGTATTCCTTATGGTGTGTGACAATATGCTGTTCATATACTTTATAGGTTAGAAATTAGTCCATAGTTTTATTTCCAGATGCCCAGAATTATGAAGGATAGGAGATAAAACACTTCTAAGGCTCAGAATTCCTCCTTCAGTCTCTTCGGATACATGAGTAAAAGAAATTAACTTCAAGATGGGTCAACAAGCTCAGACTGGATAAACTAGTAATATTGAGTGCCTGAGCATACTATTGTCATTACACTGGAAGGGCTGAACCATTTTTCTCAGTAAGAAACAGAACTCAGTTTAGCAAAAAGCCCATTAATTTATTTGTCATTGTTTTGTCTCTCTGGGGTAACTGGAAAACTGTGTGGTGGCATGGGAGTTGTACCATGTAGACAGCACAGAAAGAATTATGAGTCACTGTTGACAACTTAGGTGGAGTATTTTCCTTTTTTTTATATTGTAAAAGCTGTTTTTCCTCCTGCTTTATAATGATAGCCAGAGGGTCCAGAGCTTGAACACATTCTGTTCTGTTCGTTGCATAAGATTTTATCATACCAAGAGCTAATCCTAGGAGGTCTGTAGGTAGTATTCTGTTAGAGAAGGCAAAGGGGTTCTTGCTGTACAGAGCTAGTACAGAATGATTTGGGGGGTATGTTTGTTGTTAGCCACATTAATTGTAGGTCTTTCATATAATATGTCTGAGTCTGAAAATCCTCCCTCCTGAGTTTCACCCGATTTTGGAATGAATGAGCGCAGGCTCTGCCGTTGAGTCCGTAGCCGCAGACTGCGCGCTCAGGGACCCACCATTCCACTTTGGGTGCCTCAGTGTGAAAAATCATACCAATTCATCCACAAGTAATAACAAAAAGGTGCAAGTATAGCCATCCAAATATCTGTGACTGGAGTTCCAAATGAGTCCTAAATATATTACAAATATTTTTTCTTCTGATTGCAAAATGTCATAAAAGTAAAGAAAAATGCACCACCCTTCCTTTCCCAAAATCTTAACATTGAAGCAATAGGAGAAATTTAAATTGTTCTGTCAGCGTGTGTATGCAGAACCTTTTCTCCCCAAATATTTCTGTCACACTCTTCTTCCTGCTCCATGACAAACCCACAAAGCTACAAGGGCTGTGCCGGTGTTTTCGAGCTGTGATTCGGCCCCGAACCGTGTCCAGCGGGACATGGCTGGTCTGTCACACCAGCCTGGCCTGCAGCCCCAGCTCTGTGCATCGCCTGCCACACCCAGGCACTGCAAGCATTTTACCAGCGGGTAAAAATCGGGATTATTCCTGCTTTCCTTGTTTGGATTCAATGTGTTCCTGTTTTAAACAACTATTTCATAAAAGATTTAGTCTGCGCAATTTCTAATAGAGATGTCACGGATGAGTGTGCTTATAATGCACACTGCCTTTTGTCATAGCAAACTTTTAAGAACTTTCTGGACATGAATCAATATTTTGTGCTACAGCCAGGATTTAATTGTTGCTAGGGTTGGCTCTGTATGCTGAGCACTCAGTTATTTAGTCAGTTTTACTTATTTGCAAAATGCTATTCTGGACATGTCTTAACTAGATAGAAGACTTTTATTTGCTTTCACAACCTGGAGAGACAGGGAGTGAAAGTCATGACATAATTCTAAATATATGAGATGTCATTGCTTAATGAAAGCCTGAAAATGCCACACAAATGTGATTTCCTCCTCTATTTTGCTGGAAATTATGATCGGTTGAGGCAATCAGGATCAAATTTGAACTCTGTAAATTATGTTCCTATAACTGATACCAAAATGCCGAAATACAATAATGAAAATGAGAACTCTTTGTCAAATGATGTGCATAGCTAGTTTACTTATACTTGAGTGAAAAATAAATTATTGCAGGTTTTGGTTTATATTTTTTGTGGTTTGGTTTTTGGGGGTTTTTTGGGGTTTGTTTTGTTGGTTTGTCTGGGGTTGTTTTTTTACCCAAGGATGTATATTAGCTCAAATGTATGTAAATTAATAAAAGCAATTTAAAATCTTTATTTATTTCATCACTCAACGTGTAAAAATTATACATGTAATAAGAAGTAAGCAGAAGGGAGTGACCATTGGCAGTGTATGAGTAATTGAAGTATGTACCTGCTTGGTGAAACTGAAAAATGAGGAGTTTGGCATTTCTAAGAGTATCTGCCGTTTCTATGTTGAGCTTGTCTCACAGACAATCAAGTTATACCAGAGAAAGGACAACAGTTGGTTTGGCAATAGAGAAATGGTGTGTGCAGAGGTATCAGTAGGCAAGTGGGAATTTCAATTTCTCTTTACTCTGTTATTTATTAGACTGTCCCTTAGTTTCTACTCTTTCCATTCTTCCTGCCTCCTGTATCACTGTCAGTCTGTAAAGGAAGGAGAAATGCTCCTGAGGAACCTGGCTGTGGTTACTACAAGGTTTCAGTTACATAAATCAGAGATAAGGTTAACTACAGAAATGCCTTTTTTGGGGTGAACTTTTTGAAAGTGGAGTGCCCCCCCAGTGGTCTCTAGGGAAAGGAGATGCATAATCAGCATAACAAGTTGATGGAGAGAGGATGGGGTGCTTACATGGTTGCTTGATAAGAAATGTTTTTATTTGCTGATGCATGTCTGTGGGAGATCTGGTGTCCCTGCTTGAGATGTGGAAATGAAATCTGAGATAACCTCTGTTGTACAGCAGATTACAAATGTGAGGTTGGAAGTATAGCATGGTGAAAGGAACACTATCCAGATGGCACCATGGTGACAGGCTTTATATCAAAGACCAGCTGAGATAAAATAAGAGTGGCTAAGAGAGGGTCTCTGAAAATCACTGATGCCTGTTACAGATGTAATGTAACTCTCTCTTTATGGGGAGAATATATTTGCATAAATTCATTGATCAATGATTTTGCTCATCCTGCCGTATTCCAGGCATGTCCTTGCAAATTGATGAACATTTCTATCAGTCCTTGGTCCAGATGCTTAATTATGTTACATATTTAGAAAAGATGGATTTTTCCCTTCCTGGAGCATATGCAGTAGTTGAATGCTGTGCTCATTCTCCTTCCCTGCCCCATTAGGTTGGAAGGTTTTTTCCCTTTAAGAATAGCCTGGAGCCATGCAGGCTGCAGAACTTATCAAGATAAGAGCAGTGCCAGGTTAGAATTATTAGTTTCATGAATCACTGACCAGTGTGTTTTTTGAGGAAGCCCAGCATTATGGGTTGTGTCATTTAAGCCCTTCATTGGTGCTGCAGTCACTGCTCTGAGAGATTCCAAAGTCAAAACTCCAGGAGAGACAGAGATTTCTGGCAAACCTTCTCTCCCATGATATTAATTGTTTCATTTGCATGCTCTGCTCATCTTGTGACCTGCCCTCCCTCCCCTTTGACTAATATAGTTTCTTCGTCAGTAATATAAAAGATGTAGAACAAGCATTTTGACTGTTGAAAGTCAAATGAATGTGAACGACTTCATCCAGAGGACACTCAGATGTGTATTTAATGCTGATGTGCAGCTCAACTCCTTAACCAAGAGCTGAGCTGAAGACTAGGATGGGAATAAAACTCCTTGCTGATAAAGCTGAGGTGATGACACAGTTCTGACGGCACATGGCAAGTTCAGGGTCGATGAGTAGTCATTCTATGCCGTACTTTGCAGTTCACTGTTCCTATGACTCCCCAAAGCAGCAGGATGACGATACGCTGGTAGCTGGATGTGGTTCTGTTGGCACCAATACAGCTCTGTGGCTGGGGGGAGGCTGCATGTGCATGCACCACAGGTTCCTTTGGTATCACTGTGAAATATCCTGGGATGTGCTCAGCCCTCCTGTGACACTGCTCGGGGTCCAGAGCTGGTGGCGTATGTTGGAACTGCTTCCTCTGGGCTCAGTCACGACAGCGAAAAATGATCATTTCAAAAAACATTTCAAAACTCATAACTGTTCCCTTCTTTTTTTCTGTGTCCAACTAATTGTTTGTGACCAATAGAGGGGTAGATGGTTTGTCTTTCTCAGAGGTTGCTTTTGTCCCTCTGCTGTGCTGAGTACAATATAGACAAAAGCTCTGAGCCATAGCCAGTCTTTATTCAAGGAAGGGCTCAGAAGCCTGGAAAGAGAGAGTAAAACTATGATGGGAGCTCCATATACCAGGATTGAGCTCCCAATTCAAGCAAGATGTCCGATACTTTACCTTAAACTGTAGCTGCAGGGACCAGGGTACTATGCATTACATATTACTGGTATTATCCAATGTTTTTAGCTAGGACAATAATATTGTGCCTGTAATAAATTAGAAATCTAATCAATAATATGTAGATAGCTTGGAAGTGCTTGGAAGTGAAGTAGATAACTATATCTGCACCTGAAAAAAAATGCATTGGTAAAACCTGCTTCTGATCTAAAGATCAAATAGTGTCTTTCTTCTTGCTTTTCAAAAGGTTATGCATATAATGTAGGTATATATGTGTGCAAGTATCTGTGATGATGAGAGCATTTTTAAATTAAGGTTAAATCAAGAAAAATAATTTTTAAAACTTAAAGGAATAAGGTTAATATAAATTAGATTTTATTTACTTAGCTTATCTAGTCCTGGGTTTAGGAAAAAAGAAAATTTAAGAGCTGCTTTAGGGATGGAAGTATAAAATAACGTTGAAGTCATTTGACCACAAATAATCACAATTTCTATGTTAATTAAGTTATCATAAATGAAGCACTTTCTTGTTAACTGGTTCAATATTTTTGAAGCCGAATTACATTTCTTACATTTCTATTTTGGGGTGAATAATCTGAATGCATTGTTGTTAGTCTTTACGAGCAATGGATTCCCATGCTTGGGACATCTGCACATCCTTAGAAACAAATCTAAAAATGCTGTAAGGCCATCCAGAAACCTTTGTTATGATGTACCATGTTGCTCTAGTGCTTTAGAGATACCTGAGAAAATAGCTTGGTCAGTTGAAACAGCATCAATGGCTACATAAAGCCATTGAAGGAAACGATGTTCAGTTGTGCCATTAAGTTTTTAAAATTGCCTGTATCCCCCTTGTCTTCTCAGCGCTGGGTGGGGTGAGGCTTCTTGGTCTGCAAGCACCAGACTGTTGCTCTGAGTAGGGTTTATTTGAGGGTAAAGAGAACACTGGAAGCCAGGCTGATGGCTGTGCTGGAGGGCTGAAGCAGCGCAGACCAGGCAAGGTCTCTGTTCGCCACTGGAACCTTAGGTTGTGTCTGACACCAGTCGGGCTTTGTTGGGAGAAGGGAGTGTGGGGAAGCAGCCCTGGTACATGGCTTTCAGCGCTGGACTTGGCTGCTGCGATCGATAAATTGCCGCAATGCAGCATCTCTGCGACGGCGCCTTGGAGGCCGCGAGAAGCCCCCGTTGGTGCAGGAGGCGTTTGCGGGCTGGGCGGGCTCTGGGGAGGGGGAGCCCACGCCGCAGCACCTGCGCTTCCTACTGGCTCCTTGGGCAATTCCAGTGGTGTCTTAAAAGGGTTGGGTCCATCTCATCTGCGAGACATCCCGTCTTCCCATCTGCGGGAAGGGCGTTAGAAGCCAGGTGAGGCACTCCAGCCGATCTTCAGACCAAAACGGGTAGGACAGACCCTCCACAATGGCAGGTATATTTTATTTTGGGTGCATGCAGATATTATAGAGAAACAGCCATGTGTGAAGAACTGTTGACTCCTTTTATTTAACTACTGCTCGCGCTTGTAGAATATTCCTGAACAGATCACGGGTGCGTCAAATTTTTTTCTGTGTATATTTTAGTTTGCGATTTTTCGCTCTGTGCGCTTGAGGCAAATGAAACACTGTGAGTATTTGCTATTCAGATTGTTATGGTTTCTTAGTTGTATTGCATGAATATAAGCAGATATTGCTGCTTCTCATGGGCAGGTGGAGTTTGGGAGGAACGTAAAAATTGGAAAGATAGGCATTTTTAAACATACTGACCTTTTTCTTGTGTGATACACACAAGCGCTGTCTAATGCCTTATTAAAATAAAATCCTGATGGAAAGCAGATCCCTTTCCAGCTTCACCAAGAAACATGTAATTGCCCTTGTCTAGAAACTACATGTAGTCTTTGTTCTTTCGAAGCATTTCTTTCCTCTGTGAATGTAAGTTTTCCTTAACAACTGTTCATACACGCAAGTGTAAATTCACAGAATGTGTGTATCACACGTTCCCTGTTTCATTCATGTGGATTTGCATTAGCCTGAATATTAGCCTTAATTTCCAGCGTGGATGAATTGCAGATAGGGGCATCACATATCATTAGAATACAAAATTATTCCACACATATCTCCTCAGTCTCTTTGGGGAGGCAATTTTGGCAGTTAAGGTGGAGTGTTCTCTCTTGAAAAGATTTGCTTGTTTTCCATCCTCTGCTCTCCAAAGCCAGAAATTGCCTGTGCCGTTCTGTGCCGCACCATGCCGCACCATGCCGCACCATGCCCATTGTCCTCTTGCTGGAGCCATGGAAGATCTCTTCCTGCTGCTCTCTCCCAGTGGGAATGCCAATGGCCTTGGGAACTGAGACACTGAAATCAGAGTAGCTGCTCTGGCCAGAGCAATAGGGGTGTTATTTTGCCTGCAGGACTGGCTAGTTCTGCTGTTGGGGGAAAATTGATCCCAGGGATTCTGGCAGCCCCCTCTCCATGGATTCCCATCGCTGCCTCTTACAAGGTGTTGGTAAAACGTTTTACACCGACACTTGGCTAAACTGGCAGTGCCATGTCACTCGTGGGGTTGGTGGCTCGTCCCTCTTTGCTCCCAGTGCGCAGCGTGGGCCCCGCAGGCTCCCGCAGTCGCTCAGGCGCTGCCGCATTGCGGCATTGAGGTGGCCACGGGCTGGCACAGCCACCATCCCAAGGAGACTGAATATTGCCACAGAGCCCTGACAATGGGTGCAGAAGTCCATTTTTGTCACTTTCTCTGCCTCAGAAAAGACAACTAATTTCTGCCTGCCACTTGGAATGGCTTTTCTGTAGTTGGTGTGTTACTTGGAGGAGTATGAAAGGCGGTGTTCATTGCGGGGGGAAGGCTGTCAGAATAGAGGCTTTTGCCATAAAGCTGTAGCATTAAGGCTGCAGTGTACTCAGGACAGGACAAATTAAAACATGGCTTTGAACAATGATTCTGTTCCTTTCTGGTCCAGTGTTAATCAATTTCTTCAGAAGGTCTTTTGGTGAAGTCCTGTAAGAAAATAGCAGCACTCATTTGACTGAATGCTGAAACATTTTACCTTGGAAACCTCCACCGCTAAAAGCCATGAGCCTGAACAAATGACCAAAGTTGCTCGCTCCTTTCAAATTTTGGAGTTGAACTGTGTTAATTTGAATTGGATTGTGTTTATAAGGCCACTTCAGCTTCAGAAAGGACTAACCCGAAACAACACTTTAGGCAGGGACCGTTTTATTCTGAAACTGTTTTATTTTGCTGAGGAGCTGACGCATCAAACTTAAGGTTTGTATAATCTGACTTCATGTTGTTGATTTTTTTTCATCTTCTCCATAAATTCACTCTGATAGGCTTTCAGACCTCTGTATGCAATGAGAACCCAGTCCTGTTTCCATTGATTTTGTCAGGAGCAGCAAAGAATCCACAAACCACAGTACCTGATACACATGCAGTTGGGTGACACCAAGAGCCATGTTTAGTATGAGAGATCTCTGTATAACCGAAAAAAAATCCAAAACCATCTCTACTTAACAATGAATTTATATTAAAGTAAAATAATTGTATTTTGGGTTTGTTGTATTAATTCATTGAAGAAGAGATTTTCAAATGAATCTACAAAACAAAATTTAGGGAAATTTAAATGGAATGCAATTATATTTTTGATTGCGGTGGCTCCTGCAAAAATCTATGCCTAAATAAATGGATTGCAGGGACTAGATTCATTCCCTGCTGAAATCAGCCATGGGATTTGCTCTGACTTCAGCAGGCATTGGTCTGGGTATTATAAGAATTGGACTCGTTCCCAGTGGTTCTAGGCAATAATATCAGCCTTGAAATTTAGTACCATAGAGAAACATCAAAACCACCCTAATGATGCAAAACATTTACTCAGTGTTCACAGAAATACTTTTATTTCTCTGAGTCAAAATTCTGGATGTACTTGGGACTTAGAGCCACAGCAGGCATTCCCAATACAGTGTACTGAAAAACGTGTAGCCTTTGGGCAAAGACCTGAGAAAATTTCTTCATTCAAAAAAAAAAACAAAACAAAAAAACCAAAAACAAAAACAAAAAAACCAAACTAAACCAAAAAAAAAACGTAAAGCCAATGTTTCATTTGCTATTTTTGAGTTTAGAAGAATAGCTCATTGGAGAATCCTTCATTCAAAAATAAAGCAGTGCAGAATAATTTCAGCCTACATTCTCTTGTCTTTGCACCAATGCTTTTATATTTTAATTCAGGCTGAATGGAATTTGTATTTTCTGCCTAGAATTAAAGTGCCATGTAAAAGATTGAAAAGCTGATTGAAACTTCTCTAAAAAGCTTTTTCAACTCTCACTGGGCACAGATGTTAGAATTGGGAGATGCAACTGGTACATGCATTTGTACAGCTGATAGAGGTGGTTTGATTGTGTGGGAAAATAGCAATGTCTTTCTGTGCACAGGAAGAGCAACTTCCTTTAGGGGAAGCAGTGAGACATTTCATGTAAGACCATGTGAGTGACATTCTTGATTTAGCATCTAACGACATACACAATCTAAATTTGTACCACTTTGTCTGTATAACCTTTATTATGTTTTATTTTACCTTGTCCTGTTTTCTACTTTATCTTGTTTTGGAATATTTTATTTATTTGGGCGTTGGTGTAAGTAAGTAAATTCAGGCACAACGATATGTATGTGCATATCTAACATAAATTCAGGGCTAAAGGTAACACCAGAAAGGGTTGGCCATACGTCACCAAAATCCTTAATTTTGCTCATGCTTGTTTACATATGACAATAAAACCTTTGATGTGCTGGCCCATATGATTTTTTTTGGCCTCTTGCCCATTTCCACTGATTCCTAGTCCCAATCTCTTCAGCTTGGCCAACATTTTCTTGCTGCAGGTCCTCTCTTTCCCTCTCCCCTGCTCTTAGCCTCACCTCCTGAGCTTGTCAGTCACAGAGACTCCAGCCAAGGCACAGCCAGACTGTGGGGAGAATTAAGGCAGCAATTGCAGGACTTAAGTTAATATGCCCTAAAGTTATCACTGTGGGCAAATGTAATCATCCTGGTTCTTGCCAGGTGACAAAACAGGCAATTTATACAAAGAATCTGTTACTATAATAACTCAGTTTCTCTGAAGCCTGATGTCCTTGAAAGGAATCTCACTCCTTCAAGGGGAAAAAAAGTCTGCCTTAAATATCTGGCCTTTATAATAAGCTTAAATAGTTAAAATCTGACAGTTATATGCAAATTAAAATTAGCCACAGAATGGGAAGAACAAGGCTATTGTAGCAGTAAACACTGTTGGCAGTTTTGTGCATAATTCTCTGCTAAGCTTATTTTCTTTATTTTTTCCATACATTTCTAAAAGGAAGATTTTCTTTCCTCTGTATCCTTGAGATAGTCATATTTGTGATGTCAGCTTCCCAAGTTAACAATGCTGGAGCCTCTCATGTTGCTGTGTTGAGAACGTTTGTGGACACATTGTCAAAAGACTAATACTAGAACAGAAACCACAAATTGGCAACCAGTTATTTTTATTTCAGTGGATTCTTCGTGTCACCTGGAGACTATTTAGACCATTATTTGCCTGGGGTAACACTGTGTTTAAAAATAGCACTTGTCTAGTGCCAACTCACTTTAGAGTTGGGTACAAATATTGAGACAAACCCCCAGCTGTTATTGCTTGTGCTGCTAATTTGAGGTGTCAGCTCGGAGCTCTGCTGCTCCATGTCAGTGAATAAAGCCCCTTGTGAGATCATTATGTTTTCTAACAGTGCCGAGTAACGGATTAATCAGTGCAGCATCAGTTGCTTTCATTATCTGCCCACATGGTAGTTGTGGGCTTTCACTTAAACAGTCTGTGGTGAGATCAAGGAATTGAGTACAAGAGGCACTCGGGACTCGCCACAGCTCAGAAGAGATGCAGTTGAGTTTTGGACGTTGCCTAACGAGCAAACCTTGGATGCCTTGAAAGTCGAGGCTGACTGCACCCAATGCTGAGGGTTGGAGTGCCAAAGCCACTTTGCTTTTTCATCAGAGGCCATAAGAGACAGTAAATATTTAATTCAATGCAAATTCCTCCTGACTTGTGTGAAAAATAGCTCTTTACAGCTATTGGAAATACAGCTTCTTTTGCCCTGCAATCTGAAAGTTAATTACAAACATTAATTATGGCAGCGTATAAAATTAAAGTCTTGGGTTTGTTACTAAATATAGATTTAGATTCACTTTTTGGAATTGCTGCTGTTAGTTATATTGGGTGCTGTGTGAGGGCTGGAGGGGGTCAGAAGTTGTCATCCACTGTCCCTCCCTGGGGCAGGCCCATCGAATCCATCGCCATTCCTGACAGGGATTCATTTAGTATTTTATTACAGGCCTCCCTGCTGATGGCTGCACACTCTGTAACACCTCTTTTTTGTGTTTTTCCTGTTCTTATTGTAAGAAACATTTTCTCTATATCTAATGAAAGTCCCTCTTTGTGAAATTTAAGCCTGTTACTGCTTTGCTTAACCCTTGTGTGAATACAAGGAACAGAGGATGTCTTTTCAATTTGCAGTGGTATTTTATGTACTTCAGTGGAGGTTGAAAAGTAAGTGATATGGATCTGCTAACACAGAGGTCTAAGGCACTGGCACTGTTAGTGCTAAATTATGCTGCTGATGCAGTCTCCCAAACTGATGTTTCATCTCTGTATTTCAGACAGACCCTTAGATCCTCCTCTTTATGTGCATAAATACTGGTGGTGATGTCTGATCTTGCACAGGCACAACAGCTTCAGTCCACATGTACACAGGGCAAAGATTCCTTCACTCTTATTTACCGACACTACACACACAGACACACCCCAAAGCTTTGAGGTCTTGGAAATGTCATGTTTCTGGCACTGCCAGGACAGAGTAGTGTTGTCTTCTGAGCTCTGCTGGCAACTTAGGCAGAGCTGTTCAGCCTTTTTTTTTTTTTTTTACCACTTCACCCACTTCTGAGTAGAAGTAACATTATCAAAAGAAACTATTAACATGAGAGGCTTAATTATGCTTGGAGATGCCTTGGTTAAGTCTGAATAAATTTCCTGGTCTCATTTACGGGATGTATAGTTACACTGGGGATGGGAGCTGGGAGCCATGGCAGTTGTGGGAGAAGCAGTAATCGGGGCGTGTGACAGTAATTCACTCCTGGGAGCGTTACCAGCCTGCAGACACACCATTTGTAGCCATCCATTGCATGCACATGGATAATAATCCTGCATTAGGCCCAATTACATGGTGTTACGGACACACAACGCGGGGATTACACACGCAGCCAAGAGCACCCCGTGACAGAGCAGTGGGGTAATTGGAGGAGACAGAAGGAAATGTTAGTTGTTAGTGCTACCAGTGCTGCAGGGCCTGGTACAGCTCTGCCCCACCAGCCTTGTCCCTCTTGCTTTGCTGCTGTTTCAGCGTCTCAGTTTCAAAACCCGGGTTTATCACAGAGGGAGGTAACCCAGCACCACCCTTTCAGATTGTGTTGAGAGAGTTTTGAGTGGGAAAAGGAACTGAACATCATTGTTTAACTTAGAGTGAAACCCACAGACACATGGAAGCCTGTGCTGCCAAAGAAGGGCTGCAGTTTGTGGGATTCCTGATATCAAATCCTGTGTGTTAGAAGTCTATAAAGAATCTACAGTGCCCAAACATAAAAGGCATTCAAACCCAGCAATAATCTAGTACATGCAGATCTCTTCCTCCATTTACCTATCAGTAAATGGGTCTGAGTATTTCTTTCTAACTGAGAATTTTGCAAATGCTGTGATGTCCCATGGTCAGCCAAATGTGACACAAAAGCAGGCTGGTGTGGATCAAAAACCTGAATGGCCAGCAGAGCAGGCCTCTAGTAACTATGGGAGATGCTTATTAAGCCTTGAGGAAAAGTGTTTTCTCAATTTGAATTAAGTTTGAATTCGAATTTCTCAGTTTGATTAGCTGTTTTGCTAATCAGCTGCAGAAGTGGAACAGGAAAGGAAAGCAGTCTCTGTTACTGACAAGTAACAAAAGGCACCTTCAACATCTGACAGGTTCTCCCCTGCCCCTTTCGTTTGAATCTGTTCAAAATTGGGTTGAAGACAAGAAGCATCACTGTGGCTATTGTACTGTACTGGTGCACGTCATGAAAATGCCTTGTACTTAGAAAATGGACGTCTGCAAAGTGTTTTTTGCTTTTGTCAGTGATAAACTAGGAGATCAGAATTTTTTTTTAGCTGGGGTGTAGCAGGTGATATTCTCAACAGTGTTGTGTGTTAAACAAAAAAAACCAACCCTCCTATGTAGTTTCCCACTTGAAGTGTGGCTGGAAAACATTAGAACAGTCACTGTTTAACTAAATAGTTAATGTTTCAGGTATTTTTGTCGTGTTGTGTAACATTTTCTGTCAGAGAAGATCCTTTTGGTACTAAACCAGAATAGAGCACGTGGGTATGTTGTCATGAAAGTATTATTTCAGATGAAAAAATTGACAGGGATTCTGATATTTATTATATGCTCTTAATTATATTAAATGAATTCTAAGAGGGAAACAAAAATCTCTGTGTAGTCTGTGATTTATAGAATTGAGACTGAATATTGGCCTGACAGCCTGGGATTTCTACTCTCTGAATTAATCCAAGGGACCTGAAAGGGTGCTTAGAGTTTCTGAGCTTTTAAAATAAAATACTTGGGTTCAAAATTTAAGTAGTTTCCTTTTGTCTCAAGGTCTCTGCCCTAAAATTTGTGTGATTTCCTCTAGCATTAGAAGTATCATTTTTTTCTGAGTCTCATCAGTCCTGTACAAGAAGGTGGAGAAAGGTGAAAAGACTAATGCATAAATATTGTTGAAAAAACCACAGACATGACAGTCGTTTCTGCAGGTTAGTGATTTTAATGTAATTACATTGAGTCTGGAATTAACAGCTCTGTGTCAGGGAACTGCAGTGGTGTTCATGAATTTGGAGCAAGTCAGAAGAGGACAAAGATGCAACTGCATGGAATTGAATTAGCACCAAAAGTTTGAGGAAGGAGATAAGTAATTGTTTTCAAATCGTGACAGGATTGCAGACTGAGCACTCTTCCTTTAGGAAAATTCTGATTGGTAGGGGCTATAAATCAGCTGTATCCTTCAGAAGGAAGAAGGCAGCTCCACGTGTGCCTGTAGCCAGTTTGGGCGACTGGCAGAGCAGTGAGTTAGGAGAGCAGCTCCTCTGGGGCTGTAAATTGAAGTCTGTGGGACTATGACAGTTCACAGTGGTGGAGGATGTGCCACCTCAGAGACTGCTGATCTCACGTTATGCATCTTCCAAGTAGTCCTTGGAGGATCCTCAGGACTGCTGCAGTCTGCTTCTGCTTACCTTGCAAGATCTGACAAGGATCACGGCCCAAGGTGGGAAGTTGGCTGGCATAAATAATATTGTCTATAGCTCCGGTTTCCTGATTCAGCATTTTGGGTATGAATAGTTTACAGGGAGAGGACTTCTAAATGAGAGGAGGGTGCTTTTTCAAGGGACATGTTGGGTTCTGGAAGAGGTGGGAGGTATAAGGCTGAGGACCACTCAGCAGGATATGTTTCCCCATATGATGTTGGAGGAGTCAGAAGATTCTGGAATTTCTATTTCTCACAGCTTTCTGGTATTTACAAATCTCTTCCCATGGATTTGAATATTGGGTGGATCAATCTGAGGCTGGGACCCTGGAGCAGCCAGCAGACAACTGGAGCATCATTTATATTTTCTCTTCATGTGCTAAAAATGCTGCTGTATTGTGTGTTCACCCCTGTCAGGACACATCTCTTAAAAAGTCATTGCTGGGAAGGGATCATGTGCATGATGAAAGGCTTTACAGGATGTCTCTAGAGCACATCTCCACCTGAACACATTCCCATTCCAGAGCTCCCATTGCCTGGGAGCTGAGTGCTGTGCAGCCAGAGCTGCAGGGTTAAATTCCTGCAGTTCCAGCTGGGCTGTAGTGCAGACAGTTCACTGGCAATTAGTGCCCTTTGCAGTGTTTGGCCTCCTCTGTTCTGAAATAATTGCTGTTATCATAGATGTTTTATTGCCTTCATTATGGTTAACATTTAAATATCAATGAAATAGTATTCTACTAAGTCACCTGAGCAGTAGCTGTCTGCTAGAGTTATCCCTGAAATTTGTGTTTAAGGAGAATATTAATTCAGCACTGATTTAGGATTCTTAGAAGGAGGGTTATATATTTCTCAATGAACCGTGGGAAACCTTTGCTTATCTGAAAATAAGCAAATATTTGAAACCTCAAATACCTGCAAAACCTGAGCCACTCTCATTTGATATCTTGTGAGCAGAAACGCTGTGTGATTGGAATAATGCTTTGTCTGTGAAATAGAAATATTGTAAGAACTTCTGAAATATTTTTGAATCATCAAGTCAGGCAGTAATGGGTGACCTTCCTGCATGCAGATGAATTGCAGTGGGAGACAGGGATGTGTTCTCTGCCCAGTGCAGAAGGAAGCTCACTGCCACAGCCTGTTCTGCCTGAATCCAATCCACATCCTTTAGAAATAAATAGAAAAATCTCTCTTGAATTCCTGTGGCCCCCAGTGACTCCTGTAGTGGTATGTGTGACTGATTCAGACATCAGCTACGTATGTGATTTAATTTTTGTGAGCTGACTTTACATGTGGCTTTTATTTATCACTGCACACCTAAAATCTTCCATCCGAGTGCATAACTCATTTTGATGTAACAGGCAACTAAGGCAGAGGGTTGCCTCAGAATTACATTTTTATATTTACAGGGAAAAAAATGGTGGTGCAATTATATACTCCATTTCTGAGCCCTGTTTGAACTTCCCAACATGTAAAGAGCAAACACACACAGACACTGAAGGCTGAGTGTGTTGATGTATATATTCACACACTCCCAGTGGGTTTGTTCACTTTCTGAAATTGTTGTACAGGCTTATTTTGGCTCATTGGCCACAAAAGACTTTGGTTACATCACTGGGTAAATGAGGTAATGGAGCACTGGCAATTGTATGACAGAGAGGTGCATTTTGCACCATATAATGTGCCACAGTGGGATGTGAGTTTCACCGTGACCTTAGCAGGGATTGAGAGGCAGAGTTTCAGCCCTGCAGATGAGCTCTGGTGCTCAGGGTGCTCACTGCCAGCACTGCAGCCTCAGAACAGCAGAGCCCTGCAGGCTGGGAGGCACAGCTGGCAGAGCGGCTGGCAGCTCTAAGAGCTGACTTCCAGCTCTCCTGCTGAAGTTGACAGTGTTTCCCTCTTCATCTTGTCCTTTAAATTTTTAGTAGACTACCTTTGAGTCCTTGCATATTGAGAACCTGAATCCACAAACCCAGGAGTTTGTACACCCATTGATCCCAATACTTGGCTGCGTGTTTCCTGTCCAGTTTTTAATATCTTCAAGTTTTCCAGAGGATCTGGAATGAATACTACACATTGTACTATAAGTTATCGTGTGCTGAGACTGACAGCTCTTATCAGCCTGGTGTGTGAACGTGTGTGACTTGACTGATACAGATCTCTGGCAGCAGATCTCACATGCAGATTCCAGATTTTCAAAACTCTGCTTTTACTGACATAACTCTCTCTTCTCACAGATTTGGAAAGGAAGGGTAATTTTGCTCTGTTGGTGCAGCTTGCTGCCATGGGTGTGTCAGTGCCCAAGCTGACTCCAGATTGCCAGTGCATCCATCTGGTGCAGCGCTGTGCTGGAGTACCAGCTCTGATCCTGCTGACAGAGTGCTTGGGTGCTGTCCTGCCAGGATGCAGCGCAGCAGCAGCAGCAGCAAAACATGCTGCCAGTGTCAGAGCCACTCCCACCCTGCTCCTGAGTGTGCCTGTGCAGAGCCAGGGTACCCTGCAACCTCCTGGCTTTGCCAATGCATGTGTGTGTCTTCCCATGTACCCAAAACCCAGTCTTAATAGGGTAAAATCTAATTAGCTGTAATCTGCTGACGTTTTAGATGATGGCACTGCCAAGGGATTTCTAGGCAGAATTGTAAAAATGTTTTTGAATTGGCAGGTGACCAAGAAAGAGAGTTAACTCCTGGAAAACTTTTCTAGAACTTTTGATTAAATGTCCTATGTAAATACATGACATGAGAACAGCTAAATCGTTCAGGGAAGGATGACACACTGTTAGGTTGCCTCAGCAGATATTTTCTTCAGCACATACATGAATGCACAAAAGCACTGTCTTCTGCCAGAGTGACCCTGTGGAATTCTGTGCTCCTGGTAGAAAGTAGAGGTTGCTCCCTCCCCTGTGCTGTGGACACTGCACGTTTCCAACAGGCGATGGCAGGACTGGCCATGCTGGGACACAGAGTGGTCGCCAGCCCTGTCCATCCTCATGACAAACTGAGCTACTGTATTTGCAGATTTGGTGCGCTTGCAGCATGGCAATTATGCCCTGTTGAAGTGCTTTCCATTTCCTGTGCCATCTTGATAAACTTTATAGCTTCTAATTTGCTGGAGAGTCATTGATATAATTAGGAGCTGCACAAATGGGAGCAGCACACTCGGCTGATGGTATTCGAGTCAGTTCATTCTTCCTGAGAAGCTCTAAGGGGGTCCCTCCACTCCAGCTGCTGAGATTATTTTCTCTTCAGGCTCAGCTTTGATAGAGCAGCAGCAATCCTTACATGTCTGGGTCAGGACATGCTTTATTGCAGGCTGCTCCACTCCCCATGTATTTTTTCCTAAGGAAAGGGAGGAGAGGGAGCCCATCCGTCCGTGTGTTTCCGAGGAGCAATTGGAGCTGTCTGGCCGTGTCAGCGGGCTGTGCTAACAAGCCTGTGAGAGCCAGCAGCTCTCTTTGGTCACAGTGAGCCCTTCACGTGCTGTGCCCGAGTCTGCTGTCCCCCCACTCAGGTTGCACCAGGTTTTCAAACGAGGCAGCTGAACTGACAGGTCTGGATCTGTTCCAGTAGTTGATAAAAACTCCTTCTCTGTGCCCCTCGTTACCCAGGCATGGTAAACAGTGACCTCCAGCCATCCTTACGCTGCTGTGGGTTGCTTTCCCTGAGCAATATCTTTCATGGTATGTCACAAATTGTCACAGCTATCGGATAGTGTGTCTTCCTGCTCACAGCCAGGCACATTTATTACCAAGAATGTTAACGGGTTGTTTCTGTAAATAGTGTGTTGGTGAAGTAATGCAAATAATTGATCAATCTATTATTCTCTTTTCTCCCTTTTTTTTTCTCTCCTCACAGTACCCTCAACAATAACAACATCACCCGCATTCCTGTCACCAGCTTCAATCACATGCCAAAGATCAGGACTCTGTGAGTAGGATCTTCTGATATTATAATGCAATACTGATGCTGTAAGCCAACTTTTTGGCTGTTTGTCATCTGTGATAATCTCATTTCAGTCCCTCAGGCTGCCTCGGGGACCTGGGTGGCTGCAGGGCTGGGGAGCCCCTGGTGAGCCTGGGCAGGGTTGTGAAGGGGACTGGTGCCCACAGGGCCCTGAGAGCCACTGTTCTGGATTTGCCCAGAATTAAGTAAGAGTCAGTTTTACCAAGATTTTGAATTTACCTAGAAAAGAAACTGGCTTTTTTTTTTCCCCATGGGAAAATCCATAATGTGAAATGTGTTCCAAGCTGGAACATCATCAAGATCGTAAAAACTGCTCAGATGGATCAAATTATTGAATTTTGTAAATATCCTATGTTTAAATCCCATTTATTCTTTTCAAATTCAAAATACTAATTTCTGAAACAAGGCATTTTTAAAGGATGTGAAAAAAGCATCTTTCTAGATACTTTCTGAAACAAAATGTCACTTATTCTGATGGATTTTTTTTAATAAAAGCTTCTCTTATATCAAATCCATTTGGTTTTGAGCTGGATGCCATTGCACTGGAAAAGCTCTCTTCTTTAGTAGATCAAAATACAAAGACTGTGAAATTAGACTAAGCATTTGTATAATTTAGCCATAGCCTACTAAAACCATTTTCTTTAAGTAAATCATTTCTTTAAATTCCTTTAGGGAATACACGGCTTCAGGAAAAGTCACATCTAAACAAAGCATCCCTGTTTTTCCTCCAGATTCTCAAACTCATCCAAGATGTATTTAATTCTAAAGGCAAAGAAAGGGAAATAGTAGCTAGCCTGAAAATTTTCTGTGCCACTGAAAAAATGCAATACTTCAGGGATGCTCTGCATGCATGTGTAAATCATATTAAATAAATTAACAGAACTGAAGAAAAATGGCTCTTACTTATGTCAATCTCTGCAAGATAACCTCTGACTTAAATTTACATTCTTCATTAAATGATGACATTATTAGATCTTAATGTAAGTAATTAAATGGAAATGAGATGTTTGTCTTTAAGAAGAGAACGAATAAAGAAGATAAAGGTGTAAAGTTAAGGTTCCTGGGGCTTTGCCTTTTCTTATTCAGTCACAGTGGTCCAGAAAATTTGCCTGGCTTTTCCAGATTAGCCAGTCTTGTCTGTTAGCAGAGCTCACTGCCTTCAGTGCCTTCTGCCATTTTCCTTTTAGTTTAATTTCAGAGATGGCTTAGTATATAGCTCCCTAGAGACTTACACTGACTAATCCCCCTCTGCTGTAATTAAGGGGGGAAAAAAGAAAAAAAAAAAAGGAAGGAAGTCATAAATAGGATTTATAAAGGGAAGCTTTTCTATTGAATTCTGAGAGACACATTTTCTAGAACATGAATGCTGACCCACTCTAAAAGGATTTGCTGGAAATTTAATTTAGGGTCTATGGATAAAAGGGCAACTTTAGCAAACTTGCATTTGTACTCATTCACCTGATGTTCTGTAAAGTCAGTTCATCAATATCTAGTGACAGGTTTCAGTCTCCAAAGACTGCCAAAGAACACTCAGTACCCCTAGCAGGTCTGTACAGGAATTTGTGTAAAGATACTATTTGGGGGAAGATGTTAATATTCTCTAGAGTTTCTTGTTGGAGATGGATCATGAATGATGTTCCTCACAGTTTGGTGACTCTACTGTTTTCTTAAAAAATGGTCATCAGCTTCTCAAATAGCCTCACACTTAGATGTGGGGTTTTTTGGAAGTTTTTATAGGAAATCCCTGGTCTGAATGTTCCTTAAGTAGGGACAAGTCCTTTTTCCCATCAGCTGAGGCCCAGTGCAGTGTGGGCAGTGTGTCCCTGTGTGTCTCTGTTATACTCTGGTGAGATCCATCAGCAGGACATTTGGGGATGCTCCTGCTGCAGCTACGTGTGCTCTGATGGTTCTGTGAATAAACAGCTTTTCTTCATAGCTCTCAAAACAATCTGCCCATTGTAGAATAGAGAAGAAAATACAAAAAGTATATTAACCTTGAACCATGAGCACTCGGGGGAAAGGAAAAAAAAAGGGTAAAATACCAGGGAGATTTGAAGCATTGAAGAATTCTTTACTAAAATCAGCTCTTCTGTGCTAAGATTTTTTAGTTAACTGTCTTTTCTGTTCTTAAGTTTCATCGATTTTTAGCCTTGATTGGAAGTGACAGGAATTAGTTTTTATTGATCTGCTTTCCTTTGCTTGAAACAGCTTTATTTATAATAAGGCATGTTCCCTCTACTATTTGCTTAATGGTAAGTGTCCTGTTGTCTCTGCATCTGTGAATAACTGCTGAGACAGGTAATTATGGTATTTCTTTTATTTTTTTTATTTAAGGGTAAACTGAAAATGTGCAAAATCACTACAGTGTTTTTTCACTGGGAATTGGTTTAGAATGCTTTCGAAGTACTGTGAAAAGTCTTCTTGAGGCTATATTTATTAATATAATTATCAAAAATATATTCTGATAGGCTGCTTTGTTAAGATTGAGAAGGTCTCTAAATGATCTCCTCTCCAAAGCAAACCATGGAGCAGCTGCACAAAAAGACTTGAGAAGATGACAAGGAGGGCTCTGCTGAGGCAGAGAGGTGGTGGATTGCACTACTGAAACCCTGATAAATCTGTTTAGTGAGGGAAAAGAAACCAACCCAGCTCACAGAACTGAAAAACTGCCTAACCCTAAACCTTATCGTGAAACTGTGCTTTCTTCATTCATGCCTGCATAGGGAGGGTGCAGGGAATGGCATGGGATGAGCTCAGTTCCAGAAGGAAAATGCTCCTGAGTATCATTGTTGGCTGCTGTGGTGGGAAGGATGAGACTCTGAGGACTTAAATGAATTGCTGCCTCTCTCAGGTTTCAACAAAGTCTTACTTAGGATGATTTCTGGCTAGATGGTATTTATGTATTTATTTGTTCTTCAACAAAAAGGCAGATTAATGGTTTGTAATAGCCAAGCATTTTACTAGAAATCTAACTCACTGCAGCTTCAATTAAATAGCTTCACAATCCCTAAACTCAAGGTCTTCTAGCCATCCTTGTTGAACAATTACATTTTCTAGTGCTCCCAGCAGATTAGTGTTTTCCATCTCTACAGGATAAACTCTCAGTTCCAGATTTGTGTTTTGTTTTTTTTTTTTTTTTCTTTANTCTTTATTGTGGCTGTCCACCCCAGACATACAAATCTGGGGACTGTCAGCCTGGGCGCCACTGCTGAGCTGAGCTGCTGCTGTGCTGTAAGGACAGCTCACAGACAGACATTTAATTTCTTTGGAGGATGGACAAGGCTAAATCCGGTGCACACCAAATGTGTGCCTGTAATATTAGTGAATAATGCTTTGTCTAACCATTTCTGACAGGATTTTTAATCTGGTTCATCGTTTCATTTGGTGCAACAGTGCAAATGCATGAGTCATTACAGGAATGAAATACTTAATGTCCTGGACTTTTGTTTTGACCTAAAGTTTGGTAGCTATTTAAATAACCAGATTTTTTTCCATGAACCCATCATCATTTTGCAGATGGGATAATGGTTCTGCAAGTCCCTGGTGCCAGGCACGGAGCAGGCTGGGCAGGGAGCTGCCCATGAGTGGATCTATTATGACCTGAAAATTCCTTGTAGATCCTTTACACTTGTGTTAAATTACTACAGGAAAAAGAGCATTGATGAACTCGTTGAGGCAATACAGGAACAGAAATGGTATCAATAGCCTCTGATGTTTTGTTTTCCCTGTCTTTTCCTAGAATATTCCTAGTTGGAAGGGACCCATAAGAGTCATCAAGTCCAAGTCTTCAGTGAGTGGCCCATAGAGGGATCAGACCCACAACCTTGGTGTTACTAACACCATGCTCCAACCAAGTGAGCCAATGTGGAGGAGTTCTCTCTCTCCCTCTCTCCACTTCTCCCCAAAGGAGGGAGAAAAGGGAAGAATCACTCATCATCCTGTTCTTCAGCCTGATCCTCATGTTTAGACAAGCCATCCTTTTAATTCACTCAGAGATAGCACATTCATGCAGCTCTTTCTGATATGAAATCACAAGCAAAGTGATTACGTGGAGCAATCTTAAATTTTGCATATTTTTGTCTCTAGAATGGCCAGCTGTATGTGGATCACCATAGAACTTAATTCTTCCAAAACATTACTAATAATAGCACAAATTTATGACTGACTTTTGTATAATATTCCCTGGCAATGAGGACAGTCAAGCCCTGGCTCATCTGTGATCAAGACCCTGCAGTGATCCCACTGAAACGGCAGCAGCCAGCCGGGCAGGTTCATGGTTGATCGCTCTCTTTGTGGCTTATGTTTAAAAAACCAGCAGTAACCGTGGGTTTGCTGTGTCTTTTGCAGGCGGCTCCACTCCAACTTCCTGCACTGCGACTGCCACCTGGCCTGGCTGTCGGACTGGCTGCGCCAGCGCCGCACCATCGGCCAGTTCACCTTCTGCCTGGCGCCCGTCGGCCTGCGCGGCTTCCTCGTGGCAGAGGTGCAGAAGAAGGACTTTGTCTGCTCTGGTAATGGTGCCAATTACTCGTTTATCTATCAGCTGTCAGTCTCATGTCGCTGTGCCCGTAAAAAAGCCGGAGTGGAAAACGGCCGTGTGGTGTTTGAATGCAAACAACAGCAACCCTGTTTGTTTTTGTCGTTGCTAAACTGTATGGGAGGAGATCAAATTGTTTTTTTCAGCTTTGTAAGAATTATTGGATTCCAGTTAACACTTCGGTTCTCAAATTACTTCTTCTACTTTAACATTGCCAATGATATCAACATAAGAAATCAATTAAGTGTGGATAATTTGGTATTTCTCAAGGGAAGAGCTCTACAGCTGACTGGAATACAAAAGAAAGGAAATAGAAAATGTGAATCTGTTGAGTCTTCTGACAAATGATTGGACTTTAGAACATGAGGAGCAGATTTTATCCCAGGGACTGAAACAGGATTCTTAGGGAGCCAATGCACTTCGCTGTTCTGCAAGTTTCCACGCTGATAAATGGGGCTGATAATACTCACAAATCATATGTCTGTATGTTGGGCCTATTCATCAAGTCTCTGGAACTGCACTTGGCTCTTGAGTGATAGAAATGCATTTTCCTAAAAGGAGAAGAAAAAGAACAAAAGAAAAAAAGACAAAAAGTGGAAAAAGAAATCTCTTGAGTTGGGTCAAAAGGAAGGATGTGCTGGAGGAGAGGCATGGCAGTGTGCATGCTGTGGAAAAAAAAAAGATACCAGACATAAGTTTAGAGGTAGTTTTGCAGCCCCAGTGGTGACACAAGGGGCGTGTTATGGAGATGATGTGAGTCTGAACTTTGATAGACTGCGAGTCTTGTGCTGTTTTGTTCTTTATGTCCCACAGCCCATGAGCCCTAAAGCTTTATCCTGTGAATACGTGGGTTGGCTGATGGAAATAAAGCAAAATTGCTCATGCTAGAAATGTTTTAGCAATGCCTTTTTCTATCATTTCATGTACATGTGACAAAGTAAGAGAAACAGATGCGCTTAGAGAAGAAGGGTTTGACCCCACCTGACCATGTTAATTAATGCCCAGCCTTAAAGGTGTGCAGAAGTGTTATGGGCATGTGGAAAATGAAGCTGTGCACAGTGCTCGTTGAGACATGATATTTGAGAGTGCTGAGCAGCTTCTGCACTGTTGTGGAGATGATACCCAGAATATCTGATAAGTCACATCAAAAGTTTAACTAAAAAAGAAGTTTAGAAATGTAACAGTCTTGGGAGAGGAAGGATGAAAAGAAGTGGGTAAATGAATTAAGCTATTAGCAGAAGCTAATTTTACCAAAGAGGCAACCACAGCTTTTTTTTTTCCCCATGAAATGAAGTTTTAGATGGAGCATGAGTTCAGCTATTTGGATTTATGATACAGTGAAGTGGAGGAAAATGAGTTGTTTAAGTCAGGAGAAGAGATAATAATTGCTGAATGAGAAATGTAATGTGAACAGAACTCATTAAAATGGGGTTGTCTGTGCAGACTATGACTTCCAAAAGTGTCAAGGATTTTAACAGTTGCCTGTTGGACCAAGAGGATATAGGAGTTCTCTCAAAATTTGCCTGCTTTTGTAAAAAATATAAAATCATGAAAACTTAAGGAAAGGAATTTTCAGTGAGACAGTCCATCAACTGTATCCCTGTAACTCTCATTTGGGAAATGAAATGAAATGTACTGAAAAAGAAATTTATTTGGAGAGCTCATTTTAGTGGCGGATTGAGCTGAGAACTCAGCTTAGTACATGCTAGTTCGACAAAAACCTACATGGACAGCTAGTTTAAAGCGGATATAAATCTTCCCTTCTCCTCATTACAGTTCTTATACCTGATTTTACAGCATAATTTGTTAATGTGTGACTATGAAGTCAAACTAGGACAGGCAGTGAAGAGTGAACTTAACTTGTCCCTCTGCAAAGGAATTTTATAGAAGTTAAGGTTATATGAATTACTGTAACCAGCCTTGAGCTGGCAGGGAGAGCCACCTTTGCATCCCAGTTATGAAGAGCTGAAATATAAAGTGGTGAATTGCTCTGTTGAAGTATAGGCTCAGAATCTCAAGCACTTGTGTTTTTATGGCAGTGGGAATATCATAACAGCGGAAAAACCATCAGCTTTTCCCACTGTGAAATGGCCTTCATCACAGCATTCCAGTTCAAAACTGCTGCTGCTGGATGCTTCAGAGGAGAAGGAGTAGAATCCCACTTTGGGGAAAGAAGAAACACTACATTGAAAAACTGACTTCTCTTTATTCTTTGAGCCCTACGCAAAAATAGTGATGTTTTATAATTTTATGACAAATGTTCCTGTGAAAACAGATTTTGAATGCTACATACCAAGTTGGAAAAGAACTGAAACAATGACAGAGAAGTGCCATAAATAGAACCCAAATTGCTGGATTCCCTCTGGACATGTCCTGCACCATGGTGTTTATAAGCATTAGGTGCAAAGTCTCTCCAGATAATGTTGCTGAAGTCAGAGTTATGTGCATGTATATCTAGGTAAACTGAGTCATACCTGTGTAACCTGGGTGTCAGTCCTTCAAAAGCGTTGTTCAGCTTGTTCGTACAAATTATAAAAAAGCTGATTCAGATGGTGGTTGTAGGTCACCTGTGAGCAGTGGAGAAGCTATTCCAGGTTTCCCTTGTTTGAGCATTTGGCTCAGAGCTGGAGGGGAAGGTGCAGGATTCACCAGTGCCTGGAGATAGGTTTGAAAATATGTCTGGTGGGAGTTGTGTTACTGAGAAGAAGGGGAAAGGTCAGGGACAGAACTGGGGGGAGCTGGGACTAGATGGCCCCACACCGTTGGAGGAGAGTGCCAGGTACTGCTGGTCACCCTCCAGGGCCTTCTGGCTGGCTCCTTCAGCGAGCTGTCCCCTCCTCATAGGAGAGCCTCTCCTCCAGAGCCACCCTGCCAGGGCAGCCTTCCTGGGCCTTTGCCTTTGAGGCCATCTGTTCCTGGAGAAATCTCCAAACAGACTCTTCCTCCTGAACAGTTGGTTGTAGAGCTCTGGGATGCCTTTGGTGAGACAGTCTCCTACAAGGTAGGAGGTGTAGAAGGGCAAATTTTGTGGCACCAGAGGATGAGCCCCATGTTGATGTGCTGCACAAAGATAGCGGGGTGTATTTCACACGGATATCTGGGTGTATTTCACATGGATAAGGGGTGCATTTCACATGGATGGCAGGCTGTATATCACATGGATAGGGGTGCATTTCACATGGATATCTGGGTGTATTTCACATGGATAAGGGGTGTATTTCACATGGAT